>VRYO01000704.1:2009105-2053097 GCA_009812075.1 Sialia sialis
ACCTGGGCAGCCTCACCAACCTGACGGACGAGGTGGTGCGCAGCAAACTCCTGGTGTCCCTCGCCCTGCTGGGCTCTGCCCACCGGGAGGCCGCCGGGGTCCTGTTCCGCACCCTCACCCACATCGACTCGGTCATCAACAACTACGGGCTGCAGCTCAACGAGGGCCGCACGGGGGATGAGTTCCTGTTGCTCTTCACCATGGCATCCAACCACCCGGCGTTCAGCTTCCACCAGAAGCAGGTGCTGAGGCAGGAGCTCACCCAGATCCAGAGTCTCATGGCCAGCACCAGCAAGAATCCCAGCACCTCTACCCTCAACACCATGGCAACCTATCCTGGCTGCCATAAGGTGGGTATCCGGCTTTTTGCACGCTGGAATGGCACCGGGCTGTGTCCTCGGCTCTGGTTTGAAGCCGTGCTTTAGCGCAGTGCTGAATGGCAGCTTCAGTTGGTTGATGATGGGGATGGTCAGCTGAGGGCACAGCGAGAGGATGGATGGAGTTTCTGAGAGCTTGTGACATTTAAATGAGAAGGGGTTCACAAGCAGATCAACGGCAGCAATGTAAGCCTTCCATCCCTGACTGCCTCTCGAAGCATCTGCTGGGAGAACGGTCCTGCCAGCTGCATGGAAAACCAGTGATGTAGGAAGGGAAGTAACTGATCTCTAGAGAAAAGCATCTGGTTGAAAGTTCTCCCCGGAAAAAAAAAGTTGGAAAGGAGAAGTAGCTGTCCAGTGCAAAGCATCTTGGTGAGACTAGGTTTTGTCTGTGATGGCAAACATGTGGAGCTGCTGGTGTTAAGCTGAAAGAAATGTCATTTTCTGTCACTCTGCGTCCCTCGGGTATTGATCCTGGTGTCGGGGTTCACCGTCATTAACTTGCTGTTCTTCCATTCACTGGCCAGCGGTTGGGCCAGACAGGAACGTTTTAAGATGTGCTGTAAGTCATTAGATATGTGACTGCTTAATTGCTCTTAGCCCCGCTACAAATTAGGGAGTCAAAGTGTCTTTCTGCCCGCTTGAAAGTTCAATCTAAGCACCAGCTCAGAGGCTGCTTGTGAGAAGTTAAGAGGCTGCAGCCTTTGAGGATGAGTGGATGGTGCTCTTGGGAAAGGTGGGGAATATCTAAAAGCTGTAAAAACCCCTGTGTATCCTAAATAAAGCTGTTTCTGAGAGCCCGGTAGAGATTTCAGTATGTTGAATTCCAGACTGAGACAGAAATCTGTGCACAGTCTTCCCCTGAACACAAATTCCCTTCCAATTTCATGTGTTTTTAAACACCTCTGCTTTGTAAAATCGAGATGTGTTCAATTTCATATTTTTCTTCCCTTTCTCCGCCTGTTCCTAACCTCCTGTAGTAAGGGGGAAGAACAAGGGATGGGAGAGCCTGTTCATTCAGCTGAAACCTCCATGTGGATAAAATATAGCTGGAAAGGATATTTCACACAGGATGTACAAGGCTATAATTAAAACCAGAATAAAGCTTCTTTTCAGCCCCTTAACTACTTTCAGCTTCCCTTATTCAAATGATGCAGTGACCCTGGGTTGGGTTGGAAAGGAAATGTTGTAAATCATATCCAAGAAAAAAAAAATAAAAAAAAAAATAAAATCAAGCAGGCAGGAAGGTTTTTGAGAGTCTTCTTTCTGAGCTGCAGGATTTGTGGAACTGAAGAACTCCAGCACTATTTATGTCAATCTAAGATGGACGGAGAATCCATCCTGCCATTTTTCCTGCCAGGAACAAGGCAGCCAGGATCGTCTGATTTTTCTTTTCTTCTGTGCACACTGAAGGCATGTCTCTTTAAAAAGCACATTTTTATAGAAATCTGTGTTGAAGAATCTTGGTTGCTAAGTACAGAGTAGTGAGAGGGAACACAAAGGTGACTTTGCCTTCACAGTCTCTGAATGTGCATTTTGTTTGAAGTGATGCAGATTTCCTTAAGATTATTTTTTTGTTGTTGCTCTGAACTGGGCAGTTCTGCTACTTTTAGAGTAAGCAGTTGGCTCAAACCAGGAGTTGGATGAAGCAAATGGAAAAAACAATGTCTTTCTCCATTCAGCCCCGTTTAAATATGCACAAATAAATTCCAGCACCGAGTCCTTGTGGTGTTACCAAGTGATGTTGTGACAATCCTTGTGCTTTAACATCACCTAGAAAAATAAACCATGTGCATGTGGAGGGAAAGTGAGTGCCCTGAGCTGCTGCTCTTCCTCCCTGGAGCTGGAGGAGAATTCCTTCCCTGGTGCCAGCACTTTCTCATGGCTCCTGTTGCTGAGCTGGGGCTGGGTGTTAAATGGGGGAATTCTCTGAGCTCATCCTGAAGATTTCTTGGAGAAACGCTCAGCATTTGAGGCCCTGAAAAAGTTCAGGAAGCTGGGATGGCGGGGTTGTGAGCTGGGTTGCAGACACGGAGCTGTTTGTGAACTGGCTGAGTTATCCCCCAGCTCTCCCCTCGGGAGGGTGGGAATGGGGTGTAACTCTCATGTAACTGTACCTGCCCCGCTGTTACAATTTCTGATTTCTGGTTAACTTGTTTAGTCCGGGAGATACAACAGAAATCTGAAATGTGCTCTTTGTTCCTGCAGAAACAAATGGGGATATGCTGCTTCTCCTTTCCAGCCCTATTAAAATGTGCCCCGACCTGCTATTAGCTAGAACTTTTTCCAGAGGATTGGACCTTGCAATCCTTTTTCCATCTCCTCTTTCACAATTAACAGTGAAATATCTCAAAATCAGATTGTGTTTAACAGACTTACTATAAATATTTAATGATTCCCTAAGTTGCTTTGGGATAGGTGAACACAGCTGAAGGTGGACAGTGATGCAAACTGCTTTTTGCTGTTTCCTTTTACTGCCTGCAGTTGCTGACTATGAAGAGGCTTAAACCAGCTGCCCATATATTCTTTTGTGCTTTTTTCAGATGCTTCTTGTCTTACCTGAATCTTAACTTTGCAGGAAAAAGGTGGCTGGCTTTAAGTAGGTCAGTAATTATCAGATGGATGGTTTCTACCTGATGATGTAAAATGAACATTTGATGGACGGGAGGGAAAATGCTGCCCTGTTTACATTGCCTGGACTCTATGAGGACGGAATCACAGAATATCCTGAGTTAGAAGGGACCCACAGAGATCACTGAGTCCTGCCCAGGACATCCCAGCAATGCCCCCCTGGGCCTCCTGGCTCTGCACAGCCCCCTGACAGGAGGGGACAGCCCCAGGGAACAGGGACAGGAGGAGAGGGAACAGCTCAGGGTGGGCACAGCAGGAATTTCCCCATGGAAAGGGGGTCAGGGATTGGAAGTGCCCAGGGAGGTTTGGATCCCCATCCCTGGAGGTGTCCCAGCAATTCCTGAGGGGACACTCACAGCTTTGGGGACAGGGTGGGGATGGGGCACAGCTTGGACTCGGTGACCTTGGAGCTCTTTCCCACCCTCAGTGATTCTGTGATTCTCTGCTGGAGTGGATGGCAGATGGAAACACAAATCTGAATTTGGATTCTGTGACCTAAATGGATGCTGAACATCATGACATGAGTCTCTGCATGGACTTTCCCTCTCCAGAACTCTACTGGCAGGAGCTCTATGGACAGAACTTCAGAGCTAGGGAAGTTCTTAATGAATCTGTCACTCTGGTTCCTGGAGTTGTTTCATCTCCTCGTTGGGATTGTGCTGTAAAACCAGGGAAATGAGAGAAGGCTTTGGGTACTCAGCACCTGCTCTGCTGTGACAGGAGCTCCTCAGTGCAGTCAGGGTGATGAGCTGCAGGTTTAGATCAGGTATTAGGAAGGAATTCCTGGCTGTGAGGATGGGCAGGCCCTGGCACAGGGTGCCCAGAGAAGCTGTGGCTGCTCCTGGATCCCTGGAAATGTCCAAGACCACGTTGGACAGGGCTTGGAGCAGCCATGGCTGGGATGAGATGAGCTTTAAGGTCCTTCCCACCCAAACCATTCCATGGTTCTGTGATAGTGATTCTGATGTGGCTGTGGCTTCAGAGCCAGGGTCAGAAATATCCACCCTGGGTGCAGTTTGTTTGCAGCTGAAATGAAATAAGGGGCACTGACCCCGTGGTTATGTGGCTCTTTTGGGCTGCTGAAGGGGAAGGAGGTTCTTGCCCAGTCAGGTTCCAAATACTGCACCAATGGCTATTTCAAGGTTATAACATAAGGTGCTATTTTTCACTCATGCTAATTCCATAGGCTCCTCTAAAACTTCCAAAGAACTCAGGGCTGTATATTGGGAGCTATGGAGCTGCTCTGAGGGATTCATTTCAAACCCCTCCATCTGTCTGCACTGTTTGCCTCAGGAGCATGAATGGACATAACTCCATTGAGAAATATTCAGATATTTTTATTTCACCAATGGAGTGAGGAGTTATAAAAAACCATCACTTACTTGCTGGGTTGAAAGTAGTCAAGCCCTCACAGAGACAGCAATGCAGCATTAAGTGATCTATGTCAGCTGCCTTTATGGCTTTTTTGGAGCTTTGTAGGGATAGAATAAACCATGACAAATGTCATTTTTAGCCTCTTGGAGGGTATTTTATAGATAGAGCAGATGACCACGTTGAGAGCAGTTGCTGGCTGGGATTTGAGGTGTTCACTCACTGGGATCAGGAGTTGCTATCTCAGAATGATCTCACTTTCCAAACCACATGGATCCAACCTTAGGAGCTGCAGGGACAGGCCAAGCCCTGCATGTCTTTTTTGAGAATTTTTGGGTACTCCAGGCAACATGGATTGCACACACCTCTTGATATTCCACTTGAAAAATCTGAGGCTTCCCCTTCTGGCTCTTTTCTTACTCATGGTTTCATTTGAAATGTGATAAAATGGTTTAGTTTCAAGCCTGCAATATTTTCAGAAATGAGCTTTACAAAGAAAGGAATCCCTGGAATGCTCTTGGGTAATAACAATATTAATTAGCCCCAAATTCACTTTGCTAATCATATATTACATGATGAACTTGAATTTAGGAACCTAAAGGAGTTTGCTTAGGAAATGCACCCAAACATCAGGAACAGAGCAGCCAAAAAAAAGTGTGTTGAGCTAATAATGATGATGTTTTTTCCATGAACTGTTTTCCCATTTATTTTTGCACGGGCTGAATGAAGTTTTTGTTTTAAGAGTGCATTCCACTTCCCTTTTATAATTTACTCTTTTTTTCTAGTGATTACCTTGTAACTGTTAGTGAAGCAACACTGAAGCGAGCCTGCTTCTTGTGCTGTTTTCATGGAATCAGTGCATGAGTGAGATGCTGTGTGGAGAGCAGAGCCAGCAGCAGTTAACCACACCTCAGAGGCATTCCAGGGGCTGACTTCAAAGGTGCAGAGCAGCAGCCTTGTTTGGAAATGTTTCACCACTTGGTTTAGTGGGTTTATAAATGTTGGAGTTGCACAAACTGAGCTCCTGTCACCTTCTGTGACAGCAGGTACAGCCCTGCCTCTTCCTGGCAGGGCATGGCTTCTTCTGTCATCTTTCATATTCAGACACTCCACTCTCCATTTACTGGCTCTTAAAAAAAAGCGAATACAGTCCCAAGAGCACAGATAAGATTTCTCAGAGCCCACTGAATTTTATTACAGAAATGCTGGATCTAATTTGTAGAAACAAGAACCACTGTCACACTTGCACTCAGAGTTGACTTCAGTCTTGGAGCCAGCTGAATTGAAGGTGTTCCCTGCTGAGCTTTGAAATGGATATTAATTCAAGCAAAAGGATGTTGATATGCTTCAGGTCTGTGTTTCTTTGCATAAGGTTTGTAATGAGTGAACTCCTCAGTTCCTTGCTTTTTCCTCATGCTGATGCAGAATTTTTCCATTGATTCCTTTGGGATAATTATCCAAAGATCAGCATTGGGAGGGATAAACCTTTTACCAGGTCTTCAGTGTAACACAGACTTTCAGGGCTTGTGTGAATAGCTGAAGTGATCCAGAAATAATCAGATCAGTTACTTAAGAGCAAGATCTTAATGTTAATTAAAGACCTGCCACATCCCAATGACAAATAGTGAAGGGGAACACTTTTCATGTGTATTATGAATTCTTCTCCAATGTCTTCTCTTTTTATCACCATAAGTGGAAGAAAGAAGGACATGGAGAGGCTGGAGGGTGTCCAGGGAAGGGTCTGGAGCCCCAGCAGAGGCTGAGGGAGCTGGGGAAGGGGCTCAGCCTGGAGAAAAGGAGGCTCAGGGGGAATTTCTGGCTCTGCACAAGTCCCTGACAGGAGGGGACAGCCCCAGGGAACAGTGACAGGAGGGGAGGGAACGGCCTCAGGCTGCTCCTGGGGAGGTTTAGGCTGGATATTAGGGAAAATTTCTTTGTTGAGGCATTGCAGTGGGCTGCCCAGGGGAGTGGTGGAGTCACCATCTGAGCAAGTGCTCCAAAAACCTGTGAATGTGGCACTTGGGGACGTGGTTTGGTGGTGATCATGGTTGGACTTGGTGTCTCAGAGGTCCTTTCCAACCTGAATGACTCTGCTCCATAGTTCTTATTGCACTCAAGCCATTCTTGAGTGAATATTGAGGAGGGAAAGGAGGGAGAAATAGAATTCAGTGGATTTGGGACCTGGCAGATAATTTCTTTGTGAGTTGTTGCAAGGGACACGGGGGTGCTTGGCTTTTGGTGGCATCAGGTGCAGACACAAAATCACATTTGTACACCAGGGCTGGGGTGTAGAGCAGCTGTGGCTGTTCCAAGGTCTGCATAGAAGCAGGGATTTGTTGGGATTTTGAGGTGGTTTGAATGATTGGTTTGTAAAATTCACATTTGACAAGTCCAGTACCTCTCTGGTAGATTTATGTTCCTATTATTAAGAGTGTTCACCATTCTTTCAGCAAAGGGCTTTTAGTGGAAATGAGTCCATAAAATCCAGCCCAGACTCCTTGTGGTCCATCTGTTCTCCTGAATTCATAAGGAGCCTGGGAGCAGGTGGTGTTCAAGTGCCACATGCCTCATTTCATTGCAGAGTCTCCCAGGACAAACCCATCTGATCTCCTCTCCATTATCCCATCTCCCTGTGAATTGCCTCTCCACCCTTTGTGCTCCTCCTCCAGGAGAAAAGGTGCATTTTGTAGCTGTTGAAACGTGGAGGCACCTGGCTCTTACAGCTGATTTGGACTGTTGGAACTGCTTGAATTCTGACACAAACCAAACACAAACCCAGCTGCATCCACATCCCAGTCCAACACAACAAGTAAATATGTGTAAATTTAAGTCAGCACTTGACTATGTGAAAATCGAGGGGGGTGTTTGTGAGCACTTCTTAAACATCCTCATGGAAGAAGAGCCTGAATCTCCCAAAGGAGAAAATTGGAATTTATTTCTTCTCTCAGGTGTTAGTTAATGTGAGTGAATGCAGGAGGGCTGCCTGAGGCAGTGGTTTCACAAGCCTGACTTGTCACTACCAAGAGGAAAATGTTTGCCCTGTCCTGCCCCTCCTGGCCTTGTCTCTGTGGATCTGGAATTCAGATCCCTGTCTCTGACTTGGATTTAGCCTGATGAACAATCCCGTGGTGTCAGACTGACAGCTGAGTGTTAGCAGTTTTTATTCAAATTATTGAACAACCTGAGTTTGCCCCTTTGGGAATCAGCCTGAGCTTGCAGGGTTGTGTCCTTGCCATAAACTTCTCCTGGAGCATTGTTGCCAGCAGGGTTGCACCATGTTAAAGACCTTGGTGTTAACCTCAAATAAGCTGCTGTTAATGCTCAGTAATATGAACCTGGCAGGACAGGAGTTGAGTGGTTTTTACCTCCTGGAGTCCCTGTTGCAGTTCCTGAAGTCACTCATCCACATTAACTGCTCCTGGAGAGCAGTTCATGACTAAAAACCCCTTTTTTTAAAGGAGAATTCGAAAGCCAGTATGGACAGAAGCATTTCTCTATGGGACTCTCAGTTTATCACTGGCCATTGTTGAAAACATGGAGAAGTTTTCCTGTGATGAATGGGAAAATGTGTTTGTGTGCAGTGGAGCTCCAGGACTCACTTCACTCCCTCATTGCTCCTGTGTGCTGTTTGCTTTTCCTGTGTAATACATGACCTAAATTTCTCACCTAACCAGGTACAGAAATCCATATTTTGCTCCCTCAGATCCTGTATCATTGTTCCATGTGTCCATGGTGCTTTGGGTAGTGACTGTGTTGATTTTTTAATTTTTTTTTTTTACTATTTTTGGCTCCACTTCAAACTAAGTCAGCAAATACTTTGCTATTAAACCATGTATTTTCTGTGCTCTGTTTATTTTTCAAAGGAACAGATAATTGCTGTTTTGGTAAAACTCTGACCACATGAAGTTTGACTCCTATCAGTCCTGTTATTTTTCTGAAAGGCTTTGCTGTATTCAGTGTTAGCAAAGCTTCCCAGATTTCCCATTTTCCACAGTGACTTTCCCAGGCAGCAGTGGCTGAAAGAGCAGCACCACCTGTGGGAAGCACCTGGGTTTATTTTTTATTTTGGATTCATTTAGCTTGAGAGCTTAGGAGAGCTTTCTAGAGCTGCTTTTGGTGTCCCAAGAAGATCTGAGCCTGTTAGGACCTCAGTGGTACTGGGAAGGAAATCACAGAATTAACCAAGTTGGAAAAGACTTTGAGATCAGCAAGGTCAGCCTGTCACTGCACTCTGGGGGGAAAAATGGTTGGGTTTGGATGATAACAGAAGAAAATGGGAAAAATGTGATAATGGCAGAATTCTAGCAGTGAAATCTGTCCCCTTGGCTCCCCATCAGCCCCTGAATCAAAGCAATTGTTTCTATTCCTGGTAATTCCTGGGGATGGAGGATTTAGTGATCCTCTGAATAATGTGTGTTGGGCAGGATCCACTGTTCAGCAGCGATGCCACTTTTGATCCTGTCACCATTACAGTGGAGAACGAGGCAGAGAAGAATTCACTCCGAGCCTCAGTCACTAAGCAGTGATGAATTTTCTTTGTTAATTCAGTTCTGGCTTTAACTCGAAATGCAGGAAGAGAGCAGGGATTGCATCTGGAAAATCACAAGTCCATCTGTGAGCCACATGGAGGGAGCAGATCAAAGGATCCCAGGATCATCGAGGTTGCAAGAATCCTTGAAGTTCCTCTCATTCCAGGAGCACCTTCCTGGAGACCAGCTTGCTCCAATCAAAGATGCAACATCAGAGTCGAGTCCAAATGGTTTTAAAGATCTTTTCTGCACCCACTTGTAGCTTTTTGAGGCATTGAAGGAGTTTTCAGGCCACTGTGGTGTGGATGGAATTCCTGAATAATGCAGTGAAACATTGAAAAGGTTTCCTTCTGGTTTTCCTTCTCCCTGGAATGCTGGGTTGGGGTAAAATCAGGCAGAATGTTTAACTCTGGGCTTGCTGCTAGTTTTGATTGCTCTTTATGGGCTGTTTCTGCTGATGTTCAAGTAATTTCTGTAAAAAAATCCAGTTTTTTATTCAAAGGTCTGATGCTGTTCTTTTCTGAGACCTTGAATGATTCATGTTTTTTTTTTCCCCTGCATTTATAAAATGTCACTCCTGTGGTTTGTTATGATGTATGGCCTGAACATTCCTGGTTCCTGTGATGCCAACTTATCCATCTTCACCGTGGCCTCAGCAAACAAGCCCTGAGCAGTTCTGGAGCTGCAGATATTTATTCCTTAATGGCATCTTGGCTTTCTCAGAGATGTTACAGCCCCTAAAAGGTCCAAAGCCATTTGCTCCCTGCTTCTCTGAACCTTTATCTCCCTTGTTCTTTATTCTGAGCAGCTGTTTGTGCTGAGCCCAAACCAGGGATTTCAGGAGTGTTCAGACGTGGAGAATTCTCCTTCCTGAATTTACTTGATGCTGAATTTCTGCAGCTGAATTTGGACAGGTCCTTCCTGTAAAGCTTTTCCCAGTGTTTCTCTCAGGACAATATCTCCTGCAGTTCAGAGCTGATGGGTTATTGTTCCTCTGTTTGGCTTGGCCTCAAGTTTGAATAAAAAAAAAAAAAAAAAGAAGGATAAAAAAAAAATTGCTGTTACTATTTTGGAACTGAAACTTTGATTTGCAAACCGCTTTTCATTATTTCACTTTCCCTAAACAAATCCAAACCATTGCAGTATCGTGATGTTTAAGTCAGTGGAAAAAATGATTTCAAAATTTGGAATGGAAGCTTTAAGCAGTGTGATTCAGTGGTTCTAACACCATTCAGCTCCCTAACAAAGTGCTCCATTTGGAACTAATCAGAGCTTTGTGATTTTTCTAGGCCAATTTGGAGCTGCTTTGATGTGCGACGGGATCAGATAGTATGAGCTCAGGCAGACAAGACATATGGGCTAAATTAATCCTTAGCAAGTCTAGGAAAATTAAATCTTTATTGGGAAAAAAAAAATGGGGGTTATGTATAAACAAAATGCAAATTATAAGCTGCACGCGATGCTTGTAAGGAGAGTGGAGAGGAGGGAATACAAGATAAGAGGCAATAAATTGTAGCAAACTGCTTGTGCAGAAATTTGCTGGAGCTGGGTGGCTGCCCTTCCTCAGCTTCAATCATTCTGAGTGTTTATATTTCTGATTATTCTGGATATTTGGGACCTGGCTGGCCAGGATAAGGCAGCCCTGCCAGAGCTGCTCTCCCAGCTTGCTCCTCTGTGCTGTCCCTTTGCCAGGAGGATGCTGCTCAGACCTCTGGAACTTCCTCCCAGCAGCCCTGGGCTGGAGGGAGGCTTTAATGAGCTCCAGGAGAGGGGCTGTGAGAGATAAACCCAGCTAAAGCCTGGCTTTGGCAAAGGAAATTTAAACTCTTCCTCATTAAGCTCCTGCCAAGCTGGGAGTTTCATGGTTGGTCTAAGGGAAAGCTTGGTGGGAAGTTTGTTTTAATAATAGTGTACAATTAGATAAATATAGTACTTTAGCATTTATATATATGAAATAAACTTTATTTTTTTTGTGCTGAAAAGGAAAGCAGCTACCTGCAACTCTCTTTTTTTTCCTGACACCCATCTGCCATTCTGGATTGATTTCTTTACACATTGAAGCTTTTTTTTATGGATGTCAATTATACAGAGCCTTTCACTTATCCTACTGCCTTAAAGTGTGTATAAATCTATAAATGTCAGTCTTAAAATGGAGCTCACAATAGGTAATTGTGTGGAGTGGGGCTGTGCTATTCCTGACTGGCATTGTGTGTGCTGAGTGACTGCAACAAGGGATGGGAGGGTGTGCAGAGCATTGTTTTCAGCAGAAATTACCCCAGCTCAGGGCACTGTGTCACCTCAGCAGGATCGGAGGAGCCTTTTCCCTTCCAGGCACCTGGAGCTGCTGGGTTTGAGTTTCCCTGAGGGAAGGAGAAGTGATTTTGTTCTGGCAAGATGCACTTTTCTGATTTGTGCCGGGCTGAAATCCACGTGGAATTCAAATCACAGCTCTGCCTACCAGCAGCTCAGGTTGACTCCAGATGTAACAATTGATTTTCAAGTCACACACTTACTCTCAGTAGTTACTGGGAGTGCTTTTGTTGGTCTGCACTCTCTCTTTAAAGCACCTTCTCAAAGTTCTTGAACCCTCTTTTGTTTTGATGCTTCAACCTTCTGCTTGGGCCTTGTTAGTGGAGAAGTTTCCATTGAAATATGAGCATGACAGGTTGTTAAATGGCAAAGACAAGAAAATCAGGGTTTGGCTAAGAATTTTTCATTGCAATCTGTTGTGGGAGAGAAGCAGAGGGAACTCCTGGCTTAAGATAAAAAGAATTGAATAGGGAAAACAACAGCCACACGTAGAAGCAAATAAAAGGAATTCATTCCCCATTTCCCATGGATGGGCAGGGTTCGGCCATCCCAGGGAGCCTCAGGGTGACTGGGGAAGAGTGTTGGGGTCACTGAATGTCCCCAGATTTTCATACTGATGGAAAATCCCAGTGCTCAAGCTCTGTGCTGCTGGGGTGGGATGAGCCCCCAAAAAGGCTTTGGCTTTGTCAGCCCTGCTCAGCAGTGACCAAAACATCCCTGAGTTATCCCCAGCTTCCAGCACAAATCCAAAGCAGCCTCACACCAGCTACCAAGAAGAAAATTAACTCTACCCCACCCAAACCAGCACAGTGACATGACAGAAAAATGACATTTTCCAAGAGCACTTCACCCCAGTTTTCTGGTGGAAAATTCAAATCTGTGGTGTGCAGAGGTGAAAGGTCTCACAATCTCTCTCTAATTGACTGCTGGGTGACTATTGTTTAAAAAAGAATTATGCTGTAAGGAGCTTTTTAGATTAGCCAAGATAATCTGAGTTTGTGAATAGCTGCTGACTGAAAGCACTTCCCTGAACTGTTACTTGGGGAATAGCAGCAGTAACACCCTCAGTTTTCAGAGAAGCCAACTTCTCCTGAGTGCCCTCCCAGGGGATCCCTCACTCCAGAGAAGTGCAATATTTGTGTGTTCCCTGCATTTATTTGAATGGATTTTTCTTCTTTTCTTTCCAGGTCACTCCAAGATCTGAGACCCCCATCAATAGTGTCAGTAACAGTTTGGAAAATGTGCTCCACACATCCACACATTCCATGGAGGAGTCACTGCCCAAGAGGCCTTCAGGGAAGCACTCCAAAGGTTTGTCCTTTTCCTCATGCCTGCCTCCATCCCTGGTGCTGCTCAGCTTTATTTTCCTTGGGATTGGAGGCTGCAATTCTGCTGGGTTCGCTTGGAAAAAAAAAGAGACAGAAAGATTTGTAGGAAGTGTGAATGTATCAGGGAGAAATGGCCAGCAAAAGAGGATTATCCTGATTTTTCCCTTGGGAAATCAGCAAGATCCCTTCAGAGATCCCTTCATTTCAAATAGCAGCTTTGCTCTCAAGAAATATTCTCCAAGAGTGGATGGCTTGGACATTCCACCTCTCAGCAGGTTATTTCTTAGATAAACATATGGTGTTGAGTGTTTTTAAACAATTTCAATGCCACTTCCACCTTTCTGTTGCTGTCCCAAGTGGGAAGCTGAGTGAAGAGAGGTGGAAAATAGGAGAGAGATCTTGCACCTTTCCCTGTGTACCAAATAAATCTGGTTTTTAGAATGCTTTATTGCATGCTGACCTGGCTAAAAAGTGGGCTTAGCAAATCAGGGTTAATGATTCCATTTCCACACTCCAGGCTCTCATTGCAAATATGAAAATGTCCAGGCTAAAATGTGACAAACTGTGTTTTTATTTCCTGCATTGAAATAAATGGCTGGTAAATGAGGAAAGTCTTTGAACTGGGAGCTGCTCTTTGTACAGAGCAGCTTTTGTGAGCCCTGTAGGGCAGAGTTAATCAGGGGAAAGATCTGCCCTCATATCTTCCCCTCAAATATCATTAAAAATATTGTCAGGCACTCTAAATTTTTTAACTTGGAATTTGTTCTGTTTTCTTCTCTGCCACTGGCTTCCTGCAAACACCACAGAAATTCAGGGATTTCAAAGCACATCTTCACTCAGAAGATCTGATACAGCTCAGGAAAGAGTTAAATGTCCCAAGAAATGTTGCCTTGCTTCCACCAGCCCTCCTTTTCTGTGCCACACTGTAATCCCAGAAGTGTGAGGAGCAGTCATTTTTTACAGCATAGTAATGCTGGAAGTAGCCACTTCTCCAGCTGTAAAAACCATCAGGGCAGAAGAAAAAGCAGCACTAAGCAGAAGCATGGCTGGGTTTGTGGCTTTCATCTGATTAAAAATAGGCCAGGGTTCAACAGTGTTTTCATTTGTACTCAGTGATTGCTATTCCAGTACCATATATGCTAAGATTAGTCATGGTACACTGTGAAAA
The DNA here is from genome assembly GCA_009812075.1 of Sialia sialis. Classification (NCBI taxonomy): domain Eukaryota; kingdom Metazoa; phylum Chordata; class Aves; order Passeriformes; family Turdidae; genus Sialia; species Sialia sialis. The sequence goes on from VRYO01000704.1 coordinate 2,022,820, forward strand.
TTAATTAGGTTTTGCTCTGATCTGTTTTTCTCTTATAGGATACCTGCCTAGAGTGCAGTTTAATTTACACACTGCCTCAGTGATGCTTGGGAAAAGGGGGTGTGGAGCAAATGCTGCTGTTCTGCTCTCTGCTTCACCAGCAGTGTTGAATTCTTGATGTCTTGGGGTTCTGTTTCTTCAGCTTGGAGTGCAATTTAGGATTATTTACCTCCTGAATCAACTGTTCCTGACACATTCCTCATTTTCACAGCTCTTCATTTAGCAGGACCCACCAACTTTTTAACCTGGAGCACATAAAATTGTCATGAAAGCATGGGATGCTTGATTTTCATGTTGTTATTTTTTTAGTGAGCCTGGTTTCACACAGCTTAACAGGACAGGATTTCTCCCCACAAGTAATGAGCTGCCCAAGTTCATCATTCCTCTCCTGGCAAAGCCAGGAGCTGGAAGTGTCTCAGTTAAAAAGGCTGGAGCCTGAAACATGAAAAAAGAAAAGAAAAACGAGCAAGGTGCAGTATTTGTTGTGCTTAGCTGGATTAGAGACAGTTTGCATTAACCCAGGGAATGTTTTAATCCTGATTTGGAGAAATGTCAGTAATTTAATTTACTCTCCCCAGCTGATCAGTGACTGGGGCTGTAGTAGCTTGGACCCAAAAGCTCTCAGTGACTGTGTTTTCCTCAATCCACCACTTTTGGCATCAAATGTTTGAGTTTCTCCATGGGAAGGAGGTGGGAGGAGAGGAAGGATCCTCTCAGTGGCAGTGTGTGCTCTTGGAAGTGCTGGCTGGGAATGCTCTGCAGTCCACGCAGAGACTTGTCAAATACCTGGGAATAATTTCACCAGAACTGTGCTGCCTCAGGAAATGAATTTCTAACAGCACTGTCAGCCTGAAAAGTGCACAGACCTTTGCTTTTACCTCAGAGCCCAGCTCGCTGTGGGAGCACTGTCAGGCATGAAATCATAAATTATGGAATGATTTGGATTGGAAAGGATCTTAAAAACTGTCTGATTCCACAGGCAGGGAGACCTTCCACTGACCCAGGCTGGATCCCTGCTGCAATATCCAGGTTGGGAGTGCTGACCAGCAAACTCTTGGTTTTTTATGAAAATTCCTTCATTTTTTCCCTGCTGTTTGTCCAGGCTAAGCTCCTTTGTCCCTGTGCACAAACCAGTGGGAAAATGGGATAAACCAGGTGGACATTGCTTCAAAGTGAAAGTTCTGTACCTGCTGACAGAAATATTTTGGGCATCTGTGCTCTACCTGGGCATTTCTTTTATAAAATAAAGTTTAAAAAAATTTGCCCTGTGCAAGTTGAGGAAAAAAAAAAACACAGATGTGTTCTGACAGAACGATGGGGAGCTCTCCTGAAATCCAGCATCTGTAACATGCTCTGTGAATTGTGAATTTTTATTCCTATTTTGATAAAGTGATAAAGGATGTGGAGCTCTCCTGAAATCCAGCAGCTGCAACTCTGTGAATTTTGAATTTTTATTCCTATTTTGACCAGTGATAAAGGATGTGGAGCTCTCCTGAAATCCAGCAGCTGTAACTCTGTGAATTGTGAATTTTTATTCCTGTTTTGACCGGTGATTTAGGGCTGTTCAAAGCTGTTCCATGGATGTGGAATTGTTTTAGCTGGAGGTAACTTTGGGAAGTGAAGTTTTCTCTCCTCTCAGGATCTGGCTGCTGTGCTGGAAGCTGCAGTCAAGCTTGTTCACAGGTTTTGAGGCACTGACAGATCTCCCTGGTCAGGCAGAACAGAGATAAACACAGAGATTCTTGGGTTACATATCATTAAAATTCCAAGAGGGATGTGTTGCTTTCTGTCGCTCTTCCCACTGCTCCTAGAATGTAGTCTGGTTTTAATAATGGTTTTAACACCATTTGAACAAAACAAATTGAAATAAAGTTTGGGCGTTTTTTGTCTCCTGAGCCTTTCCCAGTAGCAAGGAGGTTAAAAAAAGTCACGAGTTAAAATTGCCTTTCACTGTTTTGTTTTGCAGGCAATCCTCTGCTGGTAGCAAAGGGAAATTCAGGAAATTCCATTTTTATTCCAAAGTTCAGGAGGATCTATGTGACCCATGGGAAGCCTCGTGCACAGAGCTAATTTTTAACAAGCCTGTGGATGTAGAGTTGGGGTAATTCCCAAAAGAGAGTAGTTATTGGTTATCACAGCTGACTGAAGAAATCAGCTTATTTTTATTTGTTCAAAAAAGCCATAGGAATTTTCCATGCTCCAGAGATGTTGTTAATTACAATTTTACTGTGAAGTCCCAAGGATTTGGGGTAGCAGTGCAGGCGAGTCCTGCTCTCTGCATGTGGCATATTTTAGCAATGTTTTAAACATGCTCAGTGACCACAGCATGTTTTCCAAAAGCACCCAGGAATGAAGTGCATCGACCAGATGTTGAAGTGCAGAACAAAAGCATCTTTATAATAAAGACAACTGAGTTACAAACATCCCAGTGCAGGCTGTGCAGGTTTCATCCTGTCCCTGCTGGCAGTGCTGAGTAAATCCTCATCTGTCACAGCTCTGGGTGAAGTTTCCTGCCCTGCAGGTTTAGAAGTTGCTCATCCCCAGGTGGCACTTCCATGTCCCTGGACAATAATTTCCTCAAGTGAACAAGTCTGCTTTTCTGCAGAGTGACAGAAACTCTCCTCTTCTTGTGTTTCCTGTGTATTTATCTTGCCTTTCTGCTGTTGCCACACAAAACCCTCCAAATTGTCTCCACGCCAGCCTGATTTCAAATGAGGCAACTGTTGAAATCTGATCCTTCTAGAGTGAAGCTGAATCATAATTCTTGCAACACAGGATCTAAGGATAGGCACAGACTGCTTCTGGAGAGTGAGGAGTAAAGCTTTGAGATGGAAAATGGGGGCAGGAGCTTTTATTCTACAATCTCTTCTCCATTTAGCTCTGCTGAGCACAGGAAAACCAATTGCTTTAATTGAAGGGATACTGAGTGCCCACACAAAACCTTGATGTGTCCCAGACTTGGATAAATACGTGGAGCAGCACATGGCTGACTGGATAAAAATCTATGAAAGGCAAACAAGCTCTAAGTGCATCTCAGGAATATATTGATGCAGTTTTTTTCAGGCAGCATCAGGGTGTAAATCTCTCCCTGTTTGAGCCCAGGTGGGTTGTGGTGCAGCAGAGGTTGGGATGTGAATTATTTCATGACAATAGTTAGCAGCAATGTGTGATGTCACCCTCCCAGAACTTCTCGCCACTATTTTTGCCTCTCTGTTTTCCTTGGCAAAATGTGTTTGTGCAGTCTTGCACCTTTTTTTTTTTTTCCTTTCCCACTTCCTTGCCTCATTCTTTTTCCATAAGAAACCGGGCTGCAGGAGCTCTCCCAGCTTAATGGCGATCCACAGACTTTTCCTCTTGAAATGTTTGACACCACTCTGCTGAAGGCAGGCAGAAAATACAGAGGGAGGAAAAAAAAAAAACCTTCTGAAATCTATTTCTTTCAGGTCCAGACTTTAGACTGCATTGTTCTGCATCAGTTGTGGAGCTGGATTATTCTATTTTTAAGTAACTGCATCATCTCCAACAATATTGGGTCAACTACTGGTAGGGTAGGGCTTAAAGAAATATTTAGGCTATGATAATCCTTCAAGAAAAAATCTCCCTCTCCCAACTGTATATAATTTTTCAGCTGTTTGTGTATGTCCTTGCTCATTCTCCCTCTGAAGGGAGAGCTCTGTTTCTAAACTTGAGCAATGTAGGTTGAGATCACACAGCAGGCCCCACGTTCCTGACCTTCTGTCTCTGCCACATGAGTTGTTTGAGGAGTATCAAGTATTTCCAGTGAATTCTAGAAGTCAAACTCGAGGATTAGCGTGCTCCAAAAAAACATGTTTTGATGTTGCATATTTTCCCCCCTGCTAGAAGATTATTGTATGTGTAGGAATTTTTTGATGGTGCATAAATCACGTTGCTCAATCTGCACTTGGGAGTTCAGTTCAGGTTGGAGGTTTGATTTTGCAATTAAGACAGTTCTCAAGTTTAGGGTTTAAAGAAACATCAGAAACGTTGCATTTCACCTCAAGTTTTTATTGATCAACTGTCCCTGCTTACAGAAGGCCATTTCATGTCCCCAAAGCCAGGGTTCATGGGTTGTTGTAGAGCTGGGAGTGGAGCTCCTCACTGCTGGGGCTGGGCTCTGGCAAGCTGATGCTGTCAGCTGTTAATAAGTTAACTTTTATCCTCTCTCGGCTGCAATCAGGATTTCTTTGTCACCCTCACTGCCTCCTTTTCCCTGTCAGGAGACATCTGGGTTTGCTCTGATAGGATAGGCAGGGCCAGGAGGGAGCAGGACACTCCTCACCGGATGGGAAGGTGGCTCCTGGCTACCTGCTCACCCTGTCCCACCCTGGACATGAATCCATGCATCCCAGTTCCTTCCCTTTGTGCACAGGGGAGGAGTCCAGGTCACTGCTGGAGAGCTGCAGTGCAGAGTGATGCTGTGTGTTCAGCAGGGCATAGCACAGAGCATTCTTTCATTTCCTTTAGTTGTGTCTGCACCGTCTGCCCTGATCCCAAATTCCCCTAAAATAATGGATATCAAACTTTTAACCTGAGGGCCTTGCCCTGAAGCTGCTGAGCTGTTCTTTAACTTTGGTCCTGTTTGGATTTCCTGCCTGTTTTTCCTCACTGAGGAGCTGGGATCACTGTGCTTGGGCAGCTCTTGATCCCTGCCTAATTAACTGCTGAGCCTCTTGATTAAATTAATTCAAATTTTGACAAAGCTATTTAGAGATTTTATTGACAGTGGTGTCTGCATAGAGGAGACTTATTCATGGAGAGCTGAGAACAGTGAGGTACAGCCTGGATCTGTGGGAAATTAGGCTTTGTTTTTCTCCTTGGTAATCCATAAAATCCCAGAATTTGTGTAGGAGGAAATCTTAAAGCTCATTTTATTCTACTCCTGCCACCTTCTACAAGCCCAGGTCCCTCAGAGCCCCATCATTCATCTTGTTTTTATTTATCCTTGTGTTAAGTCAAGATTTGTGTGCTGGGCAATACAATTTCCTTATTAAACATTAAGAAATGAGCAGTTTTCTGCTACAGTAGGATTTGCAGTAGTCTGTTCAGTTTGGCTTCAGTGGGAATCGGATGATACTTTTGTTTATAAATTATTTCATCAAGCCACTCAGAAAATTTTAAATTCTAAGAATAGGATGCTGGTAAATCCAGCTGTGCCAAGGATTTTACCTCTCTGTAATGCAATCCTCAGGCACATTCCTGCTCTTGGATAAGGACAACTGTGAGATTAGAAACTCATATTTAATATTATTTGCATTTTTCCATGGCTGTCTTAGGATAGGATGTGCATTCCTGGAAGGATTCTCCCATTTCCATGTTCTTTGGAGTGCTGGAAGTGCCTTCAGTGGCAGAGGAGTTGTTAATGAAGGTGAAATTAATGGTCATTACCTCAGCAGCTCTGGAAGCAGCAGCACGACCTTCTCCCCGTAATGGAAACAACAAAGCAACTTCAGCTTTTAATTAAAATCACATTAAATGGTGAAAACCACTTTTGCTCAGATCTTAATGGCAATGGTTTCATACAGCCCATCTTGTGAGGCAGAACAAAGGTGTTGGGAGAGCTGTTCCTGTGGTGGAACTAATGCTTCAACTTGCATTTTTACTGGAAATCCTTAATTAAAGGCAGGAGGCGAAATTTGAAATTTAAGAAATTACTGAAGGTTAACAAATATGTAATTGAAGACTGGAAAAAAAAACAAACCAAAAAACCCAAGAAAGTGCATTTCAACTGCTGATTTTTGCCTCCTGAGGGGAAATGGCTCAGTGAGGCTGGACATTCCTGTGAGTGAGGGGTGTGAGAAATGCTCAGAAATGCTCAGCTGTTCCTCCTGCCTTCAGAATGCAGCCCCCTGGAACATCTGGGAATTTCTGAAATAACCCATTTCGCTGCCATCTTCAACAGGGGCATGCAGGAATTTAGGAAAGAATTTAAAATAAATGGCTTGCTTATCCTATCTAGGCCCACATAGCCCTTAAATTGGATAAAAATTGGTGCTTCAGAGAGGAAAATCAGAGTGATTCACACATATTCCTAGAAATCCAGCACATCCCTGCCCATTTTACAGACTGTCACCACTGTACTAATGACTAAATGGCAATTTTCTGCTGCATGTCATGCTCAGGAAGCTTTTACAGCTGGTTAGTTGTTAGCTGGTAAATGTTCCTTCCCTTAACAGTTTATTCCTAAATACCCCCATTTTCCAAAGCATATTTTTCATTTCCATCTGCCTTTCCATTTAGATGAATTCTTGCCTCCAAAAGCTGAGAGTAATGGGCTTAAAGTACAATAATTTTCTCAATAGGCAGCTGGAGTTTTTAGAGGTATCTGAATATGCAAGTTCAAAATGGTGTCACCTCTCACAGAGTTTTGGGTCCAGACCTGCAAATTTCTGGGTATTTCAAATAAATCTAAGGTTTCTTGCTTGCCTTTGATGTCAGCATTAGAATTCTCACTGGGGGCTTTTCTCTGCACACATGGGAGGATGTGAGTTTGGAAAGAGTCAGACTGCAGCAGGGAAAAGATAGAAAATACTGTAGGACTGGAGAAATACCAAGGACTGGAGAAATGGGTGGTCTTGGGAACTGGAAATAATAAAGAAATGAAATTAGGGCTGCTCAGTGAAGCTGGGGAGGGACTGTTCACCAGGAACTGGAGACAGGACAAGGGGAATGGCTTCAGACTGAAGGAGAGTTGGTTTGGGATGGATTTGGGGATGGATTTAGGGAAGGAATTGTTGGATCTGAGGGTGGGGAGGTCTCTGGAATGTCCAAGGCCAGGCTGGACAGAGCTCGGAGCAGTGCAAGGTGTCCCTGTCATGCCAGGGGTGACACTTTAAAATCCTTTCCCACCCACACCATTCCATCATAACAAATCTGAGAAGAGTCAAAACCCTGGAATTCTGACCATTAATTCAGTTATTTTGGGGTTGTTTAAAGGAAGTTGTGTTCTCCTGTTCAACGACAGCTTAATGTAACTTTGATAAATGGCACATGTTGGAAAATGCCAGAGCAGAGCCTGATCCTGGGGCCTGCATGAAGAGACTGGAAAGCTTGGGGAAGGGAAGCATCTGGAGCTGCTCTTGCATTGATTTTTGGGAGTAAATGGAGAAGGAAATGTCATTTGTGGACTGCAGACAGTGGGAACTGGGAGGAGTTTGAGGGGTGATGCTGCCCCAGACCCTGTGAACCTGGTCCCTTGTCCTTCCCTGCAGCATTCCATGGAATTGGGGATCTGATCCATGTGGCTGATCTGTTCCTTTGTGCCACACAATAGAGGAGACAAATACTCCACTTTGGCATTGTTTAGGTGCTTTGAATTTTCATTTCTGATTTCATTTTAAGCTGAGGAGTCACAGGCTGTAATTATGCAAGACAATGGTTTTGATTAAAGTGAATTTTCTTTCTTGGGAGCACAGAAATGCTAAGTTAAAAGGTTAATGTTTTATTTGCTTTCTGGCTTGTTCTTTTATCTCTCCCTGGAAAATAAAGAAGGAGGGGACTTGCTGTGCTGCACAGCTTCCCTGCCTGGAGTGGATGCATTTCATCAGTGGAGGGTGTGGGTGCTATTTTTAATCATCACTCAGAGGGGCAGCCCTGCTAAAATTACATCATTAATATCCCCAGCTGAAAGGAAATGGCAGAAAACACACCAGGGCTTTTTGGAGTTCCTCCTAATTGTGTTTTCCACTCCTGTGGGTGAATTATTCAAGGTGTATCATTCCAGCAGAGTTGTTTACAATCAGCCCCTTGTGAACAGGCCCAAGGAAAACGTAAATAAGTGAATTTTGCCTGCACAAACAGCAGGTATGAAATAGGTCTGAGTGGCTTGGAGAGCTCCTAGTTTGTGTTCCTTCCCGTCCCTGTTATTAAAGAGTTCAGGGACTTGCTGGATATCCAACTACTGCAAAAGAAGGTGGGGATCTGAAATTTTAAACATGAATTTCTGCTAGAAGTGGGGTTTGTTTCATTCTGTAGGCCCTGCTAAAGGATCTGCTGGTGAGTCTGGAGGTTCAGGCCTTGGAGATTTTTAGTGGATGGGCTCTGATTTTTTTTTCCTTTTTTTTTTTGGCTCAGTTTCTGGGCATTCTCATTGCCCTGGCAAATATTCATAAAATCTACTTTAGGCTTTTCCCTCTTATATTTCCTCCATAGATGTGTTGTCCAATAGTTGTGTAGTGTCTCCAAATCAGTTTAACTGCTGAATTAGAACTTTTCCTGCTGTCTCTTTGAATCGCTGGGCAAACCTTGTCTGGGATCCAGAAAGAAGGAACAATGAGTTGTACAAAAGTAGAAAAAAGGAACAAGAATATTAAAGCCTGAGAACAGAGACACGAAAATTACCACAAAAGGGGAAGCTGACAGAAGTGGCTGTGCAGGGATATTTGTTCCTCACTGAGCTGAGTGAATGCATTTGTGGCTCTTGGCAAGACTGTCTGTACTCAAGGATTTTTCTATTCCACATGAGTCCCCTAGTCTGGTGTTTTTACATGGCACGCTAAGAGAATTTTTTGTTGTTAGCAAGGCTGTAATTCCACAGAAAATAAAACTTAAAGCTGCTATAAAATGACTTTGTCCTTGCTGCTCCTCCTTGTTCTTGCAGCTTTAGTCATGAGTTTCCAGTGCTGAGCCTGGTGTCAAAAATGCAGCAAACAGCACGTGCTCATTGAAGGAGCACTAAACCTTCCACTAAACCTTCATCTGCCTCGAGACTGAAATGCTACATTTCCTCTGCACTTGGAATCTCTTCACCCCTTTGGGAAGGAGCAGGAATCCTCGGAGCCATCTGATCCTGTTGGAGCAGCAGATGCCCTTGGAGCCAGGGCACGTTGGGCGAGCAGCTGCAGCCCCATCCCCTCCCTGCTGGCCCCAGCCATGAGATATCTGATTACAAACTGCACCCTCAGACTGCAAAACAAGCACCCATGGGCTGGGAGAAACAGAGATTTATATATGGAGCACTCAGCTCCTGCTCTGGGCACTCTGCACCCCTCAAATCCTCGCTGGGTACAGCTGGGCTTGGGTTTTGCAACGAGGGCTGGGGTGTTCTGAGAGCAGCAGTGGATTTCCATCAGCTTCAAATCTTTATTCAGTCATGAAGTGAATAAAATCTTGGCTGATGAACAGCTCCAGCTCAGTTCCCATTTTGCTCAGCTGCTGCAAAGGTTCGTGGTTGGTTCAGGCTGCACCCAAAGGTGCTTTGGTGCTTTATTTCACTGGGTGCTGTTTGGGACACTGCTCCAAGCCCACCTGAGCGTGTCCCTTTTTCTGCTCTCCTTTCTGAGTCTGAATCCTCTCTCTGAGCTCAGGGTGAGCAGCTGCTCTGTGCAGAGCTCACACTTCAAAGCCTTCAGCTCAACTGGGTTGGTTCCTCTGTGATATTTGGCATTTAGGAAGCTCTGCATTTCTGGGCTTTGCTGCACTTTAGCAAAAAAACTGGAGTTTTTCATGGCAAACTGACTTTGCATGTGTGATTTTGTAGGTGAATACAACTTTCAGATGAGAATTAATTATGAGGCTCACCTTGGGTTTGAGAGGGCTCCGGGAATTTTATGTGCCAGAGAAAATCCTTTCTGGGGAAAAGCAGGAGATTTCTCTATGATGAGCAAATCTCCTCTTAAGAATGAGAAACAAAGCCAACATTTTGTTTAAAAGTGCTCTAAGAATAGTAAATAAAATAAGCACTCCATCAGATAAAACCAGACTAAATATACAACTGCATTTTGCTTACCCAGAAAGTGAAATTATTTATATCTACAGTTGAACATTTCTCTTGATTTCAGAGATGTTTTTGTTAGATAAATTCAACACTGGCAGCCTGCTAATTTAAATTGCCTGTGCAAGGCTGGATGTTAATGGTTCCTGAGGCTGCCCTTCACCCCAGAGTTTGGTCACTTTTGCAGGAATTCTTTTCCACGTTTCTGAGCTAGCTGGGAGAAGGAAAATGAGAAGAGCAAACGAGGCCAGAGCTGCATTCAAAACTAAAAATCCTTCAGGATTCCTTTTCCCTGGGATCTGCTTGATATCCCAAAAATCTGCATCTGTGCTTGCTTAGAGCTGTTATAATTAAGGAATATATTTATTTATATCAGGGTTATCCTGATGTCAAGCTTCTGTAGCCTTTCCTGGTTCTGGAGCACAATTTTTTCCACACTGCACATCAGCAGCAGATCCTGGGGGATGTTCCCAGGCCCAGCACCTGCACAGGGTTGGTGCTGAAATTTAGGAGGTGTTTCACAAATCCAGCAGCCTTTTATTCTGCAAAAGCTTTTTCTGGCCTCAGAAAAAAAAAAAAATTAAAAAATTAAAAATATATTAAAAATAAAAAATCAGTGGCCATGGCAGGAATGCAACGTGCTCCTGGCCTCAAGGATTTGGGAAGAAAACCCTTCAAAAAGATGTTTGAAACCATGTCTTGATTTTTATTTTCAGAGTAGCTGAGTGGTTCTTCAAGGTTTTAAACTTTCCTGTCCAGGTGAGAGTTTTCTGCAGCCTCCAGCAGAGGCACTTTGGGGTTTAGGAAACTTTTGAATCCAGGGAAGTTGCACAACCCATCTTTAGGCTGATTAAGTTTTGTGGTTGGGTGAAATGCTGACAGGGTCATTCAGGATTACTCCAAAAATGCATGAATTCACTTAAAAGCTGAGCTATACAAGCTTGGGTTTTGGGGTTTTTTTTTGTTTGTGTTTTTTGCCTTTTTTTTGTGTGTGTTTTTGTTTTTTGTTTTAAATATCTTTAAAATCTGAGATACACAGGCTTGTTTTTTTTGTTTTAAATACCTGTTTTGGAGAAACATAAGAAGGTCACTTAGTTGGCAGCTGAAATCAGCCAAAGTGAGGAAATAAGGGCATGAAAACTCCTGGTTTGATTGGGGTGTTATTGCAAACTCTGGGCTGCCAAAACTCAGCTCATGCTTTTTCAAATTATTTCCTGTGGAATATTGCACTTCACAGGCCTTGCTCTTCAATGAGAGCAGGATTGATTTGTCACCTGAACTCCTGCTGGAGGGATGTCTTGGTTTGGATCCGAAATAAAAATTAAATTTAAAAATTAAATAAAATTTAAAAAAAAATCAGGATTATTTTTCACACAGCAAATGCCACACCTGAGAGCTTTCCCTCTGCTGGCAGAACTTTTTCATTATGTCCATAAAACTTTAATTTGCAGGGTTTTCCTGGTGAGGAGCAGCCAGCCAGATGATTTTCTTGCTAACTAATAGAACTGTTCTGTTTGCTCACAAGTTTTTTTCCCAGCTGCACCTTCCTTTTCCATGGAAAAAAACTGATATCTGCTCATCCACTTTTAATTTTAAGGGATACAAGCAAAAAACTTCATGGTGGATGCTGTTTTATGAGGATGAGCAGGATCCAGATGAGTCCAACTCCAGTTGGATCTTCCCTTTTCTGTAGAAATTCCATAATTTTAATTTTAAATAATTTTTTTTCAATCTAAACATTCCATTTAAGTATTTCTTAGCAAGCAGCAGCTTTCTATTTTTAGATTTGTTTGGGATCACTTCAGTGTCCCAATTCATGTGATGTTTTCTCCATTTATAAACACTGCAAGATGTGAAAACAAGTTAATATCTTTATTATTTATAAATATTTAATAAATCTAAATTTTATATTTATTTGGAGAGGTCTGAGATGTCACTTCTCACTAACAACAGAAGGACATTTTCACATCCCAACTCAAAGTATTGCTCCATCTCTTCCTACATTTTACTTTCCCAGAGGTAGCAAAATGAGATGATTTTCAAAAAGAAACTTTTATTTATTTGCCTGTTTTCCCTCCCTTTCCAGAAAATATTTGAAACACTTCTCCATGCTGTTGAGTGGGAGCATTTCCCCTCTGATATCTCTATAGATAGCTTATAAATTCAATTAATTATGCCTTTAATTGTTTGCTGCAGTTACTTTTAAAGCTGTCTTTGATGTTTTTTGCCTCCCCAGCAGCAATTTTTGTACCTGCAGCTGGTTCCAGTGCCGTCCTCTCCAAATTCTGAGGGCTCAGAGCCTGCTGGGTGCAAAGCTGGGAGTTTGAAATGAGGATTTGGGATGTTCTCCCAGGGAAATCTTCCTCTGAAATCAGCTCAGCAGTGCCAGCTCTCCCTGGGATTTAGGAATGAATATTATTATTATTATTATTATTACTACTATTATTATTACTATTATTATATTAGGAGATGATATTGTAATTCTGTGGTTTTTTTGCAAGAGTTTTTAGTGAATAAACACGAGTCTGACCCGATCTGAGCTCCTGGGACATCCCTGGATGTGGCACCCTGGTGACAAGGGGGGATTGGTCACAGGTTAAATTTGGGGACTTGGGAGCTGGGCTAGCACCAACACCAAGTTCTTGGCACCCTAAAGATGCTGATGATATTCAGATGTCAGTTGTCATCCTGCAGACTCCAGCCTTGATTCTGCAGGTTTTCCTCAGGCCTCCGTTATTCCAGTAAAAGAATAATTTAAGTTTTGAGAAGTAGGAGACTGGGAAATGGAATTTAGTGATGAGAAAACTTAGTCCTGTTTGTGCAGAATAGGATCAGTGTATGTGCTGGGAACAAGAAGGAATCCTGAATTTTTTAAAATTCCCCCTCACAGCCCGGATAAAAAGCTTTAGAAAGATTTAAAAAGTAAAAGCAGGAAGTTTTTTGCAAGAAAAAAAACCAAAACAACAAACCCTCTCTTAAGCTGATACTTATAACCCAAATAAAAACCTCACATTCCCCTTTAATTTCTGGGCTTTTGTGGCCATGAATGTGCTTTGCATGTAGCAAATAAAATCTTTTTTCTGTTTCCCTTCCCTCCTGCTGTGTATAGATGGGAATATAAATCCTGGTGGGTTTGTGGGGAGCCTCTGTGGGATTGTGTTGCCAGATTTTGGCATTTATTGGGCAGCAGGAATTGGGTGATGCTGCTTTGGGAGCATTTCCTCAGCACAAAGAGGAGATGCCATGTGAAAGTGGTGCTGCTGCATTTCTGCCCATATGGGAAGGATTGATGAGTTCCCTTTTGTTCCACTTTTTTAGTACAAACTTGAGATGGTGTTTGAGGCCTCTTTCCATGAATGAAAATTCAATAAATCTTTATTCCAGCGGCATCATTTATGATTGTGGCCTCCTATAGAAAAGATTTTATTTAGGGTTTTTTTTTCCAGCTTAAAAATAAAATAATTGTTAAAATTATTCTTGAAATTATTAATAAAAAGAAGTTGCAGCCTTTCTGCTGTTTGTGGTCAGAATGTTCAACCCAGTTTCAGGAAACTCAGTTTTTTCCAGCTGAGAGTGGCATTTCCATGCTACACAAAATGATCCTGCATGCAGGGGTTTAATCAGAGGAAACCCACCAGGTGTGGAGTGCTGAAATACTGGATTTTATGGAAAAGGGCTGGGCCACAATCAACACTCCTGACTTATCCTGAATTACTTTACTCTTTCAGGAACAGCACAAATTTCTCAGTTTGGATTGAGGCACTGATCCATCTAATCCTTTCACCGGGCTGGATGCAGGAGTTTTAGAGAGGGAATTACAAAAAGATCAATATCTGATGGGATATTCAGGTTCCTTCCAAAATGTCCAGTGCTGGTTTTACCCTGACACTGAGCAGCAGAACTGCAAATCCTGCAGGGCTGCAATTGCCCTTTTGCTCTGTGTAGCTGCTGACATTTTGGGAAGAGGAGGAGATGCAAGCTGCTGCTTTTCTGGAGGGGGAAGCCAAAAATCCAGAGGATTTTAACAGCTGCTCATGAGCAGAGAGAGGGAATTGTGTCCCCTCCCAGGAGCACTGAACTGAGCAGTGAGAAATGCTCCAGTATCATCCCAAAGGTGAAAATCCCTGGCTGGAGTAGGAAAAGAGACCTGGATAAAATGTGATAAAATGTCTGCAGGCTCCCTGGATCTGTTTTCCCTGGATGTTTTCCCTGGATTTTTTTTTTCCTGCCTGTGCCTCAGTGCTGGAGTATTCCACACATGAAACATCCTTCAAAACTCCATGGAGAATGCTTCTCTTGTTTACAGAAAGCAGCAAATAACAACAACAACAACAACAATAATAATAATAATAATAATAATTTTTTAAACCCTTAAGGGATGATGCCAGAAGATCCTGGGAGCTCTGGGTTTCTCCTACAGCCCTGAGCTTCTCCCCCTCCCTTTATTTTCCTTCCTGCTTTCCAGAGGATCTCACCCAGCTGTTCCATTTACCTGCTGGAATGTCCCAGATATTTGTGGATAAATCTCCATGGCAAAAAGCCTTGTGTGCCCCTTTGCCAGTGCTGGGAATCTCCTGAATTAGAAATTTAAACTTTTTTGTATCCCCTGGGTTGGGAAGTTGGAGTTTTGCTGAATTCAGCATCCTGAAAAATATCAGTATTTTGTGTCCTTAATTTTGTACAAAGATCTTTTTACTCCTGGACTCATTTATCGGGATACTGAGTACAGCCAGCTCAAAATAAAAATCAGCAGTAAATAAAAACCCCTTTTTTTTCATTCTTGGTGGATGGCACCTTTTCTTCAGGAGTTCTGTATCACTACAGATTGAATAAAGTGAAGCTTCAGGGCAGGTTGAGAAAGGTTGTTTTAATAAAACCAAGCAGAAGTTAAACAACACACAGAGTAGGTGAGAGGCCACAGAACACAAGCATACAACTTGATAAATTAAACAAGATTTCTTCAGGCAGGTGATGTTTCTCATCGTATTTTAGCTAGCTGGGAGACAATTCCTGGAGCTCTTTGTGTAAAATTCAGAATTATTCAGTTTGTTTGTCCCTAAAGCCTGACCTGCAGGACACTGAACTGCATTTCCTGCTCTAATCTGACAGAAGCAGTGCAAAAATCTTTACCTAAAGGTCCATTTTTTCTAATTGCAGTGCTTTTCCATGTGTAAATTCGCTGCAGTGGATTTTATTCAGCCCAGACATTGAGCAGGAAAAGGCTGTGGCACTGGCAGCGCCACAAAATCCAGGGGTGATTTAAGGTTTGTTATTAACCCACAGAGTAAAACAGGAATAGCCTGGTTTTATGTCCCTGGGTAATCCAATTCTGCTGGAACTGCTGGAGATGAAAAATGAATGGCTGCAAGAGATGGGATTTGAATCCTTCAGAAATGCCAAACGATAAGAACAGTTGCAGCAAAGTGATGCTGGGTTTGCCATAAACAACAAATGTTGCGTAACACTGGCTGTGCTTTTCAGCAGCAGATGTTGCAGCAGCTCACAGCAGCATTTCTGCAAGTGATTTGCTCATCCTTCACCACATTCCCCCTTTCAATACCCATTTTACACATTCTTTCTCACTGTAGTCCTGCAGAACTCACAATTCCAGGCCATATTCAGTGTATTTTAGCTGTGATCACAGCTCAGGGTGCCCTGAATTCTCTTAAATTAATGTACTGAGGTGGATTTTTTAAAAAATTAACCTTCTACATGTTCAAATCTTCATGTTCAAATCTTCATGCCACTAAATATTGTCTGGATGGTTCAGCAGTGTCTGGTGAGCAGATTTACCCCTGTGGTGCTCAGCATGTGGCACAAAATCATTTCAGAAGTGTGAGAGAAACCCAGTGAGATCTTTTGAAAGGAACAAACCTTTCCAGAAAGCAGAATGTGCAGGAGAAAGCAGTAAGGGATAAATTGACATTATTCATAAACCCAGGGATTGATGTAAAATTGGGAATTTCATGGAGGAGGAACAGTTGTGAGGATCAGAACAGAAAATCTTCATTTTCTCCATGTAAAACCAGGCACAAACAGCTGTAGAGCTGAATTTGGGGGGCTCTCAAAATTTTCATTGCAAATAAGACTCAAAAAAGAGATTTTTATGCTGCCAAGACCCAGGTTGAACATTTGTAAATGAACAGGAGCTGTGCTCCCCTGAGACCCCACCTGCAGAGCTGCATCCTAATCCCAATCCCAGTGCCAATCCCAGTGCCAATCCCAGTGCCAATCCCAATCCCAGTGCCAATCCCAGTGCCAATCCCAATCCTAGTGCCAATCCCAGTGCCAATTCCAATCCAAATGCCAGCGCCAATCCCAGTGCCAATCCCAATCCCAGTGCCAATCCCAATTCCAGTTCCAGTCCCAATCCCAATCCCAGTGCCAATCCCAGTCCCAATTCCAATCCCAATTCCAATCCAAATCCCAGTCCCAGTGCCAATCCCAATCCCGGTCCCAGTTCCAGTCCCAATCCCAGTCCCAATCCCAGTCCCAGTCCCAGTCCCAGTCCCGGTCCCAGTCCCAGTCCCAGTTCCAGTCCCAATCCCAGTCCCAGTCCCAATCCCAGTCCCAATCCCAATCTTTTGGGATTCCCAGTGGAGGGAATGGCTGGAATGAGTCCAGGGGCTCCAGGAGAGCTGGGAAGGGACTGGGGACAAGGGGTGGAGGGACAGGACACAGGGAATGGCTCCACACTGCCCTTAGATGGGATTTTGGGAAGGAATTGTTCCCTGGCACAGATTCCCAGAGCAGCTGTGGCTGTCCCTGCATCTCTGGAAGTTTCCAAGGCCAGACTGGACAGTGGAAGGTGTCAGGGTTGGAGCTGAATGATATTTAAGGTCCTTTCACACCCAAACTGTTGTGTATGGGGACACAGTAAAACATTTAAAAGGTCACAGAGGGAAGCTGCAGATGGAAGTGGGGCAGAATTCAGAAATAGGGTGAGAATTCAGCCAGGAGGTTCTTCCCTGGGTTTATCCCATCCCATTGCCTTCCCAAAGTCAGTTTTAGTTGCAGGTCGTGGATGGAATTGTGAGGAACACGAGTGGATTGTAAGAACTAAACCTGAACAGTTTCCTGAGCTTTATGGGATATTAATTATCTTTTTTCTTTGTCACTGGCCTGTTTTCCAGCAGGAATGTTCTGGAGATCTTGTGTGTTCTGGGCATCATGGGGTGGTTAGAGAAGGAACATTTGCATTCCATGAAGAGGTGGAATGTTAGATGTGGAATATTACATCTGGAATCAAGCTCCAGATGAGCAGGAGGGTGGCTTTGGGTGGAGCTCCCTGGGGACAGGGACAGGGGAGGTGGCACCAGCAGCTCCCTCTTGCAGTGGTGCTGCTCTAACTTCTGCACTTCTGTCAAGTTCCTTGTGATAAACATTGCTTTGAGTCCTACTGATAACAAAAAAATTAATAATAAATAGTGCTGGAAACAGGTGAACAGCTTGTAAATGGTGATTCTGTGGAAATGAAGTGACAGAATTGCAGGCTCTGCTTGTTAGGGCTGCTCTGGGAAAACACACCATGTGTAGCACACATCCAGGTAAAGTTTCAGTGATCTGGGTTGGGATAATTCTGCTTTTGTAGTTTTTGTAAGAAAAAAAATCCATGTGTGTATCCCCATGAGTGCACTCAAAAGGCAAGAGGAATTTTTAAGAGAATGGAAATTTGATGAAATAAAGGTTTTTCATGGTGAATCCCTCATCTGGGTGTCTTGGGGATGCGAGAGCCTCCAAGAATTCAGCACATCAAAAATCTGATGTGTCAGGTGGTGTCTTTAGAGGCAGCGACCTGTCCTGGCATTCCATCCTTTCCCCACTCAAATCCTGCTTTTCCTTACACCTCGTTCCAATGCAGGCTGAAATGTTCTGTGAAACTGCAGGAAGGGAGGAGTCAGGATGTCAGCAGAGCCATGAAACCACTCTGAACTTGTAAAACCAGGCCCTGAAAACAGGGAGACTTTTTCCTCATCCCTGGAGGGGATGGTGTTTATTCCTTGGTGTTATTAAGATAATTCCATGTGTGTGTAATGTGTTATTACAGTGATGAGTGGGGTGATAAGAGCTTTGCTTGGAGTGGATTATTTGGGTTGAAACTGCTTGGAATGAAGGCTGGAAATAGAAGAGAATAAAATAAAATAGAATGAAGTGGTGGTACCAACAATCTTGAGGGAGGAAGTTGGGACTGGGCACCTGGAACATCTCCACAGGTCATGGGATGCTCTCAGATCAACACCTGGCACTTCCTAAAAGTCATCACTTCTGTCTGTATTTAGGAATATCCTCCTCATTCTTCTCTCTTTGTTTTTTTCATAGTGAGTGTTGAAAAAGTGGAATTAAAGGGGCTGGCACACAAGAAGAATGAAAGAAATGTTGAGTATTCCTTTGAGGTAAGTTTGGGTTTCCTTTCCTATGAAAGAAGGGAGGATAATGCTTAAGGAGGAGTTAAGGAAATGTTCAGGCTTTATTGTTGGATCCCAAAAATCCTTTGTGAAAGCAGAGCTCCTTTGGGACTGGTAGTTTTTAATCAGTGATTTGGAAGTCATAAATGGCTGTGGATGATGCACAAGTTGGTAAAAAAAAAAGTGATTTTAATGCAGGAGATTTTGGCAGTGTTTATTTAGGGGGAAATACGATACCACACTTAGAGGATGGTTATCCATATCTATATCCAATTTCCATTCTTCTGCTGGAATGCAGAAACCAGAGAGAATTTCAGTCTTAATCTGGACAAAGAACAATGTGGGCTCTGAGGGCACAGCTGCTGGAGGGAGGCTGGGGGGAGCCTGTGGGATATGTTCCCAAAAGCTTGGAGAGTGCAGAAAAGCTATGGAAAAAAAACTCTGTGGAGCAAGAGCTGGGGGAGCTGACTGAAAAGGGACTTTCACCATGGTCTGAAAGTGTTTCCAAGGGGAATCAAATCCCTTCCCAGCCAAGGGTGTTAATCCAGCAGGAAGGGCAGAGCAGGAACTGCTGTCTGGGAGCTGTGGGCAGCCTGGCTCCCAGTGCAAGTGAGAGCAGAGCTGTGGAATGAGTGTGCTTCACCACAAGCCACCAGGGTTCTGCTCCCAGTTCTGGAGGAGGGATGAGTTCATCCCATGAAACCTTGGCTGAGTGGCAGGGATGGATCTGGTGCTGCTCAGGAGCTCACAAAGTGCTTTTCTCTCAGCTGGAACTCAAAATTTGGGATGCACAGCTCAGAAAACATCTTTGCTTTGTTTAATGAGCCAAAGTGGGGGTTGAGAAAAGGAGAACCCAAAAGGAAGCAGGCAGGACAATCCCAATTATCCACAACTTATTCCTTAAAACTCAGGGCAGAGCAGCATCTTGTTGGGATGTTAACCTCTGCAGGATTGGATCCATGGAGAATATCCTGAATCCCCAATTGTTCCAAATGTCATCCATCACAGACAGGATTTTTCCAAGGGCTTTTCAAGCCTGCAGTTGTCTCCACTCCAATTAAGATCTCGTGAAACTTCTTTTCCTATTACAAATTTTTTTTCTATAAATAACAGAAGTTACTGTACTCAGTGTTGGCCTCAACAGCTTGAACTGAAGGGAGAGCAGAGTCTTCAGCTGAGCTGATAAATTGCTGTTTGCTGGGTTAAAAACCCAATTATGGGATGGTTTTGTTCTGTTCAGGAGTTTGGGAGTAGCAGGTCAAGGGATGGAGCAGTTGAGTGTTTGCAGTGCTATTGTTGCCTCCATTTACAGTTCACATCATTGTTTATAAGTACTGAAAACTCAAGTTAAAACAGAAATCATGACAGTTGTTGGGTTATTACAGAACTAGGATAAAGAATATTTCCCGTACTTTGTAAAATTCCTTGAGAATTAAAAAAAAAATTATTTACTATAAATAATAATAAAAAAAACAACCTACAAATTTGGTAAAACCGCTCAAGTTTTTCTGTCTTCTTTTCTTCCCCCCCTCCTTTTTTTTTTTTTGTGTGTGTAACAGCTCTGCTGAGAGGAAATTCCTCCCTTATGTAATATATTTTGAAATCCTCTCCCCACTCTTTTTGGCAGCTTTTGGATGGCTGGAAAAACTTTGTGTATGTTTGGAGTTGTCATTGAAACTAATGTCATGTGAGAGGCTGCTCTGGGATCCCAAAACTTCCACCCAGCTCCTTGCCCTATGGATCCAGACACCTCCAGAGGATATTTTGGATCCCCAGGGATCCATCCCTGACCTGCCTCATGGTGATTTTCCTCAAGCCAAGAAATCTGGATTTTTTAGCTCAGTTAAACTTCATCACCCAAGCAAAAAACGCTTCAATATCCAAGGATGTTTGTGGGGAAGAGATTGTGAATATTCCCTTTTTTTTTTAGGGTATGGAGCAGGAGCTGCAGGTTTCTTTGGGAAGGTTTTGCCTGGGTTTTGCTGCCATTCCCAATTTCTGGTGGCATATGGAGTTGATTAATTAGCAATAGGCAGCCTTGTGTGGGGGGAGCTGTTCCTGTTGGGAAGCAGATCCTACAAAGCAGCTGTTTTCTTTAACAATAATGAGGGGAAAAAAATTCCATTGCTTAACTCTGGATGTGTGCAGTGTGTAAAGGCTGAGTAAACTCTGAGGGGCTTTTCCAAGCATCCAGAGGAGTTGTTAAATGTAAAAAACAAAAAAAAAAAATTAAAAATTGAGCAGCAGTTTTGTCCTCGTGCACAAAAAAAAGAAATAATTCCTTAGTGATGTCAGCCATCACAACATCTGGGAGGGACAGTTGATAGCAATTATGAATTTTGAGGAATTAAATTAAATTAATTACTAAAGCAAATCCTTCTTGCTCCTCCTCCCCAAGGTCCTGTGGTCTGATTCTTCGGTGACGTTGGTAACCAAATCTTCTGCTGAAGTGACTGAATTTATTTCAAAGGTAAAGACAGTAAGAAAAGCACTTTGAAAATGAAAAAAAAAAAAAAAAAGTTTTGTCCCTCTCTCTAATTTTATTCAGTGATACTTCTCAAAATGTGCCAAGATAATTCAGATTGAATTTCCTAATTTCATAAAATATTTGATTTGTAACTTGAATCTCATAGAAATAACAAGACTTTTTTTTTTCACTTTTAATTGGTCATATCCTTCCCTTTTAGCTGTCTCAGCTGTATCCAGAAGAAAACTTGGAGAAATTCATTCCCTGCTTAGCTGGTCCAGATTCATTTTACCTGGAACGGAACCACATGGACCTGGAATCAGACCTGAGGTTTGCTGGGATTTGTGGGCTTTTTATCTTGAATTGGCTTCTTCCACCAAGAAAAATTTAAAAAAACCAAGAAATAGAAAAAAAATCTCCAAATTCTAAATTACTTCAAAGAAATTAGAGCCTGATCCTAAGCTTTTTTTTTCCTTGATGTTCCATTAATTCCAGTGCATAACAAGTTTTCAGGAATTCTTTCTTCAGAAATACAGATGGTAATAATATTCTGTATTAAGCTTCCTGGAGAACTGATATTTCCACATTCCTTGTGAGGAACAAATAGAGGATCACTGGCTTTACAGAAGTTTGTTTTGGACTCAGAAATAACCAGAAATTCTTAAAACAAGAGCTCCAAACTCAGGAAAAAATAGAAGCCTGAATATTCACCCATCTGTACTGAGGGATGGGTTGTGGGGATTTTTTTTTCCCTTTCACAGAGTTTTTATTTTCTTAGTTGTTTTAGGTTGTTGTGGTGTTTATTTTACTTTAATTTTAAAAAGTTAGGTATATATTTAGATATTATTAAATGATTACATTTTTGGAAGCTTTTAACAGCTAAGAAAGTTTTGAAGCCTTAGCTTGTACCTCCTCAAATTATCACAAAATCATCTGGCCACGATTTAATAGAAACCAGTATTTTAAACATCATCATCTGTGGCAGATCACATCAGGTTTCTCTTTCTAAATATGATTTTCCTAGCAAAATTGCAGTGACTTAAATTCTTTCCAGCAGCCACTATCTTTATCTACACAAAATGAAATTATCCTAATATTAATATTATTCTGATCCTAATATGAGACCATAATAAAATTAAATGACACTTTAAAATATTAATCAAGTTTACGAGAGCTTCTCCTTTACACTTTTTTTTTTTTCCCTAAGACATTGGTTTTCCATAGGCAGCAGCCAGCAGGTGCGTGCCTGGATTATTTTTATTTTCCATGGCAAGCAGCACTCTGCTTGCTGTGCTGCAAGGAGAATTTGGGAGGCTGCAGCGAATGTGTGAGGCTGCTCTTTGGGAACAGCAGCCTCTCCACATCTGGGTTAATGGAGCAGCAACTGCCCTGCCAGAGCTCAGCTGCAACTCTGCAGCTGGGAAATTCAGCTCTGAGCTCTGAGCTTTCCAGCTGAGAAGCACCTCTGGCTGCGTGGAGGGGAAAAAATTGGGAGGTTGGCATTTTTTTGTAGAATCTCAAAGTGGTTTGAGTTGAAGGGACCTCAGAGCTCACCCCTGCCATGGGCAGGGACACTTTACACTGTCCCAGGTGCTCCAAGCTCTGTCCAGCCTGGCCTGGGACACTTCCAGGGATCCAGGGATCCACAGCTTTTCTGGGAATCTGTGCCAGGGCCAGCCCACCCTCCCAGGGTGGGATTTCTCTCCAATATCCCATCTAAATCCATTCTTCTCCAGCTCAAATCTGCCTCTCCTTGTGCTCTCCCCCATCCCTTGTCCCGGTTCCTCTCCAGAGAAAAATTTCTCCCTAAAATCCTGTCTAAATCCAACGCTGCCTCACTTGTGCTGTCCCTCCATCCCTTGTCCCAGTCCTTCTCCAGGAAACGATTTCTCCCCAATATCCCCTCTAAATCCACTCTTCTCCAGCTCAAATCTGCCTCTCCTTGTGCTGTCCCTCCCTCCCCTGTCCCTCTGCAGCCTCCCCCAGCCCCTGTGGCACTGGAATGCTGCTTTTAGGGCTCTTTTCCCTTCAAAGAGGCACAGGGAAAATGTGACAGAAGTTTTTCCCTGAACTGCCAGACTCTGCATCTGCTGTTTATTTCCAAGAGGAGGGGATTCAATAACAGATCCATCTCTATTTTATATTCCTCAGGTTCATGCATTTGAAGGGCAATTTTCAAGTTTACATTTGAACATTTTCTGCCTTACAAGCGTTCAGGGTTCCTAATTGAGTCATTTTGGCTGAAACAATCACCAGAGTGAAAACAACCCAGGGGCAACAGGGTTTGGTATTAAGAGTAAGAATTCCCCTAAATTTCCAGAATTGAGAATGGCACGGTGTGTTTCAGCTTTTAAATTTCCAATCTAATTTCCAGGGTGCTGTCCAGAGTGCAATCCTGCTGGATCTGGGAGGCTCTAACTGGGTTTTTGTTTGCTGCAGGTACCTGGCCCCGTTCCCTTCCCATGTGGTGAAAAACGACCACGTCAGGAAGTTCTTCAGCACTTCATCTCCCTCCCAGCAGCTTCAGAGCTCGAGTGAGTTGGGATAAAGTTTAAAAAATATATATTTTTTTTGTACTGCATTTCATAAACTGATGCTATTTCTCTGTTCCTTGTTTCCAGATTCTGGCAACCCCTCCCTGTATAAAGTAGGAACTACGCTGGGAACATCTGGAAGGTGAAATATTTATTTTGTTTACAACTCCTTCTCTTAAGAGGCAATTTTCATATCCTCCAACAAAACCCAGACCCCCTTCAAGGAGCCAATATTGTGGCTTCTTTTGTCATATGGAAAGATTAACAATTTCCATGGGATTATATTTGGCCATCTTCACTTCTTTTTAATAATGCAAAGGCCACTGTGTCAAAAGTTTTTTTAAATCACAAAGACGCAGCAGAATATTTAATGTCTGAAGGAAATTATTGAAGAAAAATCATTCTTCAGGTCTTGAGGAGAACTCTGTGGAGCAAGAGTTGGGGGAGTTGACTGGAAGGGTGTAAATTTGCTTTTTGTCTCTGGTGGATGTTTTACCAGGACATGAGAGTGCTCTATCAATCAGCTCACTCTCAGCAGCTCACATTCAGCCAGCAGAGAAAGACCAGAGGCCTTGCTTGGCAAATTCCACAAGAATCTTAATTTCATGCAAAGGGAGTCAAGCAGAGATTCTCTCAGAGACGTTTATATTTATAGGTTCAAGGGGAATCAAACTACAGCCAATAAAAAGTTTACACAAAGGACAGCATCCAATCTAAGTCAAAGGTTCTGAAGGTGAACTGACCAATTACACAAACTAATTTCTGACCAATTAAATTCTAAGGTGTTAGGAAAGCGACCAAATTCTTAAGGAATTTAGCTCAGCCTTGGTATCTAGGAGATACCAAGTTAGTTCCAGGGGCCTGGGGAAGATGGCTTTGTAGGAATTGTATCATCCACAGAAGGGGACTTTCACTTTCTGCAAGTGTTTCCAAAGAGAATAAAAGGGATGTTGAAGGAATAAAGGAGCTTCACGCTTTGCCAAAACTGCCCTGTTTTACTGAGTGGTGCAGCAGGGCAGCTACAAACTTATCCCAAAATCCCAATTCGTGTTACCACAGCGTGCCACAGCTTCCCCAAGGTGCTAACCCCAAACCTGTTCCTGTTTTGCAGACCTATCTGTGGGGTGGCTGGAATTCAGGCTTCCCAGAACCACGTGCAGCACTCGGCCGCTGCCGCCGTGTCGCTGCCGCACTGCTCGCACTCGGCCGGCGCCGCATCCTCGCTGGGCTATCGCTCCCAGCTGGAAAACTCCTCCCCAGCCATGCTCATGTCTTCCAGCCCTCAGACCCCTCAGCCACAGGAGCAGAACGGGATCCTGGACTGGCTCAGGAAGCTGCGCTTGCACAAGTATTACCCAGTCTTCAAACAGCTCACCATGGAAAAGGTGAGGCGGGAAAGGAGGGGAAGCAGCCGGGTGTTGGGAAGGATGGAGCAGGGAAACCTGATAAATATGATTGCCTGGAAACTATAAGCAAAATTAAAATGAAAGCCATCTTTGAAATACCAAACCTTAGTTTTTAAATAACTAGAAAAGTAACAGCTAAAAGTAATCCCCTCTTGTTGAACAATTCCCTCTGCTTGCAGACAGGTCCAAGGATCAGAGAAGACCCTGTTGGCTTGGCAGAAAAGGTCCAAAAAGTAGTTTTTAGGGTTTGAAGTGTAATGTAATGATTCTTATAGGCTGTGTGTAAATGCTGTAGGATTTGTATCTTGTATTAGATTGGTCGGTAGAAATTAAAATATTCAACACAGAAGGAGATTTATTGTATTGTAACAGGAACCTCGCTCTCTGAACTTTTTCTCTCAGCTTTTCCTCTTACCACGCTCTCAGCTCTCTGAGCTTTTTCTCTCACCACCCTCCCCCCTCTTTCTCTCACTCTCTCCCTGCCCTGCTCTGAGCTGGGGCAGCTCCAGGCAGAGCCCTTTGCAATAAACCACGAGTTCCAGACCTGGCTTTGGAGATCTCTCTGTCCCAACCATCCTGCCCACCGTCACTCCTACACTCTCACACACCCAAATTTGAAATGATCCCCACCTTCTCCAGGCTGGGAACATCTGCACTCAGGATCACACAAGTTCCTGGCACGTGCTGGAGTGGTTTGCACTTTCTCAAAGCAATAATGAATTGATGAAAACCCTCTTGCTGTTTTCACTCTGTGTTGTGGCCAGGGCTGTCCAACAGCTGCTGCTTCTCCAGCTTTCCTCATGGAATGCTTGGAGATGCTGCCTCAGGAGCTCTGGACATCCCTGTGTGTGCAGGACATAGCTAAATATATTGATTTCTCTTGATTTCTGCTTCCTGCTTGATTTTTCTCCCAAAATATTTGCTTATCCTCATTTCGAGAAATAGATTTTCAGAGATTCGTGGCATGGATATGAACATGAGTGAGGTTTGTTTCCTGCAGAAATTCTTGTGCAAAAATCATCTCTTATGTCTTTGTAAGAGTCCCAGATGACACCTGTGTGTGCTGGGTTTGTTCTGAAGAAGGTTTTGGAGCTTTTTCCCAGCTCCAGGGGGAAGATTCCTTGTCCTCTGTCTTCTGGCCTCCAACGCCCTCCAGTGGAGGGAGGGCTTGGGCTGAGCTCTGTGCTGGTTATGGAATATTTTATGGATTTAATTTCGATCTCTAAGCAGAGTTCTTCTGATTTAATTTTCTTCATTATAGGAAGGGAAATATACTGGGATTTTTTTTCTTTAATAAAGCAGTAAAACTCTATATTCCAGTATATTTTTTAAAAGCAAATATTATTATGCATACTTCAATGGCTCTCATTTTAATTACATTATTATAAAAATGTCTGTATCTATCTCTAGATTTTATTATTAAATTTACTATTGATGTATATTTTCTACTGCACTTCTGTGGTAAATGACACACTGGGAAAACTGGAGTGATTTTCTAAGACCCTTAAATTCACTGATAGCACCAAGTTCTCTTTTAATTTAATTCCATTTTAATTTGTACAGGAGTTATTTCATCTTTTTTGTGACTGGTTAATACAAGCACACCCCTAATTAAATTAAATCTGCAGGTGTTCTTTCTTTCAGTCCCCCACACTTTCCTTTTACTCTATAATTGAAAACTGGAGTAGAGAGTTTCATTGAATTTAGAAATGGTTTTAAAGTTGGCTTTTGGAATTGCTCTTCACTGAAAATGGGAATAACACTAAAACATATTTTTTCCTTTTCAAGTTTCTGAGTCTTACTGAGGAAGATCTGAATAAGTTTGAGTCCCTCACCATGGGAGCAAAGAAGAAGCTCAAGACCCAACTAGAGCTGGAGAAGTAAGTGAGGGCTGGGGAAACTTTTTTTTGGTCAAAAAATGCAAATTTTTCAGTGATTTTTTTGCTTCCCAGACCACAAACCTACCATGATTTCCACCTGGAGATATTGATGATTATTATCTCCCTTACTAAAAAATATTTAATACTTTCTGCTTTACTGCTGCCTGTTGAGGGTTGAGATAAGGATACCAAATTTTTTAATCTACAGAATATTGTGTTTATGGTTTTTTTAAACTGATGTCACAGTTACTGCAAAGATTTTGGGCTTCCCATCCACATGGCATTGATGGGAGCTGCTGGCTTTGCAAGCCCAGGGCATGCACTCCCAAATTCAGGTTTTTTCCCTGGGAAAGGAGAGTTTTTTGATCCAGCCCATGTGGGTGGAGCACAGCTACTTCAATGTCCTCAGTGTCCCACGGTGTCCCCAGGCAGCTGGGACACCCTCAGGGGACACTGGTGCAACAGATTGTCCTGCTTTTTGCATCTCCACTCCCAGGGAAGTGTTTATTCTGCAGCTTAAAAAGCAATTAGAGATCCAAATCTGTGCCCATTGAGTAGAGCTCCTTGGCAGCGTTTTTCAGCAATCTTTGTTTTTCCAGTTTATTTGGAAAACTTGGGACTGTGTTTGTTTCCTCTTTGAGTTGGGTGTGCAGGGCTGACATAATATGGTCTAGAATTTTAGAGTTTGGTCAGGTTTGGGGATGTTTTACCCTGGAGTGTTGTAGTCAGATAGGCTGGGATTTCCAAGAGTTTCCATCTGACATGAGCACAGCAGCACTGGATTGTTCAATGGGCTTTGTCTGCTTCGGGTTCATTCAGAAACTGATTTATTTGTGGTTGTGTTTCAGCCAGTTTGTGTCTCCTCATGCTTCTCTCCATGCCCTGCAGGGAGAAATCAGAGAAACGGTGCCTAAACCCCTCCACACCTTCCTCAGTGAGCAGCACTGGGGTGGCCAGAGTTCCCCCCACTTCCCACGTGGGGCCCATCCAGAGCATCCGGGGCAACCACGCCGCAGGTAAGGGAGCAGGGACACTGCTGTGCTCAGCTCTGCTGCTCAGGGCTCAGCTCATTCCCCTGCTGCTGCTGCTTCCCAAGATGTACCTGCCAATAGCCTTAATGGAGCAAGCACAAAGTCTGATTTTGGAGATTATTGGAGGCAATAAAGAGTGATTTTTTCCAAAAGCCTTAATGGAGCAAGCACACAGTTTGATTTTGGTGATTATTGGAGGCAATAAAATGTAGTTTTTTCCAAAAGCCTTGGTAGGGAGCAAGCACAAAGTCTGATTTTGGTGATTATTGGAGGCAATAAAGTAATTTTTTCCAAAAGCCTCCCAAAAAAAGCCTTGGTAGGGAGCAAGCACAAAGTTTGATTTTGGTGGTTATTGGAGGCAATAAAAAGTGATTTTTTTCCAAAAGCCTTGGTAGGGAGCAAGCACAAAGTCTGATTTTGGTGGTTATTGGAGGCCATAAAGTGATTTTTTCCCCACGGCTCTGGTGGGAATGGGCAGCTGCTCTGCTGGAGCTGTTCCACCTGTGATGTATCCCTGTGAATGCTGAGCGTGGCTGTGCTTTCCTGAGGTGCTGCCGGTGTCACCTGCGTGTCCCTTGTCCCCGCAGAGCTGCGAGTGGATGTGGATCAACCAGCCCACCCCCTGCCCCGGGAGGGCAGCTCCTCCGAGTACTCCAGCTCCAGCTCCAGCCCCATGGGGATCCAGGCGCGCGAGGAGAGCTCGGACAGCGCCGAGGAGAACGAGAGACGTAAGCAGAGCCCCCCAGCCGTGCCCCCTGCCCTGGCCAGCGCTGTCCTCACAGCTCCTCTCTCCCCAGGCCTGGAGCTCCACCTGGACGCCTCGGACAAGGAGAAGCCGGTGATGCTGCTGAACCATTTCCCCTCGAGCTCTGCCAGGCCCACGGCGCAGGTGCTGCCCGTGCAGAACGAGGCCGGCTCGGGGCCCGGCGGCCACCACGCGCTGCCCATGCAGATGCTGTCCCCGAGCCCCTCGCACATCACCCCCATCCGCATGCTGGGCTCCGTGCACAAAGCCGAGCGCGGCTCCGCGGACATGAAGCTGCTCTCGTCCTCCGTGCACTCCCTCTTATCTTTGGAGGAGAGGAATAAAGTGTCTCCCGGCTCCAGGGGCAGCATCAAGATGGAGAAGGGTTTTGGGAACGCCGTGGTGGATGTCATGGCCACGTCCTCGCCCCACCAGCCCCTGCAGGTGCTGTCGGGGGGTGCCGAGAGCAACTCGCCCACGTCCACCATGAACTTTGGGCCTCGCACCAAAGTCGTCCACGCTTCCACTCTGGACAGAGTGATCAAACCAGCCCAGCAGCCAGGACTCATAGTGGAGACGAGCACCGCTGCCACGGTGACGTCCAGCACAGTCTTCCACGTGGCTCGTCCGCCCATCAAGCTCCTGGTGTCGTCGTCTCTTCCCACCGACTCGGCCATGGCCGGACAGACTTCCTGCTCCAGCAATATGCAAATAACGGTGTCCCCCGCAATAATCAACCCCCGGACTGCTCTGTACACAGCCAACACCAAAGTTGCCTTTTCTGCCATGAGCAGCGTGCCCGTGGCGCCCATGCAGGGCAGCTTCTGCGCCAACAGCAACGCGGCCTCCTCCAGCAGCCACCCGTCGCCGTCCTTCACCACCATGGCCAACCTGCCCAGCTGCCCTGCGCCCAGCTCCAGCCCCACGCTCTCCTCCAGCGCCGACAACAACTTCTACAGCAGCGGCAGCGGCGGCGGCGGCAGCGGCGGCTCAGCCGGGAGTGTCCCCGTCCCCAACCAGAACCATCACCACCATCACCACCAGCAGCCGCCGCCGCAGCCCCCCGGCTGCATGGTGTGCAGCTCCTGCGGCTGCAGCGGCAACTGCGGCTCCAGCGGCATGACCGTCAGCTACGCCAACTATTTCCAGCACCCCTTTTCGGGACCTTCCATGTTTACTTTCCCTTTCCTGCCCTTCAACCCGCTGTGTAGCAACGGCTACATCAACACGCAGCAGTACAACAGCAGCACCACGTTCCCCGTGGTGCACACGGCCTACAACAGCGGCCTGGCGCCCGACTCGGTGATGGCGGGACAGTCCACCTTCGCCGTGCCCCCCATGCAGAACTTCATGGCGGGCACGGCCGGGGTGTACCAGGCACAGGGGATGATGGGCAACGGCAACGGGTCGAGCCACAAAAAAAACGGCAACCTCTCGTGCTACAACTGCGGCGCCAGCGGGCACCGAGCTCAGGACTGCAAACAGCCACCCATGGATTTCAATCGGCAAGGTAAAGCTTTGGGGGGACACCAAAGACAGCCTTGAGCTCTGCCCCTGGGGCCTGGTGGCATCCTGGAATGGCTGGCTTGGGAAAATATTTCATTACTGAAAGTTGGTTTTAGGTAAATTTTAGCCAGCCCCACCAGGAGGACTCAGGTGAAGCGCCAGGTGGGCTCTGTGGGGTCAGAATTGTTTTTTAGGTAGGGAGCTGCTGTGGACAGGTTGCAGCAGAATTGCTGTTGCTGCTTCTGCATGGTCAGCTTCAGTCGTTATTGCAAGTTCCCCTGGAATTTTAGAAACTGAAATCTCTGTTCCTCTTTCCTTCCTGCCCAACACAACAACTTAAATGAAGAGTTGCTGTTCAAACTCTACTAAAGGTCCTGTTTGCTCTAATTATTTTGTAGGACATGTTGTTTACACACTTAGAGCACAGGTTTCTCCAGGAGAATCCTTAATTCCAGGCAGGAAACAGCTAAAAGAGAAATACTGCTTTACCAAGAGCACTTTCTAGTCCCATTTTTCTTTTTTATTTTGATTGTCT
>VRYO01000704.1:2054097-2069937 GCA_009812075.1 Sialia sialis
TGGATTCTTCAATGAAAAAGGTGCGGCTTATATTCGTGAAACTACTGTACCTGGATTCATTTTTTGTGTGGTCTCAACAGTTTGAACACCATAAATTCAGGTGTTGGGCAGCAATTTACTGCAGGAAAAAGGTAAATGCTGAGTGGAATTCCTGTGGCAAATGTTTGGTAGTGGCCAGGGGGAAGCAGAGCCACTGCCTCGTCAGTCCTGAGTGGGAGAACTTGAGAAATGCAGCAGACTCTGATGTCTTTTAAATTTGGATTTAATTTTATTAATTAAATTCCCATTTCGAGTCTGCCAAGTTTTTCATGAGGGTGTGGAATGACAAGATGAGAGGGAATGGCTTTAAGCTGCAGGGAGGGCAGGGTTAGATGGATATTGGGAGGAAACTCTTCCCTGTGAGAGTGCTGAGCCCAGAGAAGCTCTGGCTGCCCCTGGAAGTGTCCAAGGCCAGGCTGGACAGAGCTTGGATCACCCTGGGATGGTGGAAAGTGTTGGAGTTGGAACTGGATGATCTTTAAGATCCTTTCCCATCCAAACCCTTGTGGGATTGTGTGATTCCATGAATCCAATGCTAAAATTCCACTCAGTCTCCAGCAGCAGCAGCAGCAGCAGGCTGGTGTGGGAAGCCATGGGAGGTGAGTGTGTGTAACCCTGTGTCCCTGTCCCTGTCCCAGGTACGTTCAGGCTGAAGTACGCCCCTCCCTCTGAAAGCCTGGACTCCACAGACTGAGCTTTCCCCACCTGGCACCACGATGCTGTCAAGCCATGGAGAGCGACGGAGATCCAACCACAAAACTGAGACGTCCACTTACTGTTAAGCTTAATGTATTTTTTAATCCAAAGGTGCTTTACTTTATTAGACTAGGTAGAAAATCTAGCTTAGGGGTGCAGCCAAGGCAGTTTTGATTGCCAAATTGAAGCTTTGCTGTTGGAACTCCTGACTCGGTGTCCTCGGAGCAATGCATGGATGGATGGATGGATGGTGGAGCTGGCCAGCTGCAGTTCCTGCTGGAAGTACAACATCCCCTCTGCTTTTTTTTGGCTGGAGAACGTTGCCACAATGGGACTTTTCCAAGGTGGAAGGCCTGTGTTCTGAGGTGGAAGGTAGGAGTGGCCAGAAGGACTTTGGCACCCCTGGGCTAGGTAAAATGTCTACTTTTTTTCAAAAGTGATCAGGCACTAATCTCTGGGATTTTTAAGGATTGCACTACAGAAGAATGTAAAACTCTTCAAGCTTTCTGCACTTTTAGCAGACAGTGTCACTCTGAGACCAGTGCAAGAGGCAAAGAAGTTCCAACCTTTACAAATTGGCACCAGCAGGCTCACGGGACTTAATTCCACAATAAAAATCCTAAAAAGTCTCTTTTTTTTCCCTTCCAAAAGAACACACATGGCAGTTTCGGTTCCTTCTGGAAACAAACTCGTGCTTCATTGTCTCACCTATTACTAGCTAGTGCTGGCTTCCCAGCGCTGGAATAAACTTAGTTTCCAAGGGTCCAAGTCCCAGAGACTCCAGAGTCATAAAGGCTTCAAGGATATTTTCCTGTTATACACAAAACCTTTACGTCCTGTTACTGTACATAGGTCTCTTTCACAGAAACCTTATTATTCTGCTTTTGTAAATGAATTTTAAACCATCCTTAAAAAAAAAAAAAAAAAAAGTGTCAAACTAAGAACTCTGGCAGCAGAGTTGATAAGCTTTTGCTTTACTTTATATAAAATACCCTTTGGCTCCTTAGCCCAGGATTCAGGAGTGGTGGGAGTCAAACATGTAAAAGGTAGTAAAAAAACTTCATTATTATCAAGACTTGGAAGGATTTCTTGTCAGCCTCCTTCGTTGCAGTAGGTTGTAGATGAGTAGCTTTGGTGTTAACTACTTAGTCCATCATTTGTGGGTGACAAATCTAAATTAGGACTCGAGAGGAAGCCAAACCCATCTCGAACTGCTAATTTGAAACACTTTGGTCCTGTCTGGTTGAAAGAAGATCCTGATCCTCATGGCTCCCCCCTGGGAATTTGAAGGCATTAAATGGGTGAGGCCTCCTCTGTAGAAGTGTAATCTGTAATTTTGGAAGACACCTTTAAAGTCTGAAGCCTCGTGTTTACACTTGGAGGTTAATTCCTTCCAGCAGGATGAATCCATAGGACTTGTAGGACTTGGGAAGTCCTGTGGGAGCAGGAGGGTTTGGAGCTGTGCAGAGCTGCCCCCAGGAGATGGGAGGGAAGGAACATTCTGGGCCATCCCTGTGTCCCTGTGCCTCATGAGCATCGTGAATGTGGGTGGGCAGAGCCCAACTCGGCCCGGGGAGGGATCCAAAATCTGAATTTGCAGAATGATTTATATCAACAAACCAACAAACAAATATCCTTTTTATTGCTATGCAATAAGAGCCCCCTGATTTGTGTATCCCCAGCCCAGCTCTTGGCTCTGCCTACGTTTGAGGATGTTCCCCGTGTTCCCATGAACAACCTTCAGACCTACAACACTAAAGGGATGAAAACTGACAATGCAATTTACTTTGCCTTAATGAGCTCGAGACAATGGTAGGAACAGTCTGTCCCACTGCATCATGCCCAAGGAAAACGTGCAGTTCCATGTTTACTATTTGCAGCTTTGAGGGTCTCTCCAGTGGCCTGGAACATGTGCTGAAAGCCAAACTTAGTGTTATTATTATTACTATTATTATTGTTGTTGTTATTATTATTTTTTTTTCACATTTTTTAAAACAGTATTTTAAAATTGTATTTAAAGAAACTGTATTGCAACACACATGTGAGTGTTCAAAACCCTCTTGAAACAGCAAAAAAACAGCAGCAGCAAAAAAAAGAAAAAAAAAAAAAAAAGGTCATTTCTGTACCAGTTGTGTTTTGTTTTACTGCCCAAGGCTGGGCCAGTTGTGTCTGATCTTCACCACAGAAAAAAAAAAAAAAAATCATATCAAAAGGACTGTAAAACTGAATTTCTGTCCAGCAAATTATTTCATTCCTTTCTCCAGAGCTTTCTTTGGGATCCTTTCCTGTGTGTAGAGTTAAGGCTGATGTTTGCAGCAAACTGTTTCATTCCTTTCTTTGGGATTGTTTCCTTTGTGTCAAGCTAAGGCTGATGTTTCTTCAAGAGGCTCCTGGCAACGCTTGGCTCTGGGTTTGGAGTAAGATCCAATCCAGAAGGACCTGGAGGCAACACGAGTGTCCAAGAGGAAAATGTGGTGAGCAGCAAGCTCAGAGCCTTCCCCAAATCCCAGAGAGCTGGGGCTTCAGACCTGCCAGTGAACACCTCCACTCTGTACCCACAACAAGCAAAGTTGGTAAGTCCCAACAGAGCACCTTAATTCCATACAATTCTCCTTCATCTGTTCTTAAAAGGCACAAATCCATCTTTCTACCCCTAAAAAGCAAGGCAGCTTGGGTTGGAATTGTAGTTTCCAGCTGCCCTGCCTGAAGGAAGCAGTTCTTAAATCCTATTTTTGTAGGAGATTTCAAAGAACGTTATTTAGCCCTATCTTTGTCCTGCAAGTATAAAAAGAAATTAGTTCTCCAGCTGGATTTCCCTGGGGATTGGGAATGATTTTTCAGTGTAAGAGGGAAGGGAATCCCCAGTCATCTCCTGCAGGGGCCCAGAGAATCAGTGAGGAGCCTTTCCCAGGGGAGGGGGTGCTGCAGTTCCAGCTGCATTTTCCATTGGATGATGGGAAGACTCGAAATAGGATGGAATTTCCAGCGTGCTCCTCCTCACCCTGCAAATTAAGCATTAATAAAGATTCTGGGCTCAACCCTACCAGGGAGAGAAGAGAGGGAGGAGAGGGAACCCAAGATACTGATCAGAGGGTTCCACCCAACTTTTCTTGAAAACTACATTGGAACCATTATTAAAGTTTGTCAAAACTGGTTTTTATGCAGCTCTGCCACACTCAGCTTTTTACGAAACCTTTTAATACCAGAGTCATTAAATCTTGGCAAATTAAGCAGCAGACTTTCCCAAAGGAACAGTCCAGCACCAAGCCTTGGCTATCCCCCCAAATCCTGGGGCAGAAATCCCGGGATGAGCCAGACTGGGGCACCAGGCAGGGCCAAGCTCCTCCCAAAATCCTGCAGGGGAGCAGAGCTGTGCCACAGCAACCCCGGAGCTGGATTTGGGCTGGTCTGGGACACCTGAATGGGATGAACATGGCAAATCTGGACAAAAATCCACGTGCTGGAGCGTTTGTGAGAGTAGGAATCACTTTGGCTGGTTGAGGCCCCACAGCTCTTGTAATAAACCCTCGGAGTTACCCATTTGTTCCCTGAAATGTCCCTGATGTACACAAGAACTGTGTTGGTACTGAAGCAGAAAGCAAATCCTGTGTGTTTTCAAGTGCAGATTAACAGCTTCTCTTGGACATAACTTTCCATTAGGAATGAAGGAAAATTCCTGCTCCATTTGAGCCATTTCTTTTACTTCGATCACTTCTAGTATTACAAATTCTGCATGTAACTTTATAAATATTTTAAATAGTTTTGTAAATATTTAATATTCAGCTAATTTGATTTTGAATTGTAAATGTCAAGTATTCTGGTATTGGGATTTTTATGTTTTATTATACTTTGTTAAAAGTTAAATTGTACATTTTTAGAATGTTTTTATCTGAGTAAATTTAATGTATGGAAAATAAAGAGTTAAACAGAATCCCTTGGCAGTGGCTTTCATTTTAAAGGGATTCAGCCATGTGGGGGCTTCTCCAGCCTGGCAGTAGCAGGGAATTATTTTTATTCCTTTAATTATTTTGTTGTGCAAATGCCTAGGAATAACCACACGAGGCGGAATGAAGTTTGGGATGTAATCCATCCATATCAGCACTGTATTAATTTTAAAAAAGCAACATTTTGTACAGGAATATCAGTCGATCACGTTCGTAATTACAAGTACAGTTGTCAGTTAATGAGTTAAACGAGTTCTTCCACGAACAGAACTAAACAGAGAACAAGCTGCATCGAAAAAGTTCACGTCGGAGTAAAAACACAAAGGACGATAAAAAACGGGCGGGGGGGGCCTCGGGAGGAAGGAGATGCATGCAAAGAGTGAGGAGGAGGAGGAGGAGGAAGAGGAGGTACAACGCTGCACCCCGCGCAGTGCCAGGCGCTGCAGTATTGCTTCTGCCGCCGGTGACAGCGGTGACACCGCGGGGATCCCGCCACGCCACGCCAGCACTGCAGAAACACAGGTTTGTCCCACGGGACAGCTCCCCCTCTGCACAGCCACACAGGAGCCTCCAGCCGTGCCACAAATCCTCTGTTGGGCAGCGACTCCCGGCCCCCTGAGCTGCTTCTCCCCACTGCCAGGCTGGGAGCACGATCCTAGGGATCACCAGCTCAGATGAACACACAGGGATTGGGAATTCGTAGCAGACTGGAGTTTATTTCAGTGTTACCTCGTGGGGTGTGCATTTTACAGTTAGACACTTCCTACAACTACGATAAAGCTGTGGTGTTTGGTATGAGGATTTCCAGAAAGCGGCGCCGCCCCTGAGCATGCGGTGCCTAAAAAACCGGAGACACAAAGAGTTGTCCTTCCCCAGCTCACCCCGAGCGCTTGCCTTAACTCCCTGCAGCACTGACACGAGTCTGATGGAGCTGCAGGAGAAAATGCTCCCCTCTGGAACATTAAAATGCATTTGCTCTCATGAGAAACCTTCCCGTTTAAAACCGAAAAATTTAAGGAATCATAGGGAGATTTTCCAGCAAACTGACAGGAAACGCTTTAGTTCCTTCCTGGTGCCTGTTTGCTTGTTAAAAGTAAATCGAGTGTCCCTTTCTCTGCAAGTGTCACATGCACAAATGGGCTCCTTCCGTCAGGTCCAGACCTGTAAATGTGCCTGTGTGGATTATTATTATTATGATGATTATTATTAGGGCAGGTTTCAAAGCTGGAGGTGCTCGTCTGTACTGTTTAATAGTCACAAACAAGGCAAGGTGAGATGAGACACCTGCTAAAGCAAGACTATGCTAAGGACTGAGAGCGGAGGTGACATCCGGTTCTTTCCTTGGGGGGTGTGTGGGGAAGAGTGGGGGTGATGGCCGAGGGTCAACCCAAATCCTAGGCCAGGGCTGCTGTCCTAGGCAGAAGCTGCTGCTCCAAAGGTCTCCTGGGAGGCGTAGACCATGTAGAGGAAGCCGTCCTCGTCCTTCTCGCTCTCGTACACCTCGGAGATGGGCGTGGACACGCTCACCATGCTGTGCCCGTTCACCAGCAGGAAGAAGGCCTGGTTGGAGTTCAGCTGCAGGCGTCGCCTGGGGAGGGTGAGGGGAAACGGGGACACGGGACAGATGGCAAAGGACAGTCCTCAACACTGAGTAGCAAAGTCATAGCAGAGAAACGGCGAATGGGGTGGGGTGGAAGGAGTTAAATAAAGCTCATCTCATCCCAACCTCGGTCATGGGCATCTTTCCCTACATGTCCCCACCCAGCCCTGTCCCTCAAAACTGGACTGAATTCCTAAATCCAGACAGGTTCACCCTCACCCAGGGGAAGAGCTGCACTGCAGAAGGGCATTAAACTGGAGGGACTGGGAAGAGGCACCCCTGGCATAACCAGGGACCTTTGGCTTGCAGCTCACACAGAGATCCTTGGGAAGATTGGGAAAGATGGGCAGAGCTTCCTTGAAAAACCTGGGCAGCTTTTAAACTCACTTTGCACCAGCTCTGTAACAGCCTGGGTTTAACCTTGGAGCATCTGTTCTCCTCCCTCCCTCCCAGGGAAGCATGGTGGGAAGGGCAGGGAGCCACAGGCTGCCCAAACTGCCTGGCACAGGAAACAGCTGATTTCTGCATTTCCCTTGATCGTTCCAGCTCAGGAGAAATGGGTGCTGCTGCTGAACTGCCTCCTGCAGAGCATGTCTGCAGAGAGCAGCTCTCTTCCCACCTGATAAACCAAGTGAGCCACAGAAATTTGGAAGTGTGGAGCTGCCACCAAGCAAGGAGGAAAGAATAGATCAGAAGAGCTTCCTGCTGCTTCCCCTGGCTGCTGAGGGACAGCAGCAGCTGGAAACAAGGATTTATTTAGCTCCCAGCCACAGCCCTGGACAGGGACAACCTTCCAAAGCCAGACTAATCACTGCAGAGACAGCAGGCTGAGGGAAGGCAGCAGCTCTCCAAGGTTTGGGAAGGATGGCCTTTGCTGTGCATCACTGGAGCTGCCTGGGGCCCAAGCCTGGCTGGTACCAAGTTATTTATTAACAGTAAAGTCAGAGAAAAAAGGTGAGAAAATCCTTCAGCCTGCAGTTAACCTCTTTGCCCAGGGCCTTTCATGTTCCTGAGAAACTCTGCAAGACTTGAGCAACCTGGTTCCTGTCTGGCCTTCCTCCTCCTGCAGGAGCTGGGATTTGCCTGTGACAGTTTTTTTTGGGACACCCTGTGGCCTCCAGGAACCAGCTCCTTGTGTGACCATCACAAAACAAGCTCTGGTTTGCTGCTCACTTCCCACTGGAGAAACCTTCCTAACCAAGCACTGCTGAGCCAGCAGAGATGCACTTCTAGCAGAGTTTCTGACCACAGGTTTTCACCACACAACTCGAGGCTGTTTCCCTCAGACTTTCCTGCAAGCTGAGCAAGCAGCCAGGGCAGAAACACTCTGGCCTGAGCTGGTGTTTCCCAGACTTCAGTGCTGTCACTGAGGGAAACTTCAGCTCCCAAAGGATGCCAAGAGCATCCCCCAGCAGCAGCACAGAGCTCTGGCTCCCAGCCCAAATCCCCCTGCCAGTGGGTGGGAAAAGCAGCCACTCCCGAGGGAGACACCAGGGGAGAGGAGACATCCCAAAATAGCCAAGCAGGAAGAGCTGGAGCCCTGGGCAGAAGGACCCATGTCAGACAGGGATTCACAGCCCCAACTCCCTCCTACAGCTCTGGGAATGTTATTTCTCTTGGAAGCAGACTACCAGCCCAGCTCTCTGCAGAGTGGGGATTTTCCAGCAAAGCAAAAAGGAAAAGCAGCCTCTCCTGCATTTGTCCTAGTGCTCATTAGATGAATTTTCCATTTAGACCTCCCAAGTGCACCAGGGGGGAATTAACAGAGCACCATAGCCCGAGCTTGATCAGTTCACAGAGGAATCCCAGCAATACTACCTGATAATTTTGATTAGCTCGCTCATGTTGACATGATCTGGCACCAGGAACTTGGTCTTATCCAAAACTGGAAGCTGCTTCTCTCCCTTGTACCTTTCAATGATCACCTGAGAAGAAACAAAAAAGCAGAAGATGTGAAAGGCAGGAACAGTGGTGCCCTCATCTCCCCCCTCCCTTCATCTGTGAATGCAGCATCTCCAACCTGAAAAGCAACAATTCATGGTTGGGCTCAATTATCTGAAAGATCTTTTCCAACCCAAATAATTCTGTGTTTCCGTGAGAATTTAACTATCTTCACGTGCTCCTCTGTGGTGTTTGCAGGAGAGGGGTAACACACAGGGATTTCAGAGCAGAGTTCCACAGCTTCATTGCAATTCTGAAAGAGTTCCTTTGCTGCAGTCATTTAACCCAGCACTGAATTATCCAGCAACAAGGAAACACCAAGCCCACATTGCAGTGGCTGACCAGCGGTTTTGCTGCTATAGAAATCTTCCAGATCAAGCAGTTTTCAGTGGAATTTCTCCAGTTTCAGGCCATCTCTTTAAGAACTACCACTCCAGATGACTCTGCTGTTCCATTCACCTCCCATCTTCCTCCAACACGTGAGAAAAAGCTACTTTGGAAAGGTATAAACCCTCCAGTTTCCAAATTCAGGAGAAAATTTCCTCAAGCACGCTCAGGAACCAGTAACTCTGCCAGGACTGCTGTGTAATAATCACTTAACTCACAGAGAAACTGCAGATTTCCTAATTTAAGGAACACCATGCCCAGCAACTGAGGGTAGTCCCTGCTTTTAAGAAGTGACCTCAGAACTTGTATGTGCTCCTGTTTCCACAGCCATGGGCGGTTTGTTGATTTTCAGTCGACAGGAGCTACGTGACACCAGTCCCTTCGATGCTGTCCATGCTCACAGGGTCTGGCTGTGTTCATCTTAAAAAGCTGCACAGGTGAAGAAACACTGATTGGATTCTACCAGAAAAAGAGCCTTACATCAGTTGAAATAAATGCTGGCTCATTCTGGGTAACAAAGCCCCTCTATTTTTAAGCAGTTAGATAATTCCAACAGCAGAATGAAGGAATGTTGACAGCACAGAAGGCATTTCTTATCTCGTGTGACATTGCCACCTTATCTCATCCAGAACTGCTGATGACAATAACGAGGCAGTGACTGGCCCAGCAAGACTCCAGGGATCCCAGCAGGGATAGTTGGGAGTTTGCATCACCAGCATCTCTGAATTTTTGGTTGGAACCTGTCCACGGCTGACTTAAAGTGAGAGTTTTGCCATAAATCCCTGGCTTTCAATCTGTGGCCACAGAGCTTGGGGACTGTGGCTAAGTGGTCTCTGAAAGGTGAGTGAAAAAGCAATATTTGTCAGGAAACAGATTTGCAAGGAAATGGAACATTCCCCAAAAAGAGTCAGAAAATCCCTGCTATGAAATATTCCTTGTTCCTTTGCCCAACTGCAGAGGGAAGCAGCAGAGGCAGCTTCAAGGTGAAGGAGTTTAAAGCCCAAGGAAAGCTGAAAATCTTTCAGTTTCTCTTTCTACAGCAGTTTCTGTCAGTGAGCTTGTCTGCTTGCAGCAGTTGCTTCATAGCAGAATTTCCACACACTGGGATCACCAAATCTCATCACAGAACCAAAGGCTGAGGGTTCCATTTAGTTCCCTCTGCTGAAGAACTCAGCAGTGACAGAACACAATCCGTGCCTTTTGCTTGTAGGATATCCTCTGCATTTTGAACATTGAGTGAAATAAAATACAAACTTAGGCAGCATTTGGAGCTGAGCAGCTGAAGAGTGACAAGGTGAGGGTGACATCCAGTGAGCATTCCTGGAGACCTAAACACAAGCCCATTCCCAGGAGAAAAGCATTTCTGTCCTCAGCTGATGAGCAAATCCATATCTGCTTCCACACGCCTGTCTGCTCTTCGTGGTGAGCCTCTGAAGACTCTTAATTCACAGAAAAAAACGGCAGAGAGACGAGCTGAGCGCTCAGGAGGATCTCTGAGCTCAGCTGGGGTGTGGTTTGCTTCCAAGTTACAACACACAACAGCAAAACTCCGGAAACGCCACTTCCTCCAGCCCTGTGAGCACCTTGTTCCACCACAGCAACTGTGAGAATTGCTCCTTGAGAACAGTCCTGAAATCCAGGCCCAGCCACCCTGAACAGCCACATTTTGTCTCCTCTAACTGCTAAAAAGAACATGAAATTGGAAACTGAAAGTAAAAAATTCAAACTCACTGGTATTTTGGTGGGATGCTGATCCCGAATCAGTCGTACATCTTCCACTCTTTGTTCTGCAAGGGATTAAAAAAAAAAATCTATTTGAACATTCACAGTTAATGCTGTTATTTCCTTATTTCTCCACTGCTGAAGAGAGGGACCACGTGTCATGAAAAGCCAGAAGAGGAAATTCAGGCAAAGCAATTTCCAAATGGGCCACTGCTATCAGTACAACCTCTCCTGTGACAGCTGATCCCCTGCTCCCTAACGCAAGGTGACAAGCGCTGTGTGCACCTGCCTGGCACTCCTAGAAAGTGTTAAAGGAGATCCTCTGCTCCCCGCACCCCCTCACTTTCTGCCCACATTTAACCTCACACAGTTAAAGCTTCAAATTACACCGCCCAAGTTAACAGCTAAATACTGTGCTATTTCTGTCAGGTCCCAGAAGAGGAAATGGTCAACAATTATTTAAGCCCCGGGACTGGCCCAAGCCTGGCAGCATCAGCTTTCCTCGTGTGCTCTCACGTTACTGAATTCCAGGTTTTATTTTGATTCGGCCGCACCCATTGCTGCAGAGCTGCCGGAGCCTCTGCCGGACCGACACATTTTGCCACTCTCCAGTGCCAGTTTTCAGGATAAAGTTCACCTCTCCTCAGACAGAAATATTAATAGAACAGGTATCAGAAAGCAGGCTAAAGTACACGAGTCAGAGTAAACAGCTCGCTTGCTTTCATCTGCGTGTGCCATGCCTACTTTCATATTCGGTGACCTCAATTTTAACCCCTCTGTTTTTCAGCAGGACGGGGCTTTCCAGGCTGTTTGCAGGTTCCCAGAGAGATGATTTAGTGTTGCATCACGGCTTGAACACACACCTGCCTAGGGAGAGAAGCGCTCAGGCCAGCTCCCCGTTGGAATGCTAATGGCAGGACACTGAGCAATAACATGCCGTGTTTGTGCCCGTGGAATACATCCTCCTCACGAGCCCGGCAAGGAATGCAGCTCCCCTGAATCACCGCTTCAAGCTGCAGGTGAATCAAGCAGGGCTCAGGCGAGGAGCATGCGAAGCCTTCACCTGAAAGCCACCCCAAATCCCGAGCCACATTCCCACAGCCCAGCGGGAGCGCTCCAAGGGCAGAGTTCCACCTCGTTAAAATACTTTTTAAGATTAACCAGAAACACAAAAGATACGTGGAAAGAGCGAGACCAACCATCCACCTGGCAAGCTCTAACTTTTCAGCTGGAACGGGTTTGTTCACAGCAATGTTATTCAGTAGCACTCCCCGGAGCAGAAGGAACATAAACCGGGTAAATCATGGAGATTATTGTGTGCGGCGTGTTCAAAATCAGGCCCCAGTCAGGCACAGATAAACACTGTTCTCTGACGACAGTAGTTGCAGTGGCAACTGCTTGGCTGCCATCCTAGCTGAACTTAATACCTGCAACAGAGGCTGCTGACAGGCGATGGGGTCAACAACACTTTGGGAAGGCTCTGAGAAAAGGGGCAGCACAAACACAGACTTTTGTCAGACCAACATCCTCCCTGCTTCAGCGCAGGGAACAGCTGACATTTACCACAACAGCAAAGGCAAGGCTCTCTTAAGCAGCTTGACTTTAACCCAAAGGCAGGAAGAAAGGAAAATCTGGATCAATTACTTCCACCAATTCCATCTCACGTACGGGATTTTATAGCTCATGCAGAAATAGGTTACGCTGCCAGTTCGCGTTACCCTCGCAGCGCTTCACTGACACACACACGGGCAGATCCCTCGCATCGCCCCGGTGCCATCCTGAGCGCACACACGGCTCTGGCGAGGCTTTTCCTTCTCGGAAGGGACTAATCTCATTTTCCCAGCCATCATTACACAGCTCTTTTGGATGCCCTGCCGAGCAGAGACAGGAGCGGCCCGGGTGGAGAATTCCGCTCCCCGCGCCAGGCAGCGGCTGCCAGTGCAGCTTTAATTCCGCTGCCACTGGCGCACAGGCCGCCGGACACTGAGCAGACACCGGAGGGAAGGGCAGGCCCCGCTCCTGGCACACACAGCGAGGATGTTTCCAGGCTCCTGGGAGTTTTGCAGTCGATAATGGATGATGCCATGGATAGATCTGCCCAGCCCAAGCCCCTCTCACAGAGCTCACTCGGGCACAGCACAGCCGCCACCCCACACCGCTACACCCCCCTGTCCCGAAGCGCCGGGATAAATAAACAACCCTGGAGGACGGGCCGGGCTTTGACTCGGTCGCAGCCTCGAGCAGGCCGGGACACCGGGACAGCCACCCGCGGGGCCCCGCTGTCGGCAGGAGCCGCCCGGGGATCTTCGCTGCTCGCACCGCGATCGGCCCCCTCCCCTCCTCTCCCCGGCAATCCCTCCCTCCGCAGCCCTCCGGGGCCGGCAGCACCGGCAGGCCCCACCGCGCCGCGCGTCCCTCCCCGGGGCGCTCACCGAAGGTGCGGCGCTGCTTGAAGCTCTTCTCCGAGGGCATGGCGGCGTTCGCTCGGCCCGGGCCCAGCGGTGGCTCTGCGCGGCGGCAGCGGACACCTCCGAGTGCCGGCGCCCGCCCCCCGCGCCGCCGCGGCCGCTCGGCCGTCAGCTGATCCGCGCGTCACGGCGGCTCCTCCTCGCCCCGCCGGCATCTTGAGTGTGGCACGGGGACAGCGCCGCTGTGGCAGCGTTCTTCGTGCGGTGACACACGGCCGTGGTGCTGTGGGAATGTCACAGAGCCCTGCGGGTGTTGGGGCTCTGCGGCACACAGCCATGACTGACTCGGTGCCAGGCCGTGACACAGCCATGGCCACTTCAATGCCAGGCCCTGTTCTCAGTGACACAGCCATGGCCACCTCAGTACCAGGCCCTGTTCTTCCTCAGTGACACAGACGTTGCCATGTCAGTACCGGGCCAGGACACAGCCATGGCCGCCTCGCTGCCAGGCCCTGTTCTCAGTGACACAGCCATGGCCTCCTCAGTGCCAGGTCACATTCTCCTCAGTGACACAGCCATGGCTGCCTTTGTGCCAGGCCATGTTCTCCTCAGTGACACAGCCATGGCCGCCTCGGTGCCAGGGCCTGTTCTTCCTCAGTGACACAGCCATGGCCACCTCAGTGCCAGGCCGTGTTCTCCTCAGTGACACAGCCACGGCCGCCTCCGTGCCAGGCCATGCTCCCCTGCAACAACAAAAGAATCTCCCCAGAAAAGTGGTGGATTCCCCAGTGCTGGGCACTTTTACAATTCAGCTATCTTCTCTAGATGGTGCTTTTGCCAAGAGAGGTTAGGCCAGATGATCCTTGAGGTCCCGTCCAGCCTGGTATTCCGTGATTCCATCAACTTGCAGCCTTGGAGTGACCCACAATGTCCCCTTCAACATGAGCACTTAAGCACTTAAGCACTTTTCTCCGTGCAAAAGTGCAAGTTCAATGACCTGTCAGCAGTTTGCCTTCGCATTGACAAGGATACGTGGCAGAGTTTACATTCGAAGAACAAAATTTTAGGAGCAGGTGCTCCAACTCTCTTGGAAGCCACCCCCGGGGCTCATGCAGTTTGTGAGGAATTGATTAAATCACAACTTCACTCACAGATACCACGTTGTGAGTAAAACTGCCCAACTGTTTCCTGCTTAGCAGCTTTCTAACACAAGCTGTTGGCTGGAGCCTTTCAGCTGCATCTCTCTTTCTCTCTCCTTCTCTCACATACATTCCCAGCACCGTGTTTTGAAATTTAGGGATGGTTTTGCTGCAATAGGGTGACATGATCTCGCTGTACAATCCAAGGGACGGGGAGCTGTGGTCAGGATTGTTCTTAGGAATACAGAGAGAACGACAATTTTCTACCATCTTAGAAATTTTGCATTTTTGGAGTGAGCAATGCACTGAAGTTGGAGTGAATCTGCACTCACACAAAGGCATGAGAGTTCATTACCTGATTTTGTGATACAGGGTCATGCAGTTCCCGTGGCCTGTCATTATGAGGCCAATAAAGACGTGACTAACAAGGAAATGCAGCCCTAAGGTGTGTGATTGCTGTGTCCATGACATCACCGTCCAGGGATAGCAGGTGAGACATGGATGGTCCTGATACATCTGCAACTTTAAACAGCAATCCCAAATTTCTGTGTCAACGGGATTCTTCTTTA
Source organism: Sialia sialis (assembly GCA_009812075.1). Taxonomy (NCBI): domain Eukaryota; kingdom Metazoa; phylum Chordata; class Aves; order Passeriformes; family Turdidae; genus Sialia; species Sialia sialis. Next base: position 2,068,543 of record VRYO01000704.1, read on the forward strand.
TTTAAATGCCTGCCTTTAAAAAAACCGCATTTTCCAGGCTGAGGAAATTCCCCCATGCTCTCAGAATTGTGTCTGAGGGCTGAAGGCAGGAGGATGAACCCCGGTGAAACCACATAATGTTATTTTTGGGGTGTACAGGTGCATCCTGGTGTCAGGACTGACAATTCCAGGGCTCTGAGTGCCCACGTGGTTTGCATCCACCAGCCAAACGTTAGCAGGGCTGCAGCTCCGGCTGAAAGCACCCATATGGTGCTTGGGGAGAGCCACAATCAGAGTATCTGCTGACAGGCTGGGCTATCACATGTTCCTCTCATAAATAATCCGCAGAGACAGTGAGAAGGAAACTTAGATCCACACCGAGACTCGCCTGACCTTTCCCTCCTCAGCTCAGCCCTCGCCCGTGTCTGTGTGTCGACAGCACAGACAGTTGGCGAGTCTGGATTTGAGGAAGGTGTTAGGAGCAGTTGGAATGACAGCATGGACATAGCCTTTGGGATCAGCTCTGCCTCAGCACAGCTCCCCAGCCCTGGTGAGAAAATGCTGCTTTGGAAAAAAAACGCTTTGGCGTCAGGCTCGGCGACGGCGCTGGAACAGAGCCCTTGGAAAATGGAGCCGCAGAGCGGTTTTATCCTGGCCTTAGAACACTTTGCAAAGCATTTAGGCTGAGGAAAAGGAGATTTAACCCAAAGGGGACATTACATTGTCTTCAAATATGCAAAAGGTTGCTGCAGAGCAGGAGGAATTAGCTCTTCCCTGCATGCTGTGGGGCCAGGATCAGAAATAATGAGCTTACAGCTTGGAAAAGGCCATCGAAATTAGGGACTGGGCTAAGGGTAAGAACTGCTGAGCACCAGAAGAAATTCCCTAGGAAAGAAATGGAATAATCACCTTTGGATGTTTTTTATTTAATGAGAAATTAGTAAAACATCTGCTCTGAAGAGTTCAGGGAGAATCATTCTGATCTCAGGGAGAAGGATGGGGTAAATAATCCCCAACAATCCCTGTCAGCCCTGGTTCTGCATGAGGCAAAGGAGATGTGATTTCCCAAATTTACAAAGCAGGTTAGAGCACATGCTGGGTTTGGATTCCAGCTCAGATCCTCCCTTTTGCCCCTAATACACTAGACAAATACTAAGTAAAAAATTTTTAAATTTCCCAACTGTTTCTATCTTCCTCAAGGTTGGGTTGGTGCTTTTTTTGTTAAAAATCCAGTGTGAAAAGTGACTCCAAACCGTGACTGATATTCACAGCACTTCCCTTGGGAAAAACTCCCACTTTCCCTATTTTTTCCCCATATGAGCTGCCTCACAATGAAATGAGTGTATTTCACATTCAGAATAATAAATCATCCCCTCATTTTTCTGGTACAACAGGACTGAAAAGGCTTTTTTTTTT
>VRYO01000704.1:2076617-2095479 GCA_009812075.1 Sialia sialis
GGAGGAGCCGCGCGACCAGCGAGGCTCATCGGCGGGATGAGTGGAGCTGATTGGCGGGGTTTTGCGGTGGGCGGGGCCAACGGCGGGCACGGTGGCGCGCCCCGGTGTCGCGGTCACAGCGGTGGCATCCATGGCGGTGTGCGCACGGCTGTGCGGTGTGGGGCCGGCCCGCGGCTGCCGCCGGCGCAGCGCGGCCAGGGAGCAGCGCCGCGGCGCCGCCGACAGCGAGCCCGACACCGATACGGACCCCGAAGAAGCGGGAGGTGGCGGCATCACTGAAGACGAGGAGGCCGCGGAACGCATTGAGGGCGGGCGGCCCTTGCCGCCTTCTGTCGAGGCCGGCCCGGCCGGGCGGGCCCCGCTGTCCTTGTTGGAGCTGCCCCCGGAGCTCCTGGTGCAGATCTTCGGCTCCCTGCCCGGTACCGACCTGCCCAGCCTGGCTCGGGTCTGCACCACCTTCCGCCGCATCCTCCGCACCGACACGATCTGGCGGCGGCGCTGCCGCGAAGGTACCGCCCGCCCGAGGGGGTGCGGGGGGAGAGAGCTTCGAGGCACCGGGGTGCGGGAGGTGATGGACGGGGGTCCTGAAGGGCTGCAGCCTGGGGGTGCAGGATGGAAATCAGATTTGGAGGTGCGGGCTTTCATGTGCAGGGTGAAGTGGGAGCATCTCGGGTCCCTCGGGTCCAGGTGCTGGTGGCACTTGGCTTGTGGCAAAGGGCGTCGAGCTGGGGTTGTCCCCCCGAGGAATGGGATGGGAGCGTGTCCTTGAGGGAATCCTGAGGACGATAAATGCTCAGCCTCTGCACAGGGGAGAAAGGGGCTGGGATTCCGTGGACGCACAGGGGATGCACCGGGAGCAGAGCTCTAGGTTCTGTTCTAGAAGCGCAGAGCCGCTGTGGAGATGTTCCAGGTCCGTGAGTGCGTTTTCCAGGAATGCTCTAGTGCAAGGATGCTGTGCTGCAGGAGTGAGAAAAGTGGTTTTTGCTCTGCTCTGCAAGGCTGCAGTTGTCCCTCGTTACTCCTCATTCTCTTCCTCCCGCTGTCCTGTGTTTTTTCAGTCCTGTCCCACCTCCCGAGGTCTGCTTTGCTGTGCTCATCCTCTCTCCAAACGCTGCCAGGTGCTCCTGCCAGCACATGAGGTCATGTGCATTTTCCTGTTTGCTTTCTGTTTTTAATGCCAGTGAGGGCACGGGGATGAAAGATTTGGGAATGTTGGCTGCCTGCGGTGGGATCTGGTGGAATGCCTGAAACCTTGCAGGAATGAATTCTTGCCTTATCAGCACTATCCAAGTGGACAGCAAACACAAAGGCTGCCCCTGCAAAATGTGAACCAAAGCGTTATTTCATAATTCAGCATTGTCCCAATAATTTAAGATTTGTTTTAGAAGACAGAATAATGGAATGCTGTTAATTCCTTCCTTATATTCTAGTGACACGGAACCCTCATGGATATTTGATGAATGGTTTGTAAAACTCCACTGATTAATTATTTTAAGGGGTTGTGATCCTTGCAAAAGGTGTGTATAGAAATCTGTCACTTTTAATTCTAGGCTAGGCTGGTTGGCAGAAAGACCCACTGAATTAGGCTGGTGAGGATTTACATTTATTTATCAAATTCTTTTGTGCTCCTTGGATTTTCTTTCCAGTGGATAAAGCAATGTTCCAAGGCTCATCTGAAATTTAAGGAAATGAAGGGAACAGTGGAATTTGAATGGCTAAAACTGACCTCAACTGGAAGGTGTCAAAACAACACTTTAATAATCATAGACAACATTTTTGTCTATGGCTCTTAGCTAACTACCAGGTGAGAGATGTATAAACCAAATTTTGATTCTCTTTGCTTGTAATTTCTCCAGTTTCCCAACATATTCCAGGCAGTGTCAGAGGGTGCTTTGTGGTGCTGGTGTGGCTGAGCAGGATCCTGTTCCAAAGGCAGGCGCCCAAACGGTGCTGAACAGATAAGGGGCAGTTCCTGGCTAAAATCTTTCAACCGTGGTGAAACTGGTCCTGAATCTTTTAACCAGCTCTGGTTTTCCCAGCAGTTCCTCAGCTGGACTTCTCAGGCTGTTTGTGGTGCTTTGCATTGCTCTGCTGAGGTAGGACTGTAACGCTGAACAGTTGTACACAGGAGTGTAAAATTGGGCATTATTTTATAGGTAATCATCAAGTGTTGGTGTATAAATACACATTTAATACTTAAAATATTTTGTGCTGTGTTTCTGAACAGCCATACGCATTTAAAACTGAAAATACTCTGCGCTGTGTTTCTGAACAGCCATACACATTTAAAATATTCTGTGCTGTGTTTCTGAACAGCCATGCACATTTAAAACTGAAAATATTCTGTGCTGTGTTTCTGCACAGCCATACACATTTAAAATATTCTGTGCTGTGTTTCTGCACAGCCATACACTGGTGACTGTGTGACAGTCAAATACAAAATGTCTTTACTTTTTGTTGTCTTTTCCAAAACCAAACCGTTCCCATATGAGGTCAGTGTTTGAGTGTGTGTTGTTGTGAGGCTGCATGTCCTAAAAACAGAACAAGAACACATGTGCCTTGCTGCTTGATTCACTCTGAAGCCTGATGATGATCCTGGAATCACAGAATATCCCGAGCTGGAAGGAATCCACAAGGATCATCCAAACCCAGCATGATGTTCCAGCAGCAGCTGGGAAACCTCAGCTTGCTGTCAGCTGCATGTGCAAAACCACTTCTGTTTTTAGGAACGCACAGCAGTGCAGAGGCAGGGAAAGAATCCTGAAATAATCAGAGAGAAGCTTTTTTTGGGAGAAGCTGTTGTTGCAGTGCTTTGCTTTGGCCATTTTCCCTTCTCCTTGGCCAGGAGCGGTGCTGGGTGTGAGGAGCAGCCTGGCTGTGCCCCAAGTTGGACAAATGCAGTGTTGATGTCTTGTTCTGCCCTGAAAACATGCTGTGGTCATTCCAAGTGTCCAGAGGACTTGTCTGCCTGGGAGTGGAGTGGATTTTGCTGCAGGTGGAGAGCACTGGGATGAAGTGGGGGGATTGTGCAAGGCTGTCAGAGCTGTTGTCCTTTTATCATTGCAACTGTTTGGGGTAAACAATGTCTCTGGATTGCTTCCTTGGCAAGGAGAGGGTTGCAGCCACTTCCATGTTTTCTATAAATAGGAGATTGCTGATCTCTGCAGCAGGAGCAGAATTAAAGCTCGTGTCACCCTGGCTGGGGGCCTGGCCTACCTTGGTTAACACCTTACAGTCCATTTTTAATCTTAAATTTCTTTCATCTTTAACCAGAACAGGGCAAGGGCAGCAGAACACCTGGGAACAGAGCAGTAATGCAGAATAACCAGTTGTAGAGCTTGGAAGAAAAGGGTTTTGTTTGTGAAAACAACCTCCAGCAGCTTTTGGGCCTGCTGGAAAATGTCAGCTGAGGTGCTGAAGTTGGTGACCTTCAGATTATGTGGAAAGAGGAGGGAAATAAGGGTGGAAAATGTGGTTTGTACCCTCAGTGAGGAGACTTTTGGGTGGCGTCCAGCCCTTAAAAGACTCCAAGGAATCTGCAGTTTTGATGCACAAAACGCTGCCACAACAGGAGCCATTTCTTGCAGCACTGTGGCTTTCACAAGGCTCCAACCTCCCTTTGTGTGAGGTGAAAACATTGTGCAGTGTATTAATCTGTGGCTTTTCTTCATCTCTGAACCTTTCCTGGCTTTTAAACTCCACCTGGGCAGTGCTTGGCTGTTCCTCAGTGCTCAGGCAGGTGCTCAGCACTCCCAGCACCCTTCAGAGAGTCCCAGACCTGTCTGCAAGCTGCACATCTTCAGCTTTTGGGGTTTCCTAAAATGTTTGCATTTATCGCAGATCAAATCTCTTTTTCCTCAGTGGTAACCCCAAGAAGTGTTTGGTGTGTTTGAATATGATTGCTCAGACTCTGGGAACAAGAAACCAATTCCAAATTTGTCCACCTGCTAACCTGAGAATCTCCCATTTTTGTGGTATCTGGAATAATCCAGTGAGGTTTTTTCCTCTCTGTTCTGTGTCCAGCCTTGTGAGCGTGCATTTATCCAGGGATAATTGGGAGATTTGATTAGCCAGCTCACAGTGGAAGTTGAGTAATGGTGAAGGGGATCAAGCTCTGCCAGACATCCTCATTTCCTCAAAATTGTGGATGTGCACACACAGCTTCCAGCAGCTCGTGGTGGGAAGGGCAGCAGAAAAACAGGAATTTGGGCTTTGGTGTGAGCACAGGGGATGGAAAAGCCTTGCTTGTTTTCAAACCAGCAAGACACAACAGGAATACAAACAAGAATAATCCATGCAAGTGAAGGTGATACAGCTTCTCTTGGGGAGGAGCGGGGAATGTGAGGCTTGGAAGTGCAGGGGATAAATGCCACTTGCAGAAGTTTTAATGGATGAAAACTGTGTTTTTGTCTCTGGTAGTTGTTTTACCAGGACTTGAGGATGCTGGTGTCAATCAGTGACCCCTCAGCAGTTCACTCAGCCAGCAGAGAAGGATCAGAGGCCCTTAGGGAGATGTTCCACAAGAATTTTTATTTCATGGGAAGGCTGGTGTAGCAGAAATCCCCAGAGACAAAGGGGAGACAGTCACATTTATAAGTTCAAGGAGGATTGAAATTACAACCAATAGAAAATTACACAAAGAACAGCATCCAATTGAAGTCAAAAGTTCTAAAGGTGAACTGAGCAATTACACAAACTCATTTCTAACCAATTACCTTCCATAGTGATAGGAGAGTGACCAAATTCTTAAGGAATTCAGCTCAGCCTTGGTATCTAGGAGACCTTATCTATCAAACTACATGCCAGGGGTGGATGATTTTGAGGGAATTGTATCATCCACAAATGGAGACTGCTTTTCCAAATCCTTTAAATTCCCGTGCATGTGACCATGGAAACTGCTGCATGTCCCTGTGCTTGGGAGATCAGCACTCCTTATAAACCAGCAGCCCTTTCCAGCTGGGAACTTGAAAACCAATTTCCATCCTTGCTTTGGAAGCAGGATTAAGTAGCCATTTCCCAAGGGTGTGAATTAACTCCTTAAAATAAAAATACTCAGCGAGCTATTGCACTGAGATGCATTTCCTTAAAATAGATTTAATTGCACTGAAGTGGAATTTTCCAGGAAGCTCAAGCCCTTCAGATCTTTCTTGGAAAGGGATTTCTGTTCTCTGTAAAGAAAACCTTACCAGTTTTATTTTTCTCTTCATTATGCTGAAGCTCTGCTTGCTGTTAATTGATGTCCCTCTTGCCTTCTGGGATGAAGAGAGATGGCCTTTCTTGGTTATGATATTTGGAAGGGGTTTCTTATAAGGCACTTTGAGCCAAAAGATTGATTTTTCCCATGAAATGGCCATGCTGGTGTGAGCAGCTGGGTCAGAAGAGCTGCAGTAATGCATTTATGGAGCTCAGCCATCACTGTGGCATTTTTATTCTCTCTAGCTGTTTGCTGACCAAAACAGGATAAGAATTAGTTTTTAAAAGAGTGTTAAAGCACATTAGGATGAGATTATTTTTTTTCTTGATAATGCTTTCTTGGCTATCTAATTACAAAGAGTAGCAATATACAAATCCTACATTTTTGTTTTATTTAAAGGAATTTATTTTAATCTTTCCGGGTAAGATTGGAATTACAATCACTTTAATAAGAGTTTGGCTTTCATAAAAATTCACTGCAGGTTGTCAGGGAAAGCTTTGCCACCAAATGCCTTCCCACCCTGTGATTTGGAGGTACCTGCTGCAGGTGAATCTCCCCTAGCACTCCCTTGAGTGATTCATGGATTAGGGAGGAGGCTTTGGGAAAAGCCAGCAGCTCTGTGGGATGAGGGAATGTCACTCTTGGTGCTGTTAGAAATTCCATTTGGGAAGGATCCTGCCTTTCCCATGCAGTACAAACCCTTCCCTGCTGCAGTGCACAGGGCTCATCTCACCTGAACTGGCGCCAGGGCCATTTTATTTTGTTTATTTTACCTGTTCCGAAGCCACTCTGTTCCTGCCCTTTGCCAAGGACTTTCCAACCAGCTGGAAACACTCCTGCACCCCCTGGATGTATTTACTATTCCTGCATCCCATGAATGTATTTATTGTCACTGGGAGAATTTCTGCATCCCCTGGATATATTTACTGTCACTCTAAACATTCCTGCATCCCTTGCATGTATTTATTGTCACTGGAAACATTCCTGCATCCCTTGGATGTGTTTACTTTCACTGGGAGCAGTCCTGCATCCCCTGCATGTATTTACTGTCACTAGGAACATTCCTGCACCTCTTACATGTATTTGCTGTCACTCTAAACATCCCTGTGTCCCCTGGATGTGCTTGCTCTCAGGTGAAGCCTGGAGGGCTCTGGCTCTGCATTCCCAGATCCTGGAGCTGTGATTCCATGGATCAGCTGGCAGAGCCCCAGCACTCAGTGGTTTGTTTGTGCTTCCTCAGCCCACCTTGGGGGTTGAGAACCCTCAGAACTCCCTTTGCTTTTCCCTGCAGAAGTCAGCAGCAGTTCTGCCCCTGCCCTTGGCATTTTTGGATGAGCCCTGTGCCCCTCTCACCCATTTGCCCACCCAGAGTGTGCAGCATGTGTATTCCCTGCCAATAAACCCTGGGTGTGCTCTCCCATCTATTTATAGACAGGAGGAGGCTGAATTAATTCAAGGAAATTCCTGCTTTTCTCATATCTGAAATGTGGATTCTCTCCTGCAGCATTAGGTGGTGCTTCACAGCCACTGTTGTTAATTCAAGGATGCTCAGCTGAGGAAAAATTGAATATTTAATAGCTTCATGAGGGTCTGCAGGGATACAGTTTTGTGTCAAATATCTGGCAGGTGTTTGTGCTGCTGGGGAGAGCTGCTCTTTGATCTGTGCTGTCGATGTCTTTGATGTTAAGGAGGGAACTGTTCTGTACTGAGACCTGCCAGGGTTGCTGCAGCAGTGCCATTGTCACTGCTGATTTTTTGGGATCTCCCTCCTCTCATTTCCTCCCTCTGCTCTTCTGAGCATTTCTGGCACCAAGACATTAGTACTTGCCTTTTTTGTTCTTTTTTTTTTTAAAGTTTCTTAGAAGTTCAACATCAACTTCCTGAAAATGAAAGGAGAGAATCTCATTTTCTGCTTCAAAGCTGCTCCCAGATCTGACTCCCTTTGTTTTCGGGGGGTTCTGGAAGCAATCAAAGACATCTGACTGCACAACAACCCTGTCTCCATCTGATCTGCTTCAAGTGTAACCATATTTGTACATGCTGGCCTCTGTTTTATGTCTCTGTTTGGTTCTTTTTGGAGTGTGTGGCCTTTCCTTTAGGATCCTAAGGAGCAGTTTCCCGTCGGGTGAGGATAATTGCTGCGCACGGCGGTGATTTCCTGGGAGCAGGCACACAATCCCAGCTGCACTGGGGATGTCTCCCACATTTCACACTCCTCCTGAGCACCTGGCACTTGGCTGCCTGTGTTTGTGCCTTATGGTGTGTTTGTTGCAGGCGCTGCTCGTGAAACTTGGAATCTGCAACGAAATGCAGCCAGTTTTAAAAGCAAAAATCAGATTCTTGATCTGCTTTGGCAGCTTCCAGAAAGCACAAATCACATCTCAAGGCTCCCAACCTTTTTGTGCCAGGGCTGACCCTTTTTTTTCCTGTGTTGTTGCAGAGTATGGAGTGTGTGAAAACCTGAGGAAGTTGGAGATCACGGGAGTGTCGTGTCGAGATGTTTATGCCAAACGTGAGTGGTGAAACCAATCCAAATCTTGCTTAACACGAATTTTTACAGCATAAAAATGTTGAATATTTATTAAATATTCTGGATGGCAGAAGCTGTTCAGGGGTTTCATTGGGAAGTTGATGTGTTTGGAGTTTTATTTAGTACCAAGAGTTGGGATTTCTGTGCCTCCCAGTCCTTTAGTGGGAAAAGAGAATGGAATTGATTTTTTTCATGAAGTGTACTGAGGGTTTTTCACCCTGTTTGGCCATTTTCAGATCTTGCTGAGGAATTAACAGGTTTTTTTTCCTAACTGGGAAAGGGATGAGCATTCCCTGAAGAAAGGGAGCCTGGCAGGAGGTGTCTGTGTGTTTTGGGAATGTCTGTGGGTGTGGGATCCTTCAGAACCTTGAAACAGCAGTGACCTCAAGTATTGATCTTAAAGCTGGCAAGAAAAACAGGTAGAAGGGATTTAATCCCTTCTTTAATAGACTTGCAGAGCATCCACAGGAAAATGATTTTATCACCTGAAATCTCTTTCCCTGTCACACACTGCACTCGGGATGGAGCTGCCTCATTTTCCTGGCTGGGAGGGATGAGTGGTGCTGAGCCAGCACACAGATGTCCCCTGAGAAGTCCCATTAACCCTCAAGATCTCCCTTAATTCCCATTTATCCCATACCTTTGTGTGGCTCTGGTGTGGTGACAGCCACACAGCACACACCAGGTCAGATCTCAGCTCTTCATTGCCATTTTGAAGTGGAACATCTCTTCATGACCTGTAGTGTTTTTCACTGCAGAACTTCCATGGTTCAGAGATTCTGAAGTGATATTTAGTGCTTTTTATGCACAAGTTGTGGGTAAAAATGGCCTTAATGGCTCAGGACATGGCTCAGCCATGGCTGAGGAGAGGACAAACCTGTGGGATATTTCCCTAAACATTCCCACTGTTTCCAGGCTTCCAGGATGTAATCAGTTTATTTGTTTCATAAATCAATTAAATTTGTGCAATAAATCTGACACATAAATTTCCATGAGTAGTTTTCAAAGTCATGGCATCCATTAGCCCAAGGGTCACACTTGATGTGTGAGAAGCACCCCTGGGATGGCCTTTCCTGCACTTCTGTGTTTGAATCCACCCAGCAATCCCAGGCACTGATGGTTACTCCAATTTGGGAATGCCTGCAGCATTCCTGCCTTTCAGGATGCACCAGGTCAGCTCATCTGCTCACATCCCTGTGCCTGGAGCAGTTTCCTGCTGCTGTCACCCCACAAACCTCTTGAATTGCAGAGGAGTGAATTTGGGATTGCTGCTTGGGCTTTTCCATTCACTGATGTGCTTTTGTGGGAAATGGTGAGGGGAAAATGGGAGCTGAGCTCTGAAAGCAGAACTAATCCAAGGCCTGGGCTGCTGTCCATGGAGTGACTTGGTCTTCTTGAGTGCAGAGTTTGAGGAAGGACTTTGATTCCACTTGGAATTCACTGGATGCCATTTTTAAATAATGTCTGTGGGAATCTGGAACAAGTTCTATGTGAGAAATCCTCTGGGTGATGGAAACACCTGGAAGCAAAGCCAGGAGAGAGCTGGACTTCTCTGTGGATGCTCCAGAGCCATGGAAGTGTTTGCTGGTCCCAATGGAGCAGAGTTTGCTGGCACTCACCCTGCTCTGTCTGTTCAGGTATAAACCCACGAGTGAAGTCGGGGCGTTTTATGAAAATCCTGCCCGACTACGAGCACATGGAGTACAGAGATGTTTACACCTGCCGTACGTACCCCGCTGCTGCTGCTGCTTCCTGCACCCAGCACTGCGCCCAGGATGCTGCATGGAGTGTGCCCTGGCTTGGAGCAAAGCACTGGGGGTCACCTGGGGACAGCAGGGAGGTGCCACCAGCTGTGGATGGCGTGTTGGAGGAGCTGGGAACCTGCGGGGTGGCACTGAGGTGTCAGCTGGTTTTTGGCTCTGGTAGCTCTTTAACCAGGACTGGAGTTCCACAAGAATCTTTGGTGGTCAGGCAGGAATCCCCAAATACAAAGGGGAGACAGTCATATTTATAGATTCAAGGAGGATTGAAATTACAATCAATAGAAAGTTATACAAAGAACAGCATCCAATCTGAGTCAAAAGTTCTAAAAGTGAGCTGACCAATTACACAAACTGATTTCTAACCAATTATCTTCTAAAGTGATAGGAGAGTGACCAAATTCTTAAGGAATTCAGTTCAGCCTTGGTATCTAGGAGACCTTATCTATGAAAGTAAATTCCAGGAGCAGACAGTTTTGGAGGATTTGTATCATCCACACTGAGATGTGTTGGTCTTTTTTTGAGGTGCTTTTTTGAGGAGCTCCTTGCACTCACTCTGCTCACTGGGAATTGTTCCTTTCTTTGAGAGAGGAATTCAGATATCCTGTGAAGCCTCCCAAAAGCAACTGGCAAAGAGCTTTGTGATTCAAGTGATCCACAGTGAAACCCACAGCTCTTTGCAGTGAAAAATGCTGAGTGTTCCCATAGTGATTCCCTCCCTGCACACTGAACCCTTTCAAGCACCATCTCTGTCTCTAGGAAACGTTCTGCTAATGTTTTAAACATTGTGATTTGCCTTTCTCTTTTTGGATAACCTTTTTTATGAATTCCCTTTCCTTGTGTTGTGTTGAGGGAGGAATAGTTAAACCCTTGAGTTCAGTGCTCAGCAGGAATTGAGGGGAAAGGTCTGATTAGTTTACGTCAATTAAGGAAGCCAGGACTATTTGGTGTTTATTTGGAGGGGGTGTGGAGCTGTCTCTGATGCTCCTTTGGGTCTGCAGAATTTGGCAGACTGCAGTTACTAACTCACTGCTGCTTGGGAATGGAGTTTTTCACACATGTTAATGAGTGAATGATGAAGGAAACAACCCAGCAGGGGAGGTGGGGACTTCAATGTGAGACAGGACAGACCAGCAGAAATTGGGACAAAATTTGGGGTTTGGCAAGCTGGGGTGCCTGTCAGCACCAGCTGTGTTCTGGGGCTGGATGGGAAGGAGAAGCAAATCCAAGCTGCAAGATGGATTCCTTTGGAGATGGGATGTTTGCTCCAAAGCTAAATGGCATTTAGTGCTGTTCCCTCAGTTGTTATTTCTTTAGCTGCAGCCCCAAACTTCTGACGTGCCCCTTTTCCTTTGGGCTGTGTTGTTTTCCTTGGGGAAAAGCTTGGACAGTTGGACTTGATGATCTCAGAGATCTTTTCCAACCAAAATGATTCTGTGGCTCTGAGCCCATGTGGTTTAAGGTGCAATGGCCATTTCTCCTTTTTCCCCTCCTGTGTTGTCAGGATTTCCTGTGGAAGTCTTCCCTAATTCCTGTTCATGCAGTGTTAGAGCTGAGATCAGTTTTCCCCAGGGATCTAAGCTCACCTGAATTACTCTGAGCTCTTCCCAGACCAGGTCAGGCTTTACCAACCTGGCCACTGTTGTTCCAGCTCATTTTGCTTCTGGACACCTTCCTGCATCCCAGGAATTCAGAATTGCAGTGGATTGGGTGTTTCCTGGTCAGGACATTCCCCAGGCAGCCTTCTGGCACTGGGAGCTGGCATTCCCTGCTTTTCCAAGCCCATTCCCAGGTGGATTCAAGCCCCCTTCCCATCTGAAGGGTGTGCAGAGCTGCTTAAGAAATGTGAAATATCCAGGCTGGATGAAGTGGGGATGTCCTGGAGCATCCAGTGGATGTGGTTTTACTCCATTTGGCAGGATGTGGATAAGCAAGAGGCTTTTCCAGGACTGAGCACAGGCAGTGAAAAACCTTGGAGAAAGACCCAAGTGCTGTTTTCTTTCAAGGAGCAGGAAGGGAAACAACTGCCAGATCCATCCTGTCTGCTACCAGGAGGAGCCAGAGCTGCAATTCATCAGGTTTGCCCTGCAATTAATACTAGCTGCTGTTTTGCTGGAGCTCAGAGACAGCCCAGGCTTGAAAATTGAGCTGTGCTTTGAGACTTGTTCGGGCCTTTGGCCAAGCACCAGCATTTTCCCCAGTAAGTTCTGGAAGTGAATGGGATTTGTTTTTTTTGCCTCCTGTGTTCAGAATTCAGCTCTTATTTCCTGAAATTGCTCTTAACAGGAGCTGGGCTAGGAGAGACATCCTCATCCCCCTTGGATAGCTCAAGTTTTCTATCCTAAAAAATAATAATACAAGGTAGAAGGCAGAATGTGGTGGGTTGAGCAGCTCATCCCATTAATTAATGTCTAATTACTGAGCTGGAAATGGGGTTTGCCTGCTTGTCTTGGTGCTGTTTGTGCTGCACTTGGTTCCCTGGGTGAAACCAGGCCATCAACTTGTTTACTGCCCAGGGAAAATGCTCCTCCAGGCCAGCTGGCAGCAGCTCTGGACATCCCTCCCTGCTCTCCTAAACTTCTGGGGAAGTTCTTGCTGTGGTGGAATAAAGCCACTCCTGGAGTTCTTGCTGTTTGAAATAATTAATGAAACAAAGCTGCTCCAAAACACAATTCCTCTTTTGAATTAATGCAAACCCAACCTTATTATTCAAGCCAGTCCTGGAGGTTAAAATGAGTTTCTGTGGCCTTCTGAGCTGGCCATGGACATCTCTTTAAAGCAAGTGAAATATATTCTTGCCCTCTTCATGGAAATAGTGTGCAGGCTGCTGTTCCTGCTCCTCCTTTTTGTGAGGGTTACTGTTCATGTGAAGAAACCAGATGGACTAAAGGAAATTAGATGGACAGGAGGAATGGCTGTATGAGGACTGGAGGCACGTCCCACCTCTGACCTTTCCTCACCACAGGAGGTTTTAAATCATTCTGTCAAATGTAAAATAATTTTTTCCATTTGCAGAAAATATTCTTGTTTAGGTGGAATTGGAGAGACAACTGGCTCTGAGATAAAACAGGGAAGCCTCAACTGCTAGAGTAGATTTTGAGTGGGTTTTGGAGACAGCTTTTGGGCACTGCTGAGGTGTAGTTTATTCTGTAGAATTTTTAAGGCTGTGACTGATGTGGCCACACCACCAGATTCCCAAGCTGGAGTGATCCTTGTGCTTTGCCCATGCTCTCAGTGGCTGTTTCTAAGGATGCTTAACTCGGAAGCCAAGTTTGTCCACACAAGGCAGTGAAATGCTTTCAAAATACTCAAATTTCCCTGATCCTTCTTACCTTCCTGCCCTTCCCTGTTTCTGTTGCTTTGCAGTGTGAAGCATCGAGTGCATTTTTGGTAACTGGAGGCAGCAGATGCTTTTATTTGTTTTTAGCTCTGGTTATATTGTGTGATTTGCGTTAATGGGACTGTGTTGCAAATTTTTTGTTTTTTTAGGGATTCCTGCTGAGGTAGGTGGTTGTGCCCTTCCACAGGGCCAGGAATAAAGAATATAAACACGTGTGAGCTTGGGGGAGGCCGCAGCTCGGCCACAACCACTTTTACTGAATAAAACCAGTTGTGGGTGCTATTGCTAGCAAGGTTTTCATTCCCAAAATGCCAATTGCTTGGCTGGATGTGCTCACTTGAGGTGTTCTCCCTGTTCCCCAGTGCTGCACCGGTACCGGCACATCCTGGGGCTGTGGCAGCCGGACATCGGGCCCTACGGGGGACTGCTCAACGTGGTGGTGAGTGCCTGCCTCTTCCTGCCCACTCTGGGGACTCACAGGGTTTTTTAACACTTCCCACACCGTTGCATTCCACTGACCAACATATGTTTGCTTTCCTTGACCTGTGGACCTTAACCTTAGCGAGCCCCATACCAGCTGGAAGGAGATCCTATTGCTACCTCCTGACCATTCCCCTTTTCCTGAAAGCTATATAACCCCTGTGTACCATGTGATCTCTCTCTTTCCTCCTGGACCCCTTCAAGAATAAACCTTGGAACAGAGCCAGGGGTCTGAGCCTCCTTTGTCTGCTTTGTCCATGACTCCCCCACCCCATCTCTGACTGAGAGCTGGCTGGAAGGTCGGGGACTTGGGGCAAATGGGACAGAGTCAGTTGGCGCCCAACGTGGGGCCACACCTGGCAGCATTCCCAGACCACTAAGAAGTCTGAACAGTCAGCCCTTGAGAGAGTGATTTGGACCCAGAGAGTTCTCCTTGGTTCTTTGGTGGTTTCTCTTTGTCCGTGACTCCCCCACCCCGTCTCTGACTGAGAGCTGGCTGGAAGGTTGGGGATTTGGGGCAAATGGGACAGAGTCAGTTGGCGCCCAACGTGGGGCCACACCCGGCAGCATTTCCAGACCACTAAGAAGTCTGAACAGTCAGCCCTCGAGGGAGTGATTTGGACCCAGAGAGTTCTTGGTGCTTTGGTGGTTTCTCTTTGTTAGACATCAGGAGGAATTTCAAACACAGGAGGGGGCTGCTCAGGGAGGTGCTGGAATCCCTGGAGTGGATGTGGCACTCATTGCTGTGGGGAGGATTACTCACAGCTTGGACTCTATGCTCTTAGAGCTCTTTTCCAGCTTAAATAGTTCTGGGATTCTTCTTATCATCACCATCTTTCTCCAGACAGTTTTTATATTTCAGCTCCACGCCCAACAGACCCAGGAGCAGGTAGAAAACATGATCAGTGTTTGAGGGAAAGGCTTGATGTAGAGTTTGACACTCATGTTCCAGTGGCTGGCACAGGAATCTGTTCATTTACTCCATTTTCTTTGCCTGCAGCTGAACCTTTTGCAGAGTGTTTTGCAATTGTGTGGCTGGCAAGCCTTTACACCAGCCCTGAGACTCGTGCATCAGGTGTAGAGTGACGCTGGTGCAAGATCTGTGGAGCCTGGCAGCTCTGGGAGAGCAGTTAATGAACAACATATGATTCTGAGCTGGTGAGAGCTGAGCCAGGAGTTTCCTGTTCTCTGCACCAAGGTTCAACAACCACCAGGTTGAAGCAGAACAAATCACAAGGCCTTTGGGGTTTTGCAAGATTCTGGTGTAAGAGGGCATCCAACTGCATCAGTACTTCCACTGTGACCTTATAAAGGACAGAATACCCTGTGTTTGGAGAATATCCTGCCTCTGGAATTGCAGGGAAAAGGTTCTGTTAGGTGTGCAGGAAATGGACTGGCACTTGGGCCTGTCAGTGGAGTGTTGCTTTCTGTGTTCTTTGAGCAACAAAGCCAAATAATTCCTCGTCCAAAAAGCAGGGATAGTCAAGGGAAGCAGAATTCATCTGCTGGAGTATCTGCCAGCAGGAGCTCTCAAACCAATTAGAGTCTGACTTGCTGTGTGGTCTTTCCCTCTGGATCTTGCACTCCAGGCAAATCATTTGCAGCAATAAAGGCCTGAGCTTTTTCCAGTGGTGCAGGAAGCCTTGTAAAGAAACCCTCTTCACCCTGGGAGTGCTGGGAGTGCATCTGGTCTGGGTTAATGGCTGGAAAGCTGTTTGGGAATGCAGCAAACTGTTCTGCAGCTCCTGCCCTGGGCCAGGAGAGGCCTCAGAGTTTGCTGCAGACCCCTAAGGAATCATGTAAAGCTGATCCTGTGAGCTCTGTCTGCTGTCTCTCTGCAGGTGGATGGTTTGTTCATCATTGGCTGGATGTACCTGCCCCCTCATGACCCTCACGTGGATGATCCCATGAGATTCAAGCCCCTCTTCAGGATCCACCTGATGGAGAGGAAATGTGCCACGGTGGAGTGCATGTATGGCCATAAGGGACCTCATAATGGCCACATCCAGGTGAGCTTCTCTGCCTCTCCCAGCCTTGTGTGTGCACTTTGGCTCTGGAAATGGATTCATCAGAGAGCTGGGAGAATTTTATTTCAGAGATACGGCTTTCCCCAGGCTGCTGTGTGTGTGGGCACCAGCTTTACACTCATTGTGTGTCTGACAAGTCGTGTGGGCTGTTCCCTGCTCTGAAATTGTTCCCTGGCAGTGGCACAGCCAGGCTGGGAGCACCAGGATGTGCACAGGCCGGGGAAAGGATTTGTGAGCTGGCCTTGGGCAGCTGCTGAGGGTGCCCAGGCAGACACAGGCCTGTTCTGCAGCTCTCTCCACAGTGAGACCTTGAGAAGGTGATGCAGCATCCTTTGGATGCTTTGAAAAGCTTCCTGACAGGTTGTTTGTTTGTTTTACTTTAAAGGAGGAAGCTGGAATAGGGAAGCAACTTAAAACTATTATTTTCATTAGAGGTTTTATTGCTTTTATTTCTCTATTCTGTAGCTGTTGCACTCGGTAGCAGTGGATGATTTTCTGTTGTAGCAAATCCAGTAGTGTTTGTTTTGCAAAGCATTGACTGTGAGCAGTCTTTGCTGCATCACCTCTACACAGGTGTGTAACCTGTGTGTAACCTGTTCAATTCTCCCCTGTGCTAACTACAGATTGTCAAGAAGGACGAATTCTCCACAAAGTGCAACCAGACCGATCACCACCGCATGTCAGGGGGCAGGCAGGAGGTGAGTGTGTTCCAGGGCTCTGGCTGTGTCCCCTTCCTGACACCAGCTCTCAGTGGGAGCTGATTTCTCATTTCTGTGTGATTGGGCCTGTTTGAACCCCCCAGGCTGGCAGCTTTTGGCTGATTTCCCTGTTTTAGGCAGTTCTCTGTTCTCTTTGAGCCCCAGCACCTTCCTCCTTTTTTGGCGGCAGACCTGTCCAGAGAGGCTCAGCAGCACATCTTGGACATCAGCAGCACTCCAGGCACTGATCTCAGTGGCACTGCTTTCTGTGTAATTAAGATCTTTTGAGCACACTGAGCACCAGCTGCATTTGGATATGTGCCGGTCAGCGAGGCACCTCCCCACCGCTTGCCTTGCTCGAGGGATTAAAAGCTTAATTTGCTTGTTTCTCCTTTGTCTGTCAGCTCTACCCAGCAAGGCAGATTCCTGACTGAAATACCTGTGTTTAAATGCAGATATAAATGTCAGGATGAATACCTGTGTCAGGTACTGCTGTTTGCTTCCAGCTGGTTCCACGTGACAAATCTGATATTTCAGCTGCTTCTGAGGAAGGCTGTAAAAATGTCTATGTGCTAATGGGAAACAGCTGGGTAAAAGGTTTAGTTAAGTGTTTTCTGGTGCTGGAGCAGATGAGAAATGCTTTAATACTTTGAAAGCAGCACGTTAAGTGTGCGTGGCATTATGGAAATTGGAGGATCTGGCTTGGGAAGATAAAGGAGGCAGGTTTGGAATATCATTTGGCAGGCTGCTATGTCAGTGTAAGCTGTTATCACACCAACTCATGGCAGGGTATTAACTTGTCAGAGCTGCAGTTGGGGTACTTCAGGAGATGCTTTCAAAGCACCCTTTGGATTTAGATGCATCAGTATTAAATCAGCAGGATTTAACCTCCTAAACCCTCAGTGCTTTTCAAAAGCTTTTTTCTTTAATGTTGAGCATTTCAGGACAGGGCACAGGAGTCAGCTTGTGGGCACACAAATGAGTTAGTGGAGAGAAGGAGTAGATGAGCTACTTTGCAGTAGCAGGCCATGCTCCTGCTTCATTCTGAGGAGGTTTATGCTTCTACTTGGGATTTATTTGAGGGGGAGCCTGTTTGTGTGATCATGGCAGTTTCCAGTATCACTGTTTGTTAAGCATATTTCCAAGCTTGCTCCCAAATCCAGCCACATTTCCCTGTCTTTGGCAGAGGATGTGCCCTGTCTGTGTGAAATGTGCTGTCACACAGTGAAGTCACCTTGGGGCACATCACTGACATGGCCTCACCCTCCTCATCCTCCCCCTCGTGTCCTCGTGCTGCAGGAATTCCGGACGTGGCTGAGGGAGGAGTGGGGTCGGACTCTGGAGGACATTTTCCATGAACACATGCAGGAGCTCATCCTGATGAAATTCATCTACACCAGCCAATATGAGTAAGAGCTGCTGCAACTTCACATTTTTCCCTGAGGTGGGGTTTTCCATGGGCTTTCATGTTGTGTCTCTGCAGTGCTTCCCAGCTGTACAGGGAGCTGAGGTGGGATGACAGCAGCAGGAATAGGATTCCAAATCCTACAATCCTACACATTAACTATGCACAGTAAGGTGCTTTTGAATCATTTAACTCAGTTTAATTTGAAGGCAGAGCAAATGCCTGTGATCCCAAGGAGTGCCTGGTTATTATCCATATTAGTCAGTGTGCTTTGCAGTGCAGGAATTAGAGAGTCCCTGAGAAACTGAGGGTTTTAACCATCTCTCCAAGCTTCTATTAGCAGCCACCTCACTGCAGCAGATGTTTAAATATGCTCAGGTTCTCAGGGAATCTCAAGGGTTGAGGAAGTTTCTTTGCTGCAGGAATCTCCTGGTGTGCCCACGAGGACGGTGGGGAGGGAGGAAGCACTTGCAGAGCTCCAGAGCAAATCTGCAAACACAAATCCTGTCTCCACGACATCCCCAAGCTGCTGGAGGAGTAGAATGCCAACACTTTGCTGCTGGGGAAGGTTTTTCCTTGGCTTGTCTGACATTTTTCTCTTGCACAGCAACTGCCTGACGTACCGGCGCATCTACCTCCCCCCCAGCAGCCCCGAGGATCTGATCCAGCCTGGCCTCTTCAAAGGCACCTACGGGAGCCACGGGCTGGAGATTGTCATGCTCAGCTTCCATGGCAAGAAAGCCAAGGGAACCAAGATCACTGTGAGTGCATCTTCTCGTCTCTCAGGTGCTTGTGAAAGTGTTGTCAGTGCTGTGGGTGAATAGGAGAGATTTCTGTGTAGCCCAGACCCTGTTCTCTGTGGGGATTGGTGGCACTGGTTGAATCTCAGTGCATGCAGAATAACCAGAACCTGCTCTGCAAGGTTTCTCCTGGCTCCCCTTTGCTCTCCTCTCCCTTCCAGCTGCTGTCTGTGAGCAGCTGGTAGCAGGTTGCTGGAGATGCCCTGTGTGTGTGAGCAGCAGGTACCAAATGTTGGCAGCTCTTCACTCAAGTCAGGCAGGGGAGCTCCTCCCTCCCTGCAGGGAGGAGTTCTGGTGAAATGCAGCTGCAGCTTTGACTTTCTTCCACCTTTGCAAGTACAGCTTTTGATTTCAAGTTCTGGTTCTGGCAGGGGGAAAGCAGAGATGTCAAAGAAGAGCAAACAAGGTCCAAGCAGGGGTTTTTTTGGTGGTGATGGTAGAATTGGGTGAACTATTGTCCTAGTTTGAAAGACAGGTGTCTGCTAAGAAACGCAGGAGCCTCTTTGTGAAATGGAGAATGGAAACCCCCTCCCTCCAAATTATCATCATTTTGAAATTAAGGGGCTCTCAGGCAAAGATATGGGAATTAGGAATAACAGTTCTTTACTAGGGAAATTAAAATAGAAAT
>VRYO01000704.1:2114695-2147357 GCA_009812075.1 Sialia sialis
AGATGGTGACAGAACAGACACCTTTGATCACATCCTGTATTGTAACCTAAGACACACTCCAAGCAAACGTGGTTTGGGGCTTGGTTCCTAACCTGGGATTTATGGGGGAAGCGGGAGGTCAGAGCAGGGTTTATCTCCTCCCTTGTGCTTGGGTAAGGTGGAGAAAACTGTTTTGAACCAATGGAGAGCTCCTGGCTTTGTCTCACTGGCACAGAGGGAGCTTTTCCATGCCCAGGCTGGTGAGGGGTGGGATGTGAAGCTGCAGGTGCAGCCCAAACACCTCCACACAGAAGGAGAAGGAAACTCTGGTGACTTCTGCATCAGAACTTCCACTAGGACCAAGAAAAGATGAAGATTTTCCCAACAGTTGAGCAAACAGGGGCGCTCAGCATGGGAGGGTCCAGCTTAATGCCATAAGCAAGATTGGATTAGGAGGGATTTGCAGAGGGTCAGTCTGCAAGAGAGGCTTATTTAGGTTTTTAGCAGCTGTGTCACAACCATCCGTGGTGTGGCAACACTCGGTTGCGTTGTGCTGCTCTTGGGTGCTGGGTTTGAGGGCCCAGGGAGCAGCTCCTGGGCTGGGGGAGGGCTCTGGAGCACAGAGCAGCCCCAGGAACTCGGGATTTTCCTTGTCTTGGGAGGCTGAACCAAATCTTTCAGCCCATGAGATGGTGGAGGGTGAGTATCCTTTGGGGCTGGGGTGGTTTCCTCCTGGGGGTCTTTTTAATGCAAATTAATTCATCCTTGAGCAAGGGATGTTGAAGCCTCTTGTTGCCCCTGTCCCTCTCCAGGTGATTTTTGGCAGAGGAGCCGCCTCTCTTTTGGTTTGGGGTCAGCCTGGCCCTGTGGTGTTACAGGGGTGGGTTTTGGGGTTTTTCTCAGAGCTGTTCTCTCGTTTCTCCCCAGCCTTGCTGTGCTGGATTTGACACCACAGTGGGGAGTGGCAGCACTGACACCTCTGCAGTGACCAGGGACAGGACCCAGGAATGGCTGGAGCTGTGCCAGGGCAGCTTTGGGGTGGATTTTAGGGAAAGGTTTTTCCCCCAGAGGCTCCCCAGGGAATGGGCACAGAGCTCCAGGAGGGTTTGGACACCCCCAGGCACAGGGTGGGATTGTTGGGGTGTCTGTGCAGGGCCACACAGGGCCTGGATGATCCCTCTGGGTCATTCCCAACCCAGGACATTGTGTGATTTTGGGATCCATCTGCCACCAAACCCCTGGCTCCTTCCTGGATCTGCCAGCTCCTCCCTTGGCCCTTGTGCCTGATCCTGCTGCTCAGGGGATGTGAAGCAAAAAAAAAAATAATTACCCAATACTTCAGCAACTTCCACAAAATTTGCTTCCCCTGAGTTGAGGGGGGTGTCACCCTGTCCCTGATGGGAGTGTCACCCTGTTCCTGATGGGGTGTCACCCTGTGCTCACCCTGTTCCTCCCTCCTGCTGCTGGGCACCCTCCCCATGGCTGTGCTGCTGCTGCTGCTGTGCTGGGATGGGATGGAAAAGGGAAAATAGTGGAAAATAGTGGAAAATAGGGCACCTGTGGTGTGTGACAGCCACAGCCACCCCCAGCATTTGTGTGCAGGGAGGAACTGCCACGTCACAGCTCTCCCTGTGCCAGCGCTGCCAGGGCATCCCGGCACGGTGCCAGGGAGGGACAGGGAGTGTGGGGGTGCCAAGGGGGGAGTGGGAGATGGTTCTGGGCTGGACAGGGGTCATTCTCCCCGGAGGGGGTTTTGGGGGGCATCACCATGGAGTGGATTCCACTTGGGAAGTCCTGGGTGTCTCCTGAGGGTGCTGGAGGATGAATAAGCCACCCTGAGGCTGAATTCTGCTCCAGCCGTGTCACCATCCATGGGGTGGGTGCTCTCCCAGGCCCTGGTGAGCAGCCTAGGGCCTCTCTTTCCTTTAAGGTGAAGAATTCCCAGTCAGGAATTTGTGCCCAGGAGGCACAAAACTTCATAAATCCATAGAATTTTAGGTTTAGGGTGGAAGGGAGCTTAAAGCTCATCCCATGGGCAGGAACACCTCCCACTATCCCAGGCTGCTCCAAGCCCTGTCCAGCTGGCCTGGGACACTTCCAGGTGCCAGGAACATGTGTGGTCCCAGCTCCAAACCCAGGGTCAGCAGCAGAACAAACAGATAAAAACAAAGACCAGGCTTCCACGTGAAAACCCAACCAGCAAAAGAACGGGGGAGGCACCAAAATCCTCCCCGAGGTGTCACAGCACAACTGGGGAGCCAGGGGGTGTTTTTCCCCTGTCACTTGCAATTCCTGAAGTCTGGCTTAATTATAATAATCACCCTGGGCAGACAGTCAATTAGAGATGCTCCCGGGTTTGTGCTGAGCTCAAGAGTTGTGTCACAGGCGCTGCTGTTCCCTCCGTGGGCTGATGATGAGGTGTGGGGACAATGAGCAATCTCACACTAATTGCCACCGTTGTTTGAGCTCTCCTGACGAGGATGCTCCGTGGCAGGAGTGACTCACTCATCTCCCCCGCTCCTGCCCGGCTCCAGAGCACTGAAAACCACACAAAATTCAGGCTTTGGATTCTTTTCCGAGGGTGCCCTTGAGCAGCAGCACTCAGCTTTGGCCAGGCTGAGCCAGGGATGCTGCATTTCCCACCCCAGCAGTGTTTCCCTGGTATCACACAATTTGCTGCTCACTGAGGGGGAGGATGTGGTTTTTGGATGTGGTTTTTTCCTGATTTTTGCTCTTTTGGGGACTGCAGGTCCTCCAGGGTGTGCTGGGCCTGCAATTCCTGTCTCCCAGTCCGTGGGGATGTACAGAACAGGGGTTGGGGTGATGCTGGGGCAGGGAGGATGAGCAGGACAAGGGATTCTGTGCTGATGTGGGGGTTTCCAGCCTCTTCTTCCCAAAAAAATCCTCATTTTGCTCCCCAAAATCCTCAGAGAGACCCCTCTGGGTTAATGCAGGCAGTGCCCAGGTCCTTTTGGGAGAGCTTGGTCTCCTCTCCAAGCTCATTTTCTTTTTGTATCAGAGACTCCCTGTTGTTAAGAGCACCCCAAAATTTCCCCCCAGCCCTGGAACCCCCTGTTCCTCTGGGACACCCCTCCCAGGGGCTCAGCCTTGCCCTATTCCCCATTTCTTGCCATGAAACCCCTGGGATTTTTTTGCCAGACCCCTCTGAGTGGGCAGAAATTCCCCGAGCTCTCGGCGGGTTGCAGCCAAATTTGAAGTCATTGTGACCAGAATTTCCAATTTGGGGGGTGGCTGATCCATCACATGGGGTCAATAAATTGGCAGAGTCATCTTTTATGGTGTGGGAAGGGGGTTTGGAGGGATTGTCAGGATGAAGTTTTAACTATCTGGGATATTAAGCAGCACTATTTCTTCCACCATTTTCTGCCTTTCCGTTTGGCTGTAAAATTTCTATTAACTGCAGTATTAAATAAAAACAAAATTTCAATTCTCAATGCCTGCTACAGAAACCAGCTTTGTCCTGAAGTGCAAGGATCAAGCCTGGAACATCAAAATATCAAATAATTTCAGGTTTTTTTGCTGTCTTTGTCCTGTTCCTCCTCCCCACTGGGACTTTACCCCCTCAGATCTCTCCTGACATTTTTCCCACCAGAGTGGAGAAGCAGAGCAGATAATTCACAATCCTGGGGAGGCCTAAAAACCAGCTAAAGGTGAGGAAAAAAGCTGAAAAATCCCCTTTTGATGGGGATCCTGCCTGGTGTTGTTTAGTATTCCAGATGTCAGGGTGCAGAGGGGCTTGGACAAGGAATTTTGGGCTGCAGAATCCTCCTTTTATGGGAACCCCATCTTATTCTAGTTAATATTTGGGATATCTGCACGTGCAGGTAGTTGGACTGTTTTGGGCTGCAGAACTCCTCATTGATGGGAACCCTTTATTTCAGTTTATATTTAACCCTTTATTCCAGTTTATATTTGGGATATCTGCATGTGCCGGGACTTAATCTGGTTTGGGCTGAAGAATTCCTCTTTAATGTGAACTCTGGATTATTTTGCTTAATATCCCAGATCTCAGGATGCACAGGGGCTTGCATGGGCTGTTTTAGGCTGGAAAATCACTTTTTGATGTGGATCTCATTTTATTTTACTTAGTATTTTGGATATCTGCATGTCCAGGGACTTAAGATTATTTTCTTTGCCTTTTGATGGGAACTTCACCTTATTTTACTTAATATTTTGGATATCTTCATGTCCAGGGACTTAAGATTATTTTTTTTACCTTTTGATGGGAACTTCACCTTATTTTACTTAATATTTTGGATATCTGAATGTGCAGAGACTTAAGATGGTTTGCTCCCCATTTTGACGGAGACCTCACCTTATTTTACTTAGTATTTTGGATATCTGCACTTTCAGGGACTTAAGATTATTTTCTTCTCCTTTTGATGGGGACCCCACTTTATTTTACTTAATATTTTGGACATCTGCATATGCAGGGACTTAAGATGATTTACTCCTCCTTTTGATGGGAACCTCACCTTATTTTACTTAATATTTTAGATATCTACACATTCAAGGATTTAAAATTATTTGCTCCCCCTTTTGATGGGGATATTTTGATTGATATTTTGGATATTTTCCCGTGCAGCTACTTAATCTGGAGAACTGCCCCCTTTAATGAGCATCCTAATTTTTCTGGGCATTCCCGACTCCAGGGCGCACAGGGGCTGGTTTTTTTGGGGTGGCAATGAGCGGAGTGGAAACCCCTCCGTGTGCATCCCCACGGGTGACATCCCCACGGGTGACATCCCACGGGTGACATCCCCAGGAGCTTTTTCCGCCGCGCTTTTCCCGGCGCCGTGCGCGCAACCGCGATGCTCGGGAGCTCCGCAGGGAGGGAGGGACAGACGGACGGACGGACGGACGGGCGGAGGGAGGGAAGGAAGGAGCGCAGCGCCCCAGCGGCGCCTCCATCGCCCGTTCCCCGGCGTGCTGGCCACGCCGGCCACCCCCGGGCCGGATGCTGCTGCTGCTGCGAGGCTGCTGGCTGCAGGTAAAAAGCGAGGGATGGAGGGTGGGGATGGCGCTGTGACCCTGCCTGGGGACAGGCCTGGCTTTTAATCCATCCTCCGTCCCCATCTCCCGCCGGCAGGTGACACCCCGATATTTTTCCAGCTGTCTTAGAGCTCAGGGAGATGCATCCATCCTCGCCGGGAAGGGTGGGGGGTTCTCCCGGTGCTCTCCCGGCTCCATCAGCCCCGGCCCGGCTGCATCCCCATCCCCTCCGCAGCATTTCCATAGGAATGGGGAGCTCAGGGTGCTCGGGACAGGGAATCCACCCTGCATGTTCTTTTTCCAAAATATGGCCCCCGCGAGGAATGCTTTTGCCAGGTAAAACTGGGAATTGCAGAATAATTTTGGGGCTCCCTGGGGATGTGCGGGAGCCGGGAAGGGTGAAAGGAGAAACCGCTGCTCGGCACAAAAGCCCGGCTTGCGCAGCTCGGGTCTATTCAAGAGACATTTAATTCTCCTCGCAAGTCCAGGCGAACGGGGAGCTGCCATCTGGTGTCTGATGGCAGCGGGGGAAAGGAAAAAGCGCTCAGGGAAGCGGGGCAAGCTGGGAGCTCGCCGGGCTTCAGATTCCCTGGAAATGGCTCCGGTTTAAGCGCTGAGCGATGGTTTTGTGTGAGCTAAAGCCGGGCTTGGGGAGGGGGAGGATCCACCTGGAATTGCCCAAACACTGGGGCCGGGAGAGGAGATGATGCTGGGGGAAAAATCCTCTAGACCTACACATATCACACGCCAAAAATCGGGCATCGGGATCCCGGTGGCGGCTCAGGATCTGACATGCACCGCCCCCAGGTACCCCCCTGGCACGCAGGGAATTATTTTAGGAAGTGGCAGAGCTGTGGGCAGTGCTGCAGCACGGCTGCGCCTTGGCCAGGGCACAGCTTGAGCCTGCCCAGCAAAGCCGGGAGCCAAAGCGCGGATCTGCGGCGGGACGGGCGAGTTCAGTCAGGAGCAGTTTGGGCTCTCCAGAGTGGCAGGATGTGTTTAAACCTGGAGGTTCGTGTGTTTAAATTCACTGGGGGTGCTTGGGAAAGGGGGTGAGCGCGGTGCCTGCGGATTTGGGGTGAGTTTGGGGATCTGGCACACCCGCAGCCGTGACCCTGCTGTGTTCTCCGGGAACACGAGGGAACAAGACTGACCAGTTCCCCGGGGGGAAACAGGCTGTTCCCTGCCGGCACACGGAGTTTTCCTTGGCAGGCACTCAGCCGTGCCCAGGCTGCCCTGGCAGAGCAGGGACGGAGCCGGCTGGGTGTGGGGTGTGCGGGCAGTGCCAGCGCCAGCAGCAGGGTGGAATTCCCGTGCCAGACCCGTGCCAGGGTGGGTGGGTGTGGATGAAACAATTCCTACACAGACATCTTCCCCAGGCCCCTGGAACTTACTGTAACAGATAAGGTCTCCTAGATACCAAGGCTGAGCTAAATTCCTTAAGAATTTGTTCACTCTCCTAACACCTCAGATGATAATTGGTCAGAAATTAGTTTGTGCAATTGGTCAGTTCACCTTTAGAACTTTTGACTTAGACTGGATGCTGTTCTTTGTGTAAACTTTTTACTGGTTGTAGTTTGATTCCCCTTGAAGCTATAAATATAGCTGTGTCCCCTTTGTCTCAGAGAGAATCCCTGCTTGACTCCCTTTGCATGAAATTAAGATTCTTGTGGAACACATCAAGCAAGGCCTCTGGTCTTTCTCTGCTGGCTGAATGTGAGCTGCTGAGAGTGAGCTGATCCATCCAGCACTCTCATGTCCTGGTAAAACACCTGCCAGAGACAAAAAGCAAATTTACAGGTGGAACAAGGGAGGATTTCCACAGAGGGCCGCAGTGTGGAGAAGTGACAGCACCAAGCAGTGGCACCGTGCCAGTCCCTCAGCAGCAGTGACACCCTGTGTGTGTCCCCCTGTCCCTCTGCAGGCATCACACAGGGCTGGGAGAAGGCAGAAAAACTCTGACCCCTCTCCCACAAACTTAAAAAAATCTTGTCCCCTGGCACAGCTGGGAGAGAGAGGTGGGATGTGCTGAAATGACAGAGCACAAACGTGCCCTGGCCGGCGGGGTGCAGGCAGTCCTTGGCAAGGATGCAGTTCCAGAACTCTCTGCAGAGCAGCAGAATTGTCCCCTCTGAGCTGCCAAGACGAGTCCTGCATGAACATCGATTGTGGCTTTTCCCCCTTTTCCCGGAGCTGGATGTTCCCTGGGGCTCTCAGAGCTCCTGCACCGGGTGCCAGACTGCAGGGATGAGGCTACGAGGAGGCAGCCAGAGGTTTCTTTGCTTTAATTACAGTTTTTAGTCATCGCTGGCAGCTCCAGGCTGGAGCACCATCTCCGTGCAGGGAGTGTGGGTTTGAGGGATGTCACCCACCCCCGAGCTGATAGCAGGGATTATCTGGGTTTGTCATGCAGCTCTGGGAACAGGCTGGCAGCACTGGGATGCTGTGGCTGGAGGGAGAGGAGAGCTGGGACACAGGCTGGCCAAATCCTGATCCCAGCTGGAATTTCCTGGGATTGGCATTTCCCAGGTGTGAATTGCTGAGGCCCCGCGGCAATCCCGGCAATCCCGACCTCAGCACCTGGAAAAAACCCTGAGGGGAAACTCAGTGCAGGGTTTAGGGATGCTGGGAGGTCCAGCCAGGAATGCTGGATTCAAGGGCAGGTCATGGATAAAAGCTGCTGCAGGTAAATAATTCACATCTACCGCAGCATTTCTTTTTAGTAAACAGGCATTTTCCAAAGTTTCAGGGCACCACGGGTGGCATTCCCATGCATGGCCTCAGCACATTCCTGGGTGAAATTCCTGGGCTGGTGTCTCCACCTGCCTGGCTGAGCTTCATAGTTAAAGTCAGCCCAGGAGCTGCTGAATTTCAGGAGGATGCTGAAGCTCGTGATGTTGTATCAAGGCTCCCAAGCAGCCTAAAAGTCTCTTTTTATTCCAGAACCCTCATTTACTTGCCCCAGCCAGGACTGGGACCCTCCTGGGCAGTGGTGGGATGTGCAGCTGTGCTGATGTGAGTGAACAGTGCCAGTTGTGGGACTTGATGCTCTTTTTTGGTGTTTTGGATATTCCTTCCCTGGATTTGTTCTGCTGGAGCAATGAGCAGGCTGTGGAGTGGAGACAGGGCTGGTTTTGCAGCTGGTTTTGGTTTTGAAGCTCTTCTGGGCTCTGTGCTGAGAACCCAACCCCTTTGGAGGTGCCTTGGGACACCTTCACTCAAGGGCAGGTCTTTTCCATGAGCTGGTCAGTGAGGGATTAAATCTTTTCCATCCCTGTGTGAGCAGGAGGCACTCGCTGGGGCTCCTGGGCTGAACTCCAACTCCTCTCTCTCAGAGGGTCATGGGGCAACCTGGGGGCAGTTATTGGGAATAATTCCTTCCCAATATCCCATCTAACCCTGTCCTCTGGCAGTGGGAAGCCATTCCCTGTGTCCTGTCACTCTGTGCCGTTATCCAAATCCCTCTCCAGCTTTCTTGGAACCCCTCTAGGCACTGGAAGGGGCTCTGAGCTCTCCCTGGAACCTTCTGTCCATCAGCTGCTGTGGGATTGGGAAGGGCTGGGGGCAGAGGGATGGATGAGGAGGGAGGGAGGGAGGGAGGGATGGATGGATGGATGGATGGATGGATGGATGGATGAATGGATGTCCCTGCAGCTGGAGGGGTGCTTTGGGATGGCTCACCCTGCCAGGGACACGGAGCCAGGCTGCAGCTGGCTGGATCCCCATGGGAACACGGCCAAGCCTTGCAGCCTTGGGCTGCTCCTCTCCCAGCTGAGCTCTCCACAGCTCCTGGAGTGCAGCAGTGCCCCTGCAGCAGCTGGGAGCCAGCTTTAGGTGTGTGCCAGGGGGCTCAGAGTGAGGGAGGCTGGCACAGCACGCTGCCAGCTGAGCTTCTGCCACACAAGGTGACTTTTCTTTCTGTCCCTGCTGTCTCTGGGGACAGGGGCTTTTCTCAGCCACTCAAGGAGTTGTGTTTCTCTCACTGTCTGGTGTCCCAAAAGGTACCTGGAAAGGAGGAGGAGGAGGGAATGCTGCTGGGAGAGTGGCTGCTCCTGCAGCCCAGGGGTTGTTTACCCACTGCGCTGTGCTCGGTGAAACACGTCAGATTTGGTTTCAGTTTGAACTCCTGTGTGTCTGAGGATCTGGACATTGTTCCTTTGGGGGATTTCTGCTCTGGGGGTGGTTGCCTGTGTCCTGGGATCAGTTCCCTGCAAGGCAGCAGGGCTGTGTCAATGTGTGCTGCCCTGGGTTTGTCATCGTTCCCTGTCACCTGTGCTGCTGTCCCTGCTCCTGTGCCACCTGTGCCCGGGTGCTGCAGTGTGTGCTGGGTTTCTGACACTAATTCACCCCCTCCTGGGGCAGAAACACCCTCACTGGATGCATCAGTGACTCTGTGACGCAGAGACAGCTCCAGGGTGGCCCTTTCTTTGCCTCTTTTGCTGCAGTGCAGTCCAGGATGGACATATCCACTCCATCCCCATCCCTGTGGTCTCTGTACCTCCTTTGCAGGACCTTTGCAATGTGGGGTGCCAAAACCCCTTAACTGCAGTCCAGAACTCTGCATCCTCATCCCATTCCAGTTTCTGTCGTGTCCAACATCCCCTTCCCAGCTAAGTCCCAGTGCTAAACCCAGGATGCTCCAGCCCAGAGATGATCCCGTTTCCAAACGGGGTCAGACAGAGCCGTGAGCAGAGGGAGGGCAGGGACAGGAGGTCAGGGCTGCCCCGGAGAGCCGCCAGTGTCCTGCCAGCTGCTGGCTCCTGCCAGCCCAGTTTTGCCCATCAGGCCATGAGATGTCACATCCCAAATGTGACATGTGGAGCTGAGGCCCTGGTTGTCCCTTTTTCTGGGCTAAAGGAAAACCCTCTCGAGCAGTGCTGAAAGCATGTGAGCATTCCATGGGATTGCTTATTCACATGGCTGGGGGACAGGAGCCAGCTCTATGTGTCCCTCCACTGGGGACATCGTGGATGGTGGACTTGCCCAAGGTCAGTGGTGGTGGTTACCTCACTTTTGTCCCCCTTGTGTCTTTCAGATGTCCTGTGGTAACCTGTTTTCCTCCAGGAGGTGCTGCCTGCCTTAGCCAGCGTCCTGCCAGCCATGGCCTCAACGCCCCAGTGAGCGACAAGAGAACGAGGAGCAAGCGTCCCCAACCCTGCCACATCCCCTGGGAGAGCCATGGAGGCCCCTCTGGATGTGCCCGTGGGGAACCTGATAGACTTTGACAGCGAACCGCCCGCCTGTGACCCCTCAGCCCCCGCTGCTCCCGCCCCCAGCGAGCAGCCGGGGGACACAGGGGACACAGAGGTGGCTGCGGAGGAGAGCGATGCCACCGAGTCAGCAGACAGCGAGAACGACATGGGCGACTCTCCCCAGCACTGGGGTGGCCACCGGCGCTCCTCCTCCAACGAGTCCTTCTCCTCCAGCCAGAGCACGGAGTCGGCGCGGGACCAGGCCGCGGCCGAGCGCCGGGAGTTCATGAGGAATTACGTGGAGAAAATCTTCACGGGCGGGTGAGCCAGCAGGGCTGGCAGTGCCTGGGGGTGGGATTGGAGCTGGCTGCTTTCCCCAGTTTGTGTCAGTGCTGAGGGGGATGTGGATTTTGCCTTGCACCCATCCCAGCTCATCTCCCACCCTGGTTCCCCTCCCTTCTCCTCTTTCCCCATTCCCATGGGGAATGTCCCCATCTCCTCTCCCCACTGATGCTCTCAGAGGTTCTCACACGTGCCCAGACCCCCTGTGGCAGTGCCCCCAGCCCTGCATCCCCCAGCTGCAGGCGCTGTGGTCTCTGGAACTCCGCGTCAGGCTGGATGGAGCAAATGGAGCGTGAGGAGCAGCAACAGGGCTTGTTTTTGCTCTGGGGCTCCCTGCCTGTCTCTGGAGCTCAGTTTCTGCTCCTGCTGTCCTTGGCTCTTCCCTTCTCCCTCTGCCTTTGCTTTCCCTCCTGCCAGGGAGGAAGAAAAGAGCAGCACAGGGATGACAAAATGGATGCTGCTCTGCTCCTCTTCCTCCGCCTTCCTCCAGCACTGCAGCGCTGAGATGTTGATACCAAGAGGGACATTGCGGGGTGCAGGTCACATCCTTGGCTTTAATGATGTTTTTTAAATTTTTTCCCTGTTTCAGAGAGGATTTGGACCAAGAGGAGAAGGCCAGGTTTGGGGAGCTCTGCAGCAGCGAGAACGGGAAGGGCAGGGAGTGGTTTGCGAGATACGTGAGCGCCCAGGTAAGGGGAGTGGTGGGAAAGCAGCAGGGATCCTGCATGGGCTTTGGAGCAGGGATTTATTTATATCCCAAAGGAGTATTTTTGGAAGGCAGGAACTCAAGGAAAGTGAGGAACCACAGCAGAGGGAGATAGACGAGTGAATAAATGCATTTTGAGCAGTTAAACACACCCTTGCTGCAATGTGAGTGAGAATTCACTCTTTTTATTTAAAATTAAACCCCACCAGCACTCAGAACATCCAATTCCCCAAAAAAAAAAAACAAAAAACAAAAAGCCCAGACAGGCACAATGCTGTCTCTGGGTGGGAGTCTCAACCATGAGTGGGGGGTGCTGGGGGGCTGAGGCTGTTCCTGCTGCCGTGCTGATCCCTGGGCTCTGTCCCTGCAGCGCTGCAACTCCAAGTGTGTCTCAGAGCAGACCTTCTACCGCCTGATGCAGTCCTTCGCCCTCGTGCTCTTTGAGTAAGTGCTGGGGATTTTGTGGGGACCCCCAAAAGGCCCTGAGTGTCCTCACTGTCCCCACTCTGTGCCAGGTGTCACCAGATGGACGATTTCAGCCCTGCCAAGAACCTCATGACCATGTGTTTCACCTATTACTACATAGGTAAGGGAGCCTGCAGCCCTGTAGGGGCTCTGAAATGTGTCCTGTGCATGGGAAAGGTGGCAAAGAGCTCAGAATCTGTTCAAACCTGGCAGAACTCCTTGCTTCCTGCCAGGAATATTTGTATGTGACACCCCCCAGATGCTGGGGGTGGGATGTGAACACCCCAGCCCAGTAGCACCTTGGGTTTTTTTTGTTTGGTGTGCAGTGGCTGCTCCTCCATGGAGAACTGGATTGTCTATCCAAAATGGGAGTGGAGAGGGTTAAAAATAAAAATAAAAATAAAAATAAAATTAAAAATGAAAATAAAAATAAAACCTGCAGGAAGTGGGATGGAATCTTGGGTGTTTCCATCTCCTGGTCCCCAGGAGCTGGCAGCACTCAGTGGTGCCATCACTGAGCTCCTGGCACATTTTCCCCCAGGGAAACCTCAGTCCCTGCCCCTGGAGGTCAAGGAGAAGCCCACGGGCAGCATCGACTCGTACCTGAAGTCAGCGAATACCTGGCTGGCTGAGAAGAAGGACATTGCAGAGAGGCTGCTGAAAAACACCTCAGCCAAGACAGAGAACGTCAAGGGCTTCTTTGGGGGCCTGGAGACCAAGCTGAAGGGTCCTGCCACCAAAAAGAGCGAGTGGGTACCACTCCCTGGCTACCAAAACAGGCTGTAGGGCCACCTTGGGGCCACGAGGGGTGTCTATTCTGGTCCCATGCTTTAGTCACTGTCACCTCACACTGTGGGAGTCCTGTTTCCCTTGGCCATTGTCCTAATTCTTCCTAATTTGTCTCAAAACCGAGACAGCCGTGGAGTTACGTTGTTTGAAGCTTTGATCTTCTGCATCATCTCTGTGCTGGCTCTGAGGGGAAGGATGTCACTGTCCCTTTGTCACCTTTCTGGCCCTGGGGATGGTGCCATGGGATCAGGGGGGGTCTTTCCAATGAGGTTCCCTTTGCCGGGGGGGCTGTGGGCTGTCAGAGGGGACAGGATTTTTGGAGCTGACACTGATTTCTTGTGCCACAGCGAAGGTGAGGACAAACCAAAGGAGAAGCTGAAGAAAACGGGTGAGTGCAGCCAGCAGAGCTGAAACAGCCAGGGCAGCCGTGGGGAAGGAGAGAGGGGTGGAAATGCTGGAGTCCCTCGGGGCTGGGTTTGAAATCCCAGTCACAACTCATCCTTGTCCTCAATGTCACAGGCTGCAGATTGGGGCACCCACCTCTGGTGCTCCAGTCCCCCCAGTGCCTGTGTGAGCTCCCAAACCAGTGGTGCAGCTCCTCCAGGATCCTCCTGGGACATCCCTGCCTTCATCAGGAATGATTCCTGCCCTCCAAGGGCTCTCAGACTCCTCCCTTTGCTGAGGATGTGTTTGGTTTGCTCGGCCACCAAACTGGGAGGGGACACAAAATCCCCGCCTGGGTGGGAAGGTGGGAGTGCCCCGATGCTGGTGTGTGACTGTGTGTCCCCACAGTGTCCCTGCAGAGCCCAGAGGAGGAGAAGAAAGGGGAGAAGATTTACCTGTACATGCACCTCAAGCAGCAGCCGATCTGGTAAAGCCCAGGGCGAGCTGGGTCTGGCCAGGGGAGGGGTTTGTCCTGCTGGCCACTTGTCCCCAGATGGCCACAGGGGCCCCTAACAGAGCTGGCCTTGGCTGTGGCATGTCCCTTGTGCTAACCAGAGTGTGTTTGCAGCCAGAAATCTGCCAGGTTTGTTTGGCTCATCCTGACCCAGGGTGGGATTGTGGAATCCTGGAATGGTTTGGGTTGGAAGGGACCTTAAAGCTCATCCCGTTCCACCCCATCCATGGGCAGGGACACCTCCCACTATCCCAGGCTGCTCCAAACCTGGCCTGGGACACCTCCAGGGATCCAGGAGCAGCCACAGCTCCTCTGGGCACCCTGTGGTTCCTAATTAGAAAACCTCAACTAGCCATTCCCAACATCTCCCTCCCTCCCTGCAGGCACAACCTGCGGTTCTGGAACGCTGCCTTCTTTGATGCTGTGCACTGTGAGCGCAGGAAGAGATCCCCCACCACCAGGTAGGACCATCCCAGTGGCAACAGGGGACTCCACGTCCTCCCCAGCCCCCCAGGATGCTCCTCCCAACAGCCCTGGGGAAATGCTCTGCTTTCCATCCCCAACTGGAAACCTGCTGAGAGCACTGGGATGGGTGGGATCTGCAGCCTGGGAGGGGTTTGGGAGCAGGAAGGTTTTTGTTTTTTGGAGGAACCAAGCCCTAGAGATGTGCTCAGAAATCCCAGCCAGGGCTCAGGCTGTTGGTGCTGAGTTTGCCAGCAGGGCTGGGAGGTGCTGGGTGCCATCAGAGGGGTGTAGAGATGGAGGACATGTCCCAGCTGTCCCCAGGAGGGACAGCAAGGAGAGAAGCTGGGGATGGTGGCACTGCCAGCTCAGAAAATTGTGATAAACCTGCCATGGAAGGGGGTGCAGAAATGGGTGAGACACTCACCAAGCTCGTGCCCATCTCTTGCTCCAGAACTCTCCCGGGGCAGTTTCCCACTCTGAGCCGGTCTGTGCAGTGCCCTGAGGCTCTGAGCCCTCGGGGTGGAATCACTGAGCTCGGAGCAGCCCCTTTGAACAGCCAGCCCTGCTCTGTGTCCTCCCCAAATCCCGAGCTGAGCCTCAGCAGCCCTGGCTCTCACCCCGGGATGCTGTGCCAGGCTCAGCTCACGGATCAATCCCTGTTTTCCCCTTTCTTGCTTTCCTCTTTTTTTCTCCCAAGCCAGCACAGGAAGAGCCTCTTGAGCAGCAATGTGACCATAACTGCATTTGCTTTGATTAAGCCCCAAATTAGCAGCAGCAAATGCCTCACAAGGACAGACACCACCGGCAGCTGCTCCCTGCTCCCACTGCCTTTCCCAATTAATCTGATGGCTGCAGGAATCAGCCTGAGAAACAAAGGAGCTTTGGGAGATGCAGCCTGGAGTATCCTGAGCGTTTTTGGGGGGTTTGGGAGGTGGTGGTGATCCCCCCAGACCTCCTCAGGGTCCTTACACTGAGCTGGGCTGAGGATGGAAATCCCAGCAGGGAGGGTTGGAATTTGGAATTCCAGG
Organism: Sialia sialis; assembly: GCA_009812075.1. Taxonomy (NCBI): domain Eukaryota; kingdom Metazoa; phylum Chordata; class Aves; order Passeriformes; family Turdidae; genus Sialia; species Sialia sialis. The sequence goes on from VRYO01000704.1 coordinate 2,129,573, forward strand.
CTGGTCCTTGGCCATGGGAGATGCTCAGAAGATGGGGATGGGGTTGAGGCCACCTCTGTGATGGAGTGACCGGGACATCTCTGGGGCTTTGTCCTCCCTGGGGAGGTTTTCCCTCCTCTGGGTGGGGAGGGCAGGGGAGAGGTGGGGGAAGGAATCAGAACTAAACTCCTCTTTTTCTCTCTCTTTCCTCTCTCTCTCTCTCTGCCTCTAACAACCTTCTTCCATCTCTTCTTCTCTCCGTTCCCCTCCCTCCCTCTGCCTTGCATGATCTTTTCACGCGCCACTTTGGCCGGCCCCGTTTCTGCCGCCGCTCCAGAGGGAACGCTGGGGAGGAAGAGGAGAAGAGGTGTGTCTGTCCCTGTCCTTCCTTGGTGTCCACATGCTCCCTTCAGCTCCACATCCTGCCCTGAGGAGTGGGGGGATGTGTTTTTGGGGGGCTCTTTCTCCATGGAGGAGGAGCAGCTGGTTTGAGTGTGAGCATCGCTCTCCTCAAGGCCAGAGGAGTTCAGACTCCTCTCCTTGGCTCCTCTTTCATGTGGTTCTTAAAAAAAAGCCTGAATGGTTTCAAGCTGTGATATTTTGCCATGAACATCCCTCTGGGCAGGTTTTGGACATGAACTGAGGCTCTTTGTGATGAAAGCATCCCCCCCTCCTGTCCCTTCCTGCTTGCTCCTGGCTTCTGCTGCCACTTAGAGGTGCTGGGGATCCTTTTCCAGCTTCTCCTTTCCCATTTTTTAATGCTCTTTTCTGCTGCCATCCCTTAACAAGATTAGAGTTGCAGATGGGGGCTTGCATGTCACGATTGGGAGCGTGTCCCCAAGCTGCTCTTGGGGCAGGGGAGCAGCCAGTGATCTCTTGGAGTGTGGGATGTGGGAGCAAATCCCTCCAGGTGATGGCATCAGCAAGAGGATGAGGGCTTTTTGGAAGCCTGGCAGTGAATTTTCTGTGTGGCTGAGGAATGTCCTGGCTGAGGGATGGTGTAAATGTCACTGCTGTGTGGGGGGAAACGCTGCTGCTGGAAAAGGAAAAAGGTGATGGAGAGTTCTCAGCACTTCCAGGCACAGCAAGGATACCCCAAAATACAAAAATACAACCCCAGAGCCCCTGTGCCTGTCCTGCTGTGAAGATCAAAGGCTTTGAGAGGAGCCACATGTGGGTTTTCTCCTTTCCCAGGCATGTTGCTCTCCAGTAATAAGCCAGAAACACAGCCAATTTTTTTTTTTTTTTTTGGGGCACTTTGATAATGTTTTTTCTCCCTTCCTCCTCCTTCCAAAACATAAAAGGGCAGGAAAAAAAAAAGAGTTACAAACATTCTTCTTCTGTAAGTGAGCCAGTGGGATCTGTGAAGTTTTGCTTCCAGATTTCAAAGCCCCTTAATTCGATTCTTCCCCTCTCCTTTCAGCCTCTACATTTGGCTGTGAATTTTATTTGCTGTCCTAAGCTTTATCTGAGAGAAATTACACTTTCTTTTCTTTCAAAAAAAAAATCCCCTGAAACATATTGTGTACATTTGCAGAGCCCTATAAACAATGAGCTGGTGGCTCAGCTCAGCAGCTTTGCACAGTTTGGGGTGGTTTAGTGGGAACTTTTGTAGGGTCAGCCTGCCTGAGCACCCATCCTCTTCCAGTTCCAGCCACGCTGGAGCTGAGCCAAGCTCCCAGAATTTGGGGTGACACCCCCTCTACCCCAGTTTGTACCCAGCACAGCTCTCCCCCTCCTGCTTGGTATTCTGGCTACAAGTGTCTGTTTTTCTCCTGCTGTTCTCCTCTTCCTCCTCCTCCATTTTTCTTCTGCCTGTCCCTGTTTCTCCTGGCTTTTCCTCCTCTTCTCCTTGGCTGGAACCTCACCTGGTTCTTGGGAAGGGGCTGGCTTCACCGTGGAGCTGTAGTTTCCCTGGCATGCATACACTGAGCCCAGCTGCCACCACCCCAAGTGACATCCCTGTGGCACAGGCTTCATTCCCAGGGTGGGGACTCTTGTCACCAACCCCTCCATCCCTTAAGGTGATGCTGCACTTGCAGGGAGCTGGAGTGGAGCCGTGGGGAGGGGTGTGGGAGCTGCTCCTGTCCAAGGGGGAGGTATGTTTGGGATTTTTGGGGAGGTGGAGCCTTGCTGCAGACGAGGGGCAGGTGCCTGGTGTCCCCCTGTCACCCTCCCAGGCTGGGGTGGCCATGCCCTGCTTCCCCCTCATGCCCACGCTGGCACTGAAGGTGAGCTCTGTGCTGGAGGGATTGATGCTATTTTTAACTCTTAATCCAGGCAAAGCCAAGGTTCAACGAGGTTTTTCCTGGGGCTTCTCTTGCTTTGCTCCAGGCTGAGAGCTCTGCAGATGGATCCATGTTCTGAGCTCATCCAGCACCCAGCACCACAGCCAGGGGGTCTGGGTGATGCCTTGTCCTCCCAGGGGCTCTGGGTGCCCTCCTGTCCTCCAGCAACGTGGCCCAGGGTGGGAGGGAGCAGACAGGAGGTGGCAGTGGTGGCAGAGTGGTGCCAGACTGGCGTGTTCCTTGCAGGGAGAAGTGGTGCCACATGACGCAGGAGGAGCGCGACGACAGCCTGCGCTTCAACGAGAACATCACTTTCGGGCAGCTGGGGTGAGCAGGGCTTGGGGAAACCTCCTGGGGACACCCCCAGGGTGTTCCCCACCCTGGGGACACCCCCCAGGTGTTCCCCCACTGGGGACATCCCTCATGGTGCAGAGGATCTTTGGTGCTTCTCCTGCAGGTTGAATATCCGAAGGGACTGAGCATCTTCCCAGCGCCCGCAGCGAGGGGCTGAGGGGAGGGGGAGGAAGGTGGGAGGAAGAAGGGGCAGCCTGGCCATTCTCTCTTCTCACATTCTCTGTCCTCCCTCAGCACCTTCATCCACAACATGCTGGCCTTTGGCCTCAACAAGAAGCTCTGCAGTGACTTCCTGAAGAAGCAGGCGACCATCGGCAACTTGGATGAAGGTAGGGGAGAGCCCGGGGGACGTGCATTTTTCATTTTCATCTCCATGCTGGGATTCTGGAGGGATGGAGCATGGCTGGGATGGTTCAGCAGCTTCCCTGAGCCCCTTTTCTCTCTCCTCCCCAGAGCAATACAAGCTGCTCAGTGACCACATCGAGCAGATGGCCACGGAGTAGCCGCCTGGCCAGCACGTGGTGACGGAGAGCCAGCGGCCGGATGGGTGGGGAGGGGAGAGGATCCCACCTCCGGGGCTACCTGAGACTGAAGCTGGGCTACCTACAAACCAAACCACCCACACAAGCTGCAATAAAACCTGCATGATCGTCCACCAAACTCTAGAGCTGCCCCAGGGCAGCCTGTAGACATAGGAGCCAAAAAGCCCCCGCCCTCGCCAGACCCTCCCACCTCTGTTTTTGGAGTAGACAGTCCCTAAAGTGAATTTTGTTGGTTAAAATCAAAACAAAACACAAGGGAAAAGCAGGAAGAGCACGGCTGTGTCTGCAGCCACCCCGTGAAAGGCTGGGGAGGTGTCTGGTGGTAAATCCAGAGGTACCCAAGGCTCCCTTTCCCTGCTGCTGTCCCCTCGCTGACGCTGGAGCTGCACCAGGGATGTCACCACGGGCTGGGGACATGGGCAGGGCCTTGCTGGGGGCAAGGTGGGGCTGGAAAAGCGGTGGAGCTGGAGGGAAATACCTCCCTGTGCTGCCTGTGTGGGTTTGTACCTCTGGGCAAAAAGAGACAACAGTTTGCTCCACAGCATTGGCTGGATCAGTAGGAAAAAAGCCATGGCCGTGGGCAGGACTGCAGGCAGAGGAGGCAGAGCTGCTCTGCCTGCCGTGGGAGGAGATGACAAAACCTCTTCCCTCTCCCTGCTGCCCTCTCATTGTGGGGATGCTGCTGCATTGTGACATTTCCCAAAGCCTCCTGGCGTCCTGTGGCAGTGGATTAATTGTTCTCCTTCCCCAGGCTGCTCCTCTCTGCCCTCTCCTTCGCCAGCTCTTCGCTCCAGCTACTCATCCATCAAACCTGAAATGACATCTCCCTATCTGCTCCAGGGGTGCTCTTGTATCCCTTGGACTTTGGCACGGTGTTTGCAGGGAGGCTGGGGACAGGGGGACACTGCTGGGGACACTGCCGGGGACGCAGGGACATCACTGCTCCCCTCTGCAGGAGCAGCTCACAGGGACAGGAACCTCCAGCCCTGCACAGCCAAGGGTCCAGCAGAGTCTCCCCCCAAAAATCATCATCCTGAAACACAAGTCCAGGTTCCAATCAATCCATTTTCCCTGTGCTGCCAGCTGGATCCCATAGGAAACAGCATCAAAGGATATTTTATTTTTTTTTTTTTCCATGTAGCTTCTGGTGTCATTTCCAAGCATCAAAGTCATGTTTTCACCTAAGCTGGGCTTCCCTTGCTGCTGGGGGTGGGATCCATGCTGGCTCTTGTAGGATGAATCCAGCACCAATTTTTCTTTGGCCATTCCCAGACCTGGCCAGAGTTACTGGAGAAGGGTTTTAATTGGGGTGAGAGGCTGATGTTGGTCCCTCATCCCCATAAAAAACCTTCCTGCTGGATAAAACCTGCTGGACCATGAGCAGCTCAGCATCCTGGAGCATCCCATCCCCATGGCCTTCCCTGTCTCCACTCAGGTCTTTCCCAAATCTTCCTTCATTTCTTTATTGTTATTATTATTATTATTGTTATTTTTTCCAACATGGAAAGAAAAGTTCAGCGCTGAAGTATATATATATATTATTTGCATGTGTATTTTTCTATAAAAACAATTAAAATTCAATAAAAAATAGCCATGAACCTTCCTCAACTGGGCCTGTGTGAAGGATGGAGTGTGTGTGAGAGAGAGATTGGAATAAATTATCTTCAAAATTATTATTTTTTTTTGTTCAATTGTTGTTGTGTGTTTTAAACAGATGGATTTTCTCCACACTGCCTGTTCGACCTCAGTGGTCCCTGCTGCCTCCACCAGCTTCTCCCTTTTGATAATTTATTTTTTAATAGAGAAAAATCGTTGCACCTTTTACAGAGACGTTCGCATTTGCCCTGGAGCCAGAGAGGCACATTAAGGAGATTTAATTTTTTTTTTCTTTTCCCTTGTGCTTTCCCTCTCTGCCCGTGGCCTCTGAGCTGACAGCAGAGCTGGGATCCTGCTCTGGCCTCGGGACATTTGATTTCAGTGTATTTAAAAATCAATTACTTGGTATTATCTTATTAAAGAAAAAGATGTTCCCTTAGGTTAACGGGCTGGGAGTGTCACATTCCACCCCGGATTCAGAGTCCACGTCCCCTCAGGTCTCTGTGTGGCCAAGCTGAGCCTGTCCCTTGTCCTGCAGGGCTGCTTTCTGTCTTGGTAGCCCAACATCTCTCTTGGTAGCCACATTTCTCTTAGGAAGGAGCTTTCCCTGCTGCTTGTTTTTATTTCATTACCAGCCACAAAGCTTGGCAGTTTTCCTTGCTGTTTTCCCTGGATGGGGGCTGCTCAGCTCTGGAAAACAAGGGATCAGTTTAGTTGTCCCCAGCTGCTGAATTCCTTATCACCTGGCAGTGCCTGATAAGTTTGTGTGCATAGGAAAGGAGAGTTTTATTCCCGAGGTGCCCTTTGCAGTGGGTGCCCCCTGGCACCTGCCTCTTCCTGGTTTTGCTGGCTGGGTGCTCACAATGGTTCTGGGAGGCTGCAGGCACAGTTTGGGAAGGGGAAATGAGATCCATGACCAATAACCCTGGAAGTGCCAAGGGACAATGTCCCTGTCCTGAGCCACTTGAGCCATCACCAGGTTAAAAAGCGTGCCACCACAGCCAGGAGGGTCACTGCTGCAGCTGAGCCCAGGCTTGGCTTAAACCCCTGCAGGCGGGTTAGGCCAGGTGTGAGCTGCAGGAGCAGCCCCTGGAGAAGGTTCTGGATGTGCCAGGCACAGCCTGTCCCCGTCCCCTTCCCTGCTGGGCATTAATTACTGCACACAGCAGATTTGATCCAGCTCTGGGATGATTGCACCCATCCATTAAACCCAGGCTCAGCCCTGTGGCTGCTCCAGCTCTGCTGCTTTGAGCCTGAGCTCAGCTCCCAGCTCCCAGCCCCTCTCCCTCCCTCGGGAGGGATCAAAGGACCGCTGCTCACCCGGCTCTGGGGGTTTTATTGCGTCTCTATTAAAGCTGTTAAAAATCTTTCCATTGTAGCAGTGTCTGGGAGTGATAAGTATTCATAACAGAGGGTATTCAAGATGGGCTTGGTTGTAAAAACACCTCTAAGCTGGCTGGATTTATGGCTGTTAAATCATCCCTCCTCTCATCTGTCACAGCCTTTTCAGATGTTCATCACGGAACAGCAGCGAGGTTGGGGCCATAATTTGTGCTGCAGTGTGTGGAGCAGGAGGAGGGGAGTCCTCTCCACCAGTAACTGGCTCAGATTTATGGAGACTTCTCCCAATTTTTATTGGTTTTTTTTTAGGAGAGGCTTTGCCTCGCTTTCTGCTGTTGCCAGCTTGTTCAGCCAGCTGGAGCCAAGGAAGTCCGGGTGGATTTAGAGCCCTGCTGGGACGGCTGACAGCAGCTTCCAGGGAATTTGGGGCTGGCCAGGATCTGCAATGCAGGGCTCAGGCTCTGCTTTGGGGCTGGATCTTGCCATCCTGCCCTGGCTCGGGGATGAAACTTGGGAAAATCCCACTGGTGCAGCTGGCAAAGGATCCTAGAGGGGGTTGGAAGGGGAATTAAAGATTTGCTGGCTGGCTGAAATCGAGGTGTGGATTTGGGGGGTGGCTGGATCATCAGGCTGAAATCAGGGGCTCCCTGCCTGCTCTGGCATCCTAAGGAAAAAATCCTGGAGATCTGGGATGATGCTTGGAGAGAATTTCTCACTGAGAGGAGATCAGAGCCAGGTGGGGATGGTCTCTCCTCTCAAGGACAAGAGGAGATGCTGGGCTGTGTTTTCACATCCTCAGGATGATTTTGGGATCTTCCCACTGAAAAGCTTTAGGGTGTCTGGTCTGAGTGACCTGGACTGGCCTGGCAGTGTTTGATCCATTACACCAAAGTGTCCCTTCCTGTTTGGCAGAATTAACCCCTGTGTCCCCATCTGACCCCACAATTCATGAATGGGGACACAAATGACCACAAGTAACCCCTGTGACCTCAACAAATCCTGTAAGGGACTCAAATGACACCAAGTGACCCCATGAGGGACTCAAATGACCTCAAATAACACCTGGATTAACTAAAAATTCTCAAATGACCTCAAATAACTCCAGTGACCTCAAGTAACCCTGATCAGGACCTCAAATTACCCCAATGACTTCAAGTAACCCAAATCAGGGTCTCAAATGACCGCGAATGACCCCAAAGAGGGCCTCAAATGACCTAAATTAACCCCTGGATGAATAAAAAAAATTTCCAATGACCTCAAGTAACCCCTGTGACCTCAAATGACCACTATGACCTCAAGTAACCCTGATCAGGGCCTCAAATGATGCCAACGACCTCAAGTAACCCCAATCAAGGCCTCAAATTACCTCAAAGTACCCCTGTGACTTCAGAAAAATGGAATTAAGAGTTCAGTGTATAAAATCCCATGCCAGGGCTGCTGCTGAGGGAGGTGTAATAATAATTCTGACATTAATTCACTTTCTAAGCTGCCAAAGGGAGGCCAGGTCCCTCTTTCTCCAACTGTGTACAATTCCAAACCCATTCATCCATGACAAAAAGACTTTTTGTTCTATCCCCATCTGCATCCCCCAAAAGCTGTGGGGCTGAGATATGTCCTGTGCCAGTGTGTCTTGGGTTACAGTACAGGATGTGATCAAAGGTCTCTGTTCTGTCACCATCTGTTGAGGGTGGGGCAGTGATCCTGATCTCCATGGGATATCTCCTGCTAATGGGCCATCCATTGAAACCAGCTGGGGCAGTGTTCTTTATTTCCAAAGGGGACATCTCCTGTTCATGGCCATATTTTATAAACCAGCTGGGGCAGTGTTCTTTATCTTTTCACAACCCATCCTTCCTGCAGGGAGTTCTCTTCTGCTCATGGCCATTGAGTCCCACTGTGGCACTGATAAAATTACTGCATCCCATGGGGAGATGCTCCAGCCAGGGGGAAGAGCCCAACGTTTCTCACCAGGATAAAACCAGAAGTTTTGGGACACTAAGGGAGCCCTTGTTCCCCTGAACTTCAGAGGAAAACCGGACTTCTCCACATCACCACTGGATCTCCAGACGGAAACTGCCCCTTGTCCAGGAGCACTGCTCCAACTGAAGCACATCTGTCACTGCAGGAGGATGCAGCCACCATTGAATGGCACTGCTGCCAACACCCTGACTGACTGACGGCTGTCAGCTTGGATTCTGACTCTGGCAGGGTTTGGAGTTTGTTTCTTTGTAGTTCTGTATTTCTACTTCAATTTTCTTAGTAAAGAACTATTATTCCTAATTCCCATGTCTTTGCCTGAGAGCCCCTTGATTTCAAAATGATAATAATTTGGAGGGAGGGGGGTTTATATTCTCCATTTCAAGAGAGTTTCCTGCCTTTCTCAGCAGACACCTGTCTTTCAAACCAGGACACAGTGTCCCCTAAACATCTCAGCAGCAGTGAGAGCCCAGTGCCACACTGCTTTCAGCACTCACAGACAGCCCATGGGTCAAATCACTGCTCCTGCTCGCACAGAGGGGACAAGAGATGTGCCCACATGGCTGTGTCCCCAGGACACCGTTGGGAGGCAGCACGTCCCTGCCCAGCACAGCACAGCCAGGACTCCCAGGACACTGCAGAAGCTCTGCTCCAAAGCATCCATCCCTGCAGCGTTCCCAAGGCTTCTCCTCGCTGCTGCTCTGCCCACTCGCAGCCCTGTGAGCCGAGCTTGCCCATCCCTGCACCCCAGCTTCCCCCCTGCAGCACTGATGGAGCTCCTGGCCCTGCTCCAGGGAGAATGGGAAAGGTAATGGATGTTGATCCAGGACAGGGGACAGAGCAGCTTTCCAAGGGGTTGGGAGCAGAGCAGAGACAAGGGTGGCATCACAGCAAGGCTTGGAGTGTCATTGCCACCATCCCTGCCAAAGCAAAGGGGCTCTGGGTTGGCACACAGCCCTGCAGAGGGGACAGGTCTGTCCCCAAGCAACAGAGCCAGCCCAGGCTGGGGACAAGAGGCTTGGAGGAAGCGATTGCAGCAACATTTCCCTTGATAGCACCTGCTTGGTAACAGCCACCACTGAGGCTTCAAAGGGCGGCGCTGTGCCCACAAAATGCTCTTTGTTTGGAGTGGGTATGTGGTGGCACAATGCCAAAATGCAGCCAGGAACCCTTCTGCCACTGCAAAGGCCTCAACAGGCAGGATGAGCCACCTCAGAACCTCCCAGCACCCAGGTTTTGGCCCTCACCCATCCCCTCAGCACATTACAGTGGCACGGAGCTAAGAGGGATGAACAAAGCACAGCACAGCAAAGAAGGTGCTGGAAAAACAGGTGGAAGAACCAGAGATAGGCACACACCATCCAGCCTGGCCTCAGACACATCCAGGGATCCAGGGGCAGTCTCACCCTCACAGAGAAGAGTTTCTTCCCATATCCCATCCCACCCTGCCCTCTGACTAAGTGAAGCCTTTCCCTCTTGTCCTGCCCTTGTCCAAAATCCCTCAAAGATTTGGGATTCAGGCAGGGGGGAGGTAGAAAACTCACCTCATCCTGCAACTGCAGCAGAAATCCTCATCAGCGCTTTGCAAGGCAGCAACTCCCTCTCTCCCTTTCCATCACCGCGCTCAGAACACAGAAAAGCTTTTGGAGGTGAAGGCTCCAGCTTTCTCCAGAAACTCTCTGGGTATCCAGGAGAGCTGAGCCACCTGGTGCCAGTCTCAGCATCCCGCGTGGATGGTGGCAGCTGTGGCACGGCCGAGCTGGCACCTGCCGAGAGGGACCCCAAAACATCTGGCAGAGATGCCAGCTGTGCCGGTAACCGGTTTCGTAGCGCCATCCAGTGTCTGCCAGGCGAACTGCAGCGCTTGGCCCCGCGGGGCTCACGGAGCTTTGGCTCCCGGTGCCACCAACAGCCGGGATGTGGCTGGAAAACCCGCCCGGATGATGTGCTCCACCTGCTCTCCCTGCTGTGCTCTGGGTGTGCTCTGGGGCAGGGCTGTCACCTCGTGGTCCCCTGGTACCTGGTGGCAGCGGTAGGTGAATAGTTAAGGTGTTCCAAAGGCTTTTTGGGGTTGGTGTGGGAAGGGAAGCCCTTCCCAAGGTGAGAGAGCTGTGTTAGGATTCCACAGGAAGGCCCAGAAACCATGAGCTGTGCCCAGCTGGCTGCAGAGCTCCCCTCCTTAGCTTCTCTAAAGTCTAACATGTGGTGGCTCTGCCTGGTCCCAGGGCTTTGGGGCTCTCTCCACTGAATGTTGCTGAGTTTCCTTGGGAAGCAAACCTGCTGAAATCCCCTTATTCCTCCCTCCAGACACGGAACATCTCCAGATGTTTCCTCTTGCCCTGTGGGACGTGTCCAAGAAAACCCAGGGGACTCCTCACTGTCCTTCCCACTGGGATTGGGGCTTGTTTGGATTTTAAGTCTCTGAACACCGAGAGATGAATCCTGCCACTAAAACATTTGATTTCATCCTTCTCTGAATGATTTACAATTGAAATGGAAAGATTCCCATGGAGAAACATAACTCTGATTTGTTTTAATTTATTTTTTTTCCCCTTCGCAGGAGCTTGAATTTCCCAAATCTCTTTTACTGCAGCAGAGGGAAGCTGCTGGGAAAGGCTGAGCTGTGGCTCCTTTAGGAAGGGCCCAAAGGCAAGGCTGAGTCACTGAGACAGAGCTGCAGAGAGGGGCTGGACAGTAATAAAACCCATCTGTCCTCTGTGGCCACGTCCCAGATGTGAGTCACATCCTCTCCTTCCTCACTTCCAGCTCCAGGCCATGTTTGGACAAGGTCACTGCAGCTCCCTGTCCAGCTGGGACACACAGGGGGTGTCTTGGCTTGAGTGGGTTTTTTCCCCAAAGAATTTTGAGCTCATCTGCCAGCAGTCCTTGCCCCTCTACAAGCAAAGAGGGATGAGCAGCTCTGTAAATGCTGGACAAGCTGGAAAATCCCAGAAAATCAGGATGCTTCCCTCCCTCTGGAGCTGGCTGGGAATGGAGCTCAAGGATGGAGCAGGATGCAGGACTGAGGGGGCCAAACCCAGCAGGCAGTTCCCTTCTCTCCTGGTGCTGTTTCTGACAGCACTGCAGCAGCTTTTTGTAGCTTTATTCCAGCCCTGAGGCTTTTCCATGCATTGTGGCTTCCCAAGGAAGAGGAGGAATGCTGAGCTGGCTGGCTTGGGACCAGCAGGCTCTGGAGCCCCCAGCAGCAAGAAATGCCAGCTCTGATCCTGGGAAGCTCTGGCAAAAGGTGAAAGCTTTGTGTGTGTCCTTGCTGGGAGTGGAGACTGGAGGGAGATTTTCCTGCTCCTTTTGCAGCCAGAATGGAGGCAGGTGTGTTTTCCCCCAGAGCACGCTGTCTTTATCTGGCAGCTGATCCGCTCAGCTGCATCCCCGAGCTTGTGCTTTATGAGCCATTTCTGCACTTTCTCCATGAAATTGGACATTTTTGGCTGCAACCCTGGGATAAAAAATCCCACGGGGCCAGGTGGGACACAAATTCTCTTGTTCCACCTCTGCTCAAGGTCACCTTGTCCAGCCTTTAGCTTTTAATCAAGGCTGAACACCTTTCCTTCTCCCCAGGGATTGGGAATTCAAGGTGTGAGGAGCTCTTTCAGCAAGAAATCAAAAAAAAAGAAAAAGGAAAAGACTGAAGTCCTCAGGGGATTGCTGCGGGGCTGGCAGCCAGCAAAGCTACTTCCTTGCCGAAGGGAGGCAAAATTGAGCAGTTTTCCTTGGCTGGCCTCTCCTGCCACTGCATGTGCCGCTTCCAGGCAGGATGCTCGGGGACAGGAGGGGACAGCAGGGCCACTGCTTGCTCCCCGCAGGCTCCCAGCTTTGCTGTCACTCAGGCCGTGCTGGAAGCGGGTCTGAAATGACCTTTCCCCGCTGCAGCCCTGTGGGTTGTTGCTTTAGCCTGTGGGTTTTGGCATCCAGCCCCCGCATCCCTTGCAGAGGGGATGGCTGCTTGAAGAGGAGCCGGTCCCTGGAGCAGGGAGAGGAAAAGAATGCTGGAACTGCTTAGCTGGGAGGTCAGATTTCCCAAGATGGCACTGTGGTGGCTTTTTCAAAGCTGTCACTACCAGAAGAAGGGAAAAAAAAAAAAAACAAAAAAAACCCCAACCCTCCTGGATAATGCAGGTCTGTGCAGGGCAAATATTTGACGTGCTGAATAAATGAGCAGGAGGGAGACGTCAGGGAGAGCAGGCAGCTCTGACTCATGTTCCCACAGCGCTCCAGACACCTTCCCGGCAGGCAGCTGCCAAATGTCCCTGTGCCTGCAGCATGGCAGCCAGGGGAGAGCGTTCCCACAGCCCTGCTGGCAGCCAGGAATCTCTGCAGATCTCCAGGGGTGATGTGGATGCCCTCAGGAGGGCTGGGACAGCCCCAGGAGTGATGGAGACATCCCCAGGAGTGATGGAGAGGCAGCAGCAAGGGGGTGCCTGGCAATGGGATTTTGGGTTGGTTCTGCCCCCCCTCTTCTCCCCTCCCTTTTTTTGGGGATGCTGAGTGCGATCCAGCCTTATTCCCGCTTCGGATGCTCCTGCTGAACAAACAGCCCGGGGATGCTGCAGCCATCTCGCTGGCAGCGTGATGAGCTTCCCCTCCTGGCTGCGCCGCAGCTTTGGGGTGAAAATAGCGGTCAATTTTCTCCCTCCCACCGTGCAATTGAAGCATGCGGCGAAACAGCAGCGTTTCTCTGGCTGGAAAGCTGCTTGGTGCGAGCGTTTGAGCAGAGCTCTGTGGTTTTCCTGCCTGTCCGCCCGCAGCTGCAGGGGAAAAGCGGAAGATCTCGGCTGAGCTCTCGTTTCCCATCAGGGCAGCGCTTGTGCACAGCGGGGAGGGCCAACCTGCAATTCAGTCGCCAGCTCTGGGGACAATACAGCCTGTGTCCTGCTGCCGACAGGCATCCTGTGCAGGGACAGGCTGTCCCAGCCTCGTGCTCACGCTGGTGGCACCGGTGCCTGGAGGGACAGCTTGTGCCTCTGAGGACACGGAGTGTTTTGTGATGTGCGTCGGCTTTGCTGCCTGCGTGTGACTGGGAAACGCTCTCTCTCCCCCACCGGCTGCGTCCTGAGGTTTGTGGATATGAAAGTCCACATGCCTCTTTCTTCTTTTTAATTGCTATAATTTGTCTGCCTCTTAGCCGTGGTCAGGAGCAAGGCTTGGCTCTGAGTTCTCTCCGTGGATTTATTTTGGTTTTGATGCTGTGCAAAAAAAAAAAAAAAAAAAAAAAAAAAAAGAAGACAAAACCAAACCACCTCAGCCCCTCGCGTGGTGCCCTGGGTGTGCATCCTGTGCCCGGGTAATTTTCCTCGCTGGAGTAATTTCCTTGGCCCCAGTGGGACTCCTCTTGTGAATAAAGCTATGTGGGGATAAGAGGCTGAAAACCACAGCCTGGGAAATTTATGCAGAGGAGGGAAGGAGGGAGATTGTTGCTAGCAGGCGAGCGGCGGCGCTGATTGCTGTTCTCATGGCAGGCGGACGGGGCTGGGGCTCATTAGCAGGCGGCGGGAGGCAGGGCAGGGTTCGCAGGCTCACAAATTGCCTGGGAGCAGAGGTTGGTGCCTCCTGCCCTGCGGATGGGTGCCCAGGGGATGGGGTTGAGATGGGAGCGCTTCCCTGTGCCAGGCGCGGGGTGCTCGGTGCTGCCCCGTGGTCCAGCAGCCTGGAGTCTGTGATGCTGCATCCTCTCCGGAGCAGGAGGGGAGCCTGGATGTGCTGCTCTTCTGGAGCTCGCTGGTCGGGGTTTCTCCGTGTGGGGTGAAGAGGGAAGGAAATAGTTGAGAAAAATAGAGGGTCCCAAGCAGAGAGAGATGAAATTTGAAGTATCATGGGCAGGAAAATGTAAAGGTTGATGGTTTTTCACGGGGAGAGTGGCAGGAACAGCCTGGGCTGAGCAGAGGACACGCAGCAGGGCTGAGCTGTTATGGGACACATCTCATGGTCCTTTTCCTGCGGACACCAGCAACGTCCCCATCCCTGCAGGACTTCCTAGGAGTGGCTCCCACACCCAGACTCATCCTGTACCCATCCCTGTGGACCGGGCACCCCCAGGCCAAGCAGAGGGGACCGGCATGATCCCCCCAGACCCCGCTGTCACTCCGAGCCCCGGCAGAGCCAGCGAGCTGCGTGTCCCCACGCCGGCACTGCCACCCCAGGTGGCCTTGTTTTCCTCGGCAAAGGCGGATGGGAGCCACCATCTTCTGAGCAAAGAGCATTTTTAATCTCCTGCTCCCGCTCCGTGCAATTAACTTGATTCCCTCCCCTCGTTTCCTGCAGAGGTTTAATTAAAATGCATTGTTCGCCTCGCCAATTATTTGCTCTGTCCCCCGGATAACCTCTGTGCAGCGGCTGCTTCTTGGGGCTTTTTTTTTATTTTCTTTCTTTCTTTCTTTTTTTTTTTTTTTTTTTTTTTCCCTTGTTGTTATTGAGGTTTCTCTCCGCTCCCCCCTCGGCAGCTCCAGCAGCGTTTACCTGCCCGGGAGAGAGGGATGGGGGAATTATGGAAGCGCACAGGGGCGAGCGGGGGCCGCCGCATCCCTGCGGAGCCGGGCGGGGGGAGCGCACGCAGCTCCGCGCCCCCGAGCAGCTGAAACAACAAGACCTTGTTGACTCGCTTTGAGTTGCCGGCACTCGGCAGCTGCTGCTCCAGCAGGTGATAATTGAAACCGGGAGCGAACCTGGATGGCGGCAGGGGTTGAGATGTAGTTCAGCCTTCAGCCCCCATCCCTCCCCGCCCTGCTGCAGCGATGCTGATGCCACCGGGATTTGCACGGGGTGGGGACCCTGGGGACGGGGAGGTGACGGTCCCCAAGGAAAGGGGTGGTGGAGCGGGGAGTGAGGGCTGCAGCTCCGCAAGGTCATCCCTGGAGGAGCCGTTTGGGAGAAGGGGTGTTCAGCGCTTTCTAAAAATAACCCCGTAGCAGGACCGAAATAACGAGCTGCTCTCGAGCGGTGCTGGGCTTGAAGCCGGGCCAAGGCAGCTGCTGCCGGGCCCCTCGGGTGTGCCGTGCAGCTGGACCTGCCGGGGGGGCCACGGGACTTCCCCACGCCGGCCAGGGGGCGAGCATCGCACACGGGATGGCTCCCAGAGATGCTGGTGCTCAGCCTGAAAATGGGGAGCAAGGACAGGGGCTGCTCTCGGGAAGATCCCTTAGGAAGTGGGGGTGGTCCCCTCGGAGGAGCTGGGTGTTAGGAGGGGACACGGCCATGTGGTTTCCTCCTTCTCCAGTTTGGAGAGCAGGACTGGTGTCTGGATTTGTTGGAAAATGCTGGGTGTCTGCAGAGTGTCAGCATCATCTCCTCCTGCAAAGTCTCCTTAAAGTGTCCCCAAAGGCTTCCCTGCTGCTGCTTTTTGCAGATCCTGCCCCAGTTCTTGGCTCTCCTTGCAGGGGCTCTGGCAAATGTCACGTTCCTGGTGGTCCCACATGCTGAGATTTGCTGGCTCTCTGATATCAGGGTGAAAGTCTGGGCTTGTGAGGGTCATCAGGCTCCGTGCAGCTCCAGCTGCAAACCAGCAGCTCCCTGCCTGCTTTGGCATCCTAACGAAAAAATCCTGGAGATCTGGGATGATGCTTAGAGAGAATTTCTCACTGAGAGGAGATCAGAGCTGGGTGGGGATGGTCTCTCCTCTCAAGGAACAAGGGACAGGATGAGGAATTGAGAGATGCTGGAGCTGGGAAGGCCAGGCTGTATATTCATGCTCCCTGGGATGATTTTGGGAGCCAACACTGCTCTTCCCACAGGTGATGGGGTTTATTGGAACGTACAAGAGGTGGCTGGGGACAGGATTCAGCCATTCATGGACCTCTGCTCCTTGAAGTTCCAGCTCAGCAGCCTGGCTGGATCTCAGAGAGCCTTCCCTAAGAGATGCAGGTTGAAATCACTCCTACAGGATGTTGGGATGAGCTGCTTTTGGGGCTCCAGGGTGAGCAGACATCCCTCGGGGAGTGTTGGCACTCTAGCCCAGCAGTGCCAAGCTCGTCTCTTCTCCCACCCGCCTTTCCAAATCCACTGATGAAACTTGGAGCAGTTTCCAGCCTAATTGCAGCTTCAGAGTGGGAATCCCCAGCCCTGCAGGGGAGATAAATCCTCTTTTATCCCTCTAGAAGAGGGTACAGCCATCGCCTGGGGAAGGCAGCCCCACTCACGCATCCTTCAAGGGAAAGGTCCAAACCTGCCTCACGTTCATGCTTAAAACCTGGCTCGAGTTCAGCCCTGGCACCTCCCAGCCAGACCTGCAGGGCTGATTTTTGGGAGAGAAGGGCCCAGCTCCATGTTACAAGATGTTGGCACTGAGATTGGAACAAGCACATCCATGGGCTGACAGTGGTGGCCATGCTCCACCCAGCCAAGCAGCAGCCAGTCCCTCCCAGAGCAGCGTGTCCTTCCCAGCACCTCTCATTTTGTTTTTATTTTGATGTTTTTTAAGCTTAAAATCCATACTCCTGGCTGTTCGTGCCCTTATATGCAAGTGCTCTATAATTGAAAACTCTCAGTTGTGTGCTTCTCCCATGCAAAGCAAAGGCTTCAAAGCAGCAGGTGGAAATTGAGCCGATATCTTGGCTGCTGAAGTGAAAATTTGAATGAAAATTTAATTTTTCCCTGGCAAAGCAGGGAATTGGGTTCCTGGGGCCCTGGCCAAAAGCCTGACGTGACCTTGACTTGCAGGGGCAGCGAGGGGAGCAAACCCCAGCTCTGTCCCAGGGGTACAGGAGATGCAATGAAGGAGATTTTTCTGGAAGTTCTCCTGGCCAGATGGAGTTTCAGCTTCTGAGTAACGATAATGTGATTTCCTGATGGGTTTATGAGCTTTGTGGGTTGAGGAGAGGGGACTGAGCATCTCCCGCAAGGCTCAATCCTTTCCTACAAGGAGCCTGTTGATGGCGTTGAGTGGTGCTCCCAGACTCCAGGTGTGCTTCCTGCAGGTGCTTTTCTGCCACATCAAGCTGTCCTCGATCCTCTTTGGCACCCTGCTTTTCATCCCCACCCACCTGGTGGCCCGGGACCTTGTGCTTTCTGTTGTCACCTGCAGAAAGCAGCAATGACACTGGCATTGTGTAAGAGGTTAAAACATCACCGTGAGCATCTCCTCCTGGGCTGGGGGCATCCAAAGCCTCCTGGGGGGTGGATCCACTGTGGAGGGTGCAGGGGAGGAGGTTCCCATCCCCATGCCACGTTTGGGGAGCAGAGGGATGGCAAGGAGGGAAGAGAGGAGAGGGGCTGTGGCTGTGGAGTCACCGCCTGAGCTGGAGCTGTGCCGGCTCTGCGAGGGAGGAGTGCAACCCCCGAGGGGCTTTTGTGGGGGGCGTGTGGCCCCTTAGGAGCTCGCATCCCACGTGGATTTGATTTCCCAGCCCGCGGATTCCTTTGGGCTGAGGAAAGCCGGAGGAGCCGCCTGTGTGAAGGAGCCGCAGCGGGCGGGTCCCTCCCGGCTCTTGTTTTGTGTTTGTTTTTAATTGCCAGACAAAAGGCCGCGTGCTAGAGGCAGCCTGCCTTTCCCTTTGTCCTGCGTCTCCGTGGCATGCGGAGAGGGATTTTAGCCATCCCTGTTTCCCATGAGACCCCCAGGCCCCAGCGAGCAGCAGCTGCCCCTTTCCTGGGGGCGGAGGGGGAGCAGCTGCGGGGTGATGCCACAGGCAGGTGTGTCCATCTCTCCTGCTCTCCTGAGCTTTAGTCCTTTCTTCTTCTTCTTTTTTTTTTTTTTTT
>VRYO01000704.1:2148357-2159341 GCA_009812075.1 Sialia sialis
TTTTTTTTTTCCCTCTTCCTTTGGAGGTATTTAAAGCCAACAAATCCCCCCGAGGCCAGGCTGGGGTTGCTGCTCTCCTGGATGTTTCTGGGTCCATGGAGGTGTCAGTGCCAGCAGCTCCAAGCAGAACCCTTTGGGATGTGTTCAAAGCCCATCCCTTACAGACCTGCAGGGCATTTGTAACCTCCAGATGAGCCTTGATAGTAAAAAACTGAAATAAAAAGAACCAAATAAACAAGCAGGAAAAAATTCCACAGACTTCCAGGAAGGGTTTTCCTGGCTGTGGGACTGACCCGTCAAGCAGGATTCTCTGTGTAACCTTTTCCATCCTCATTCTCCTTGGGGAGGTGTGGGCTGCCAAAACCCAGTTTGGGAGATCCCACATTGCTGTGCTGTCCCTTTCCCCATCCTGCAGAGAGCTCCCAGGTGCCACAACTCATTCCTGTGGGATACAAAGGGCATCAGGCTGGATAAATCAAACATGAGTGATGGGGTTGTGCAGCATCTCTGCGTGGTGACAGCTTCAGCAGTGCTGCAGCTTCCCAATCCCTGTGCCTGCAGCAGGCTGGAGCACTGCAGGTGGGATATCAGGAGCTGAGATCCGTGTTTTGGGACAGCCCTTGCTTTAAACAAGTGATGGAGGAGCAAAGAGAGGAACCAGCAGCACCCAACCCCTCTGGGAACAGGGGAAGCTCGTGGCACAGGGCTTTCCTTGCAGGTGGAGTGGCAGGATGCAATTGGAAGTTTGTTGTGGAGGGGGTTTGGTAGAGGCTGCTCCCGTCTGTTTATTGATGTCAACTCTCTTGGAATGACGTTTTCCCCTCAGTTTTCCTGAGGCAGGACTCACCTGGCTCTCCAGCCAGGAGCAGGGTAAGTCCAGCTGTGTTTTCCCTGATACTGAGTCCTCAAGGTGCTGCCAAGGACGTGAGGATTTGGGCAGAGTGTGATGCTTCAGCCAGCTCTGGTCCCACAAAGCCACCAGCTGTGGCAGAGGGGACCTCAAGAGGGAACCTTTAGGATTCTCCATGGAATTTCTTCCTTTCCCCATAGACCCAAGCTGGGTGATTGTTGGCAAGCTGAGTATGGGCATATCCAAGGTCTCTTCCCAAGGGAGGAGCAGTGTTTGGCCACCAATCCCGTTACTCTGTGATTTCTGGGCTGGTGCATCCTGGATTTACTGGGGCTCATTCCCAGGGCAGGATGGGGCAGGTGGGGTTGGCAGCACTCCCACAGGTTCAGCACCTCCCTGCAGGGAGCCCTGTGGAATACAGGATGCTATCCACAGTGGGATCTGTTGGTGTGACCCACATCTGGCTGGAATTTCTGGGATGCTGGGAGATATAGAATGGGGCCAGGATGAAGCTGTGAAGAGCGCATGGATTGAGGGAGCCAGGTCTCAGCAGAACCATGGGATTGAAGTTTTCTGAGCTGGGTGAGCTCAGAGCTGTTTTCACCTCTATTCCAAGTGGGTTTGGTGTGTTTGTACGGGAAGCTCATCCCTCAGCACCCCAGAAGTGTAACTTCTATCCCTACAGCTGGAATGGGGAAATGCATGGGATATTGGAGGGATTTCCATTAGGGGTGAATGAGGGAAGCGGGGTGAGAGCTGGGCTTTGGCTCTGTCCTGGCTGCTTTTTCCCAAAGAAAAGGAGGTGCTGCCCTGAACCCACATCCCCGGATCCCTGTGACCTGGGGAAGCTTTGCAGCACTCCTGGGTGAGCTGCAGCCCTGGGGAGCTGACGCTGACACGAGGCGGATTTTGGAGCCGGGTGCAGGAGGCTGCCTTGGCAGAGCAGCCAGGGGAACAGCTTGTGACAGCCTCTCTCCCTCTCTGAGCGCCTGCTGGGGTGCGTTCCCTAACCTTTCCTGCCTCCGTTCCACTCCTGTGTTTCTCTCTCTCTCCACTTTTTTTTTTTCCCTTCCCTTTCCCCTAACTGTAAATGCGCCATAAAAATGGATCAAATTGCTTAAATCACTGTCATTAAATCAGTGTGAGTCCCCCCTCCGCCCCTGTGCTCGAAGCCTGGCAGAGAACATTTGTTCCAAAGGCTGAACAGCCGTCTTATTGCTCTGAAAGCATATTTGCTGCTTGATGGAAGGAGGAGAGGAGGAGAAAAACAGCCTGCAAGGGAAGGAGGGGGGGAGAAACCACCGGGGGCTGGTTTTCCTTGGACACACAGGGGGGAGCAGGGGCTGTATCCTGCTGGCTGGGTCCATGGGAGGTGATGGAGAGACAGGGATGAGGGGACTGGGGACACCCCTGGGGTGGGCTTTGATGGTGGAGTTGGGGTTTCGTGGTACAGGGGATGCTGGAGAGAGGGGTGGTGGGGATCCCAGTGGCAGCACAGACCTCACAGCCCTGTCCTGCAATCCTCCAGAATGCTCTCCAGCAAAGCCCAGCAGTGATGCTGTGGAGCTGCTCAACCTGGTGCAATGAATTCCCAGTAAACATGGCAGGTTGAGCTGGTGAACCTTCCCAAGGCTCTGGGCTGACTAAGCCCTGCCAGTTCCAGCTTAAAGAGCGGCTTTAGACCCCCTGGTGTTTGCACATCCAAATAAAAAGCCTTTGCAAACCCTCACCATGGGCCCTGGCAGCTCAGGGGAGCTGGGGGAAAGCGATTGCTCTGGAAATTGGGAGTATTTTGGGAGCTGGGTTTTGGCTTGGCAGAAGGAGGCACAGACAAGGCACCTGGCCACATGGGGAATGCAGGAATGCTTCTACCCAGGTGGTCTGGAAAATCCCTGGAGAGAACAACGGGAGTGCTGGGGAGTGAGCTGGAGGAGGATCAAAGGCTGGGGAAGGGGCTGCCACAGGTGGCAGGTGCTGGCAGGGAGAGCACATCCCAAAAGCACCGCTGTGCCCAGCCCTCCTGCTTTTCCAGAGCTCCCTGCTCTTGCAAAGCTGTTGCACTCACTCTGGTGCTTTGTCCCTGGGAAGGTTTCTCAGAGGATGCTGATTCCCTCCCCATCCATCATCCTCCACCCCGCTGAGCTGGGATGCCACCTCCTGCCCTGGAGCTGCCTGCCTGAGCGCTGAGGGCAGGACTGAAGTCATCTCCAGAAACCAAATGTGAGCCCGGGGATGCTGTGCTGCCCTGCACCACGGCAGGGCTGGCTGTGGCCTCCTGCTGCCCTGGTCCCAGCTGCAAAGCCCTGAGGAAAAGCAGGGAGATGAGATGTGCAGGCTCAGGCTCCCAGAGCTGGGAGGCACAGCCCTGCTCCTGCCTCTGCCCTGGCTGCAGGAGCTCAAATCCAAAATTCGCAACACTCTGAGGGCTGGAGAATTTCTACAGCTCCAGATTAAAAATGTACCAGCTTGGAAAGGCTGCCTGGAGGCTGGGGAAAGGCTCAGCACACTCTGGATGCCTCCAGGTGCAGCTTTGGGCAGCCAAGGTGGCCCTGCCCAGCCCTTGGGATGCTCTGTTCCAGGCGAGCAGGGACTCCCATACCCTTGAAGACCCCAAAGATGGGGAGCAGGGACCCCCTAACATGAGATGGGATCTGACTGGAGCATTTCCAGGGAATGGGAGCATGGAGAGAGCAATTCCCTCCTCGTGGGCTTTGCAGATTAATTATTCCCAGGGGAAGGAGCTGCTTAGTGGCTCTCCCCCTCCATACCCCCCCTTCCCATGGGAAACTGCAGGGACAGCTTCTGCTTGTCCCTCAGGGGCGATGCATGTCAGGCTTAATCCCTGAGCATCCTGCTGGCTTGTTGGGGACACTCAGAGCTGATCCTTGGCCCTGGTCTCAAGCAGAAATAGCTCCCTTAAAGGCAGCAGCAGTGAGTTAGCATCTCCCAGCGCTGTGACACGTGAATGCTCCGTGGAGGAAAGCAGGATTGATAGGAATAATCAGGTTTTGTTTAACCATATTGAACTTTAGGGTGAGGGGCAGCTCCCCCGTTCCCAGCTTTTGGTCTTTACTTTGGTTTTTGAGTGCCTGAGGGCAGCAAATCTGTCTTGACAGAAGTGCTAATGGAGAAAAAAATGGGTATTAATTCAGGGAAAGTGTTTTCAGACAGGGATTCATCTCTGTAAGCACCACTGAAGTACATGAGCTGCTCAGCTCAAAGTGGGAGCAATGATTTTTTTCTGGCTGCATCATGGTCCATGAGGATGCTGAGGGACAAAGCTCATTTTGGGCTCATTTGGACCAGAAAGACCTGGAGGTTTCCCAGCTCTTTCCCACCTCCTCAACGGCTGGACTGTCCTTCTCCCTGATCCCTTGCTTTCTATTGGGGGTTAGGATTTTTCCCTCTCTCACGGAATTTTGCCCCATCTGTTGCTAAGAGAAAATAACCGATATTTAAGAGACAAAAGAAATGGCCATGGTGGGGAAGGGTGCAGCTGGCCACTCTCTTACCTGAGGTATTTTCTCTTTGGAAGAGCAAAGGTACCTCGAGATTTTGGCTCCTTTTGCTGTCACCATCTGAGGGGAGTCAGGCTGTGGTCACTGTGGGGAGAATTCACCTCCACTGAGGGGTTCTGTCTCCTGCTGCCTTCTCCTACTGTGAGTGAAGCTCTGCTCATTGCACTGGAACTTTATTAACACCCAACCTCACTAGAAAGGATCCTCACCATCCACTCAGGTACCTCAGAGGAGAACCTGGGGCTCTCAGCTCATTCCCCCACCAGAGGAGCCTCTCCCAGCCATGTTCAGGAGCCCGGCTGCTGCTGCCCAGCCCCACTCCGGGGTTTTTTGCTTCTGATACATCTCATTTACTCCTGCTGGATCTGCTCATCCTCCCCATGCCAGCCACCGCTTCGAAGCTCCTGCTGCAGCCCCTTTCCCTATCCATCCCATCCGCCATCACCGCGTGAGGGAGAAACGCGGCCGAGCCCACGCCACAGCGCCCCCTGCTGGCTTGGAGGATTCACCCTGCCCGGCCAGGAGCCAGCAGCTCCCCTGGTGGCCCCAAGAGGAACTGCACCGAAGGGCTGGGAGAAGGCTATGCTTGGTTTTTGCTTTTTTTGTTGTTTGTCTTGTTATCCATACTAATAAAGAACTGTTCTCCTTATCTTCACCGGAAAGCCTCTTAATTTCAAAGTTATTATAATTTGGATGGGAAGGGGGTTATGTTTTTGGGTTTTTTTTGTTCCAAGGAAGGTTCCTGCCTTCCTGGTGAGTGGTGTCCACCCACCAGGTGGACCCTGAGGCCAGGAATCCAGCAGAACACACCTGGACAAGGCTGGCAGGAGCCACACTCATTCCTCCAGCCTCTCTGTGGTTCCTGCCCTTCCCACTTCTGGTGGGGTCTGGGTTGATGACTTGAGTTTCTCTATTCCAGCAAACTTCTGCTTCCCACTCTTTTGCCAAAACCAGATAATTTACAAGCTTCTCTTAAGCCAGGTGAAGTCATGTCCATTTACATAGATCAGCTGGGGACCAGTGAGAGAAGGGAACTGGGACCAGAAAGTAAAAAGTGGGAAAAGCTGACATGAAAGTGAAGAGTGAGGGAAAGTTGTGGGGGCTGAGGACACGTCTGGGGATGCTTTTCTCCAGAGACAAGGGATGTTTTGGAAGATGCTGAGTGGATTGGGATGCACAGCCTGAATCCATGTGTTCTTGGGAACACCACCAGAGCTACCTGGGAGGTGGGAGAGTGGTGGGAATGAAAGGGACATCTCTGCTGGGAGGAACACCTGGGGCAGGGAGGAGGATGCAGCCTGGCTGGAGCTGCCTGGGAACCTCTTGAGCTCTGCAGCTTTTTCCTGACGAGGCCCCACAAATCCCACGGTGGGATCTTGGCTCTGACTGCACAGAACAACGTATGGATCCAATAGACCACAACCCCTGCTTGTCAGAGCAGCCGCCCAGCTCCAGCAGATGCAAAGTTTTGAGGAAATTGTGGTTTCTCCATGTGTCTCTAAACGCCGGATCCAAACAGGGTCCTTCTCCTCCACCTCCTGCTCTTGCTGGGAGGTAGCAGGACAGCAGGATGCTTCTCTCCCTGCTCTCCTCCCTTGGAAGGGATGCAGGAGGGGCTGTGATTCCCTACACATGGTTTTCCTTAGAGAGCTGTGCTGGTGGAAGAATAAACCCTTGTGTATTTGGAGAGCAAAGCTGTTGGTGGCAGCCAGCTCCAACATCCCCACGCCGGTAACTGTGCCCAGGCATCATTGCTGGGCTCGTTTTCAATTAAAAACTGATTTGCTGCAGCCCTTTGCTGACCTTCAGCCTGGCAGGCTGCTGCTCTGCAGGGGAAATCAGTCCTGCCTCCCACCTCCCTCCCTCCCTCCCTGCTCTTGTTTCCTTCCCCCCATGCCCGAGATAACTCCCTGTCTTGCTCTGTCATCATGTCTTATCTTAACCCTACAGATTTTCCCCTTCCCCAGTGAGCTGGATGATTTCTTAATGCTTATTGACAGGGGTTTGTGAGCACCATATAGAACCTGGGAGTAGGGCATAGAGGAACCTGGGGGAGGTCCGTGCTCCTGGTGCCAGCAGGGGCCACGCACAGATAACACCCTTGGCTTGCCTGACAGATCCACGGCTGTGCCCACACCCAGCGCCTGCAGCTGATGCTGCTGCATTTCCAGGATTACCAGGATCCCGAGGGATTCTCCTTCCCCAGAGCCCTGAGACATCTCCCATCCCCATAGCCTGATGCTGCTGATAACCAGGATCCCAAGGGATTCTCCTTCCCCACAGCTCTGAGACATCTCCCATTCCCATAACCTGATGCTGCTGATAACCAGGATCCCAATGGATTCTCCTTCCCCATTGCACTGACGAATCTCCCATCCCCAATTTGTGCCAGCACTGCTGCTGCATAACCAGAGTCCCACAAGATTCCCCTTTCCTGGGACCCTTGAGGCATCTTCCCACTGCTCACAGAGCATCCCTCTTCCCTCCCCCGTGTGCCTTGGAGCTTCCAGGGCTGTGGCGTGGGCAGGAATTGCCGGGCAGGCTCTGCCTCAGCAGCTCTGGTGCCAAGCCTGGGGACCTGCAGGCAGGGCAGCTTTGGCCGGGCCCTCTGCCAGTGCTGGGGCTGCAACGACAGCTTTGGAATCAGCAATCTGCAGACTTTGCCTTCCGGATGCCAGCCTCCCAGCACCTCCTATGGATTTGCTTATGAGAGGGAAAATTACGGAGCTTTGGAGGGAGAGAGGGAGGGAGGAGTTACCTGTTGGGATGGGCACTTTCTGCCTGGGGATGGAGGTGGGGGTGGGAGGCAGTGCAGCTCCAGGGTAGGTTGCAATCCCCTAGGGATGGAGATTGGATCTCTACCCTAGATATTTGATTTATTTCCCGGAGATTTGATTTATTTCCTGCATGGAAGGCATTGCCCAGCTTGGCTGAGTGTCTCTGCAGGCTCAGCTGGCAGCACTGTCTGTAAGGAAAATCCTTAAGTGAGAGATAACAGGGATCTGGGACCAGAAAGGCTCTTTGCCAGCCAGGGGGATGGAACAGCCACACACGGCTTTGCAGAGGCGGTGGCAGCCGCGCTGAGCACGGGCACACTCAGCACACATGTGACAGCAAGGGACAGCGGTGTCCTGGCCAGCCCGGCTGGAGCCCCCGGGGTGGGAGCCGGGCTGTCCCCGCTCTCCCTGTCCCCGGACCAGCAGAGGGCAACAGTGACCTTTGCAACCGCCTTGTCCCCAAAAAAATCACCCTCCCTGCACCTGGGAGGCTCGGCTGGTGCGTCCCGGCTGCGGGGGACACGGAGTGGTGCCAAGGTCCTTTCCTGGGAGCACGACCCGTTCTCAGCATCTGCTGGGCGAAGTGGTGGCGCCTGGAGTGGGGACCCCATCGATGGAGTGACAGTCCCCACCTTGGAGGCCATCCTTGGCAAGGAATAATCGCTCCAAAGTGGGAATGATGGTCCCAGTGTTGGCTCCGAGGTGAGCCATCAATGATCCCGTCAATGAGCTCCAGTGCGGGCTATAATGAGGGAGAGCTGCTCTGGACTCAAATTTTGGGCCTGAGCAGGACGTGGAACTGCCTGCAGGGGTGATGGGGTTACCAGCAGCAGCGCTGCTGTGTTTCCTGGCCTGTGAATCCTCCCCGGGGACACAGCACAGGTTAAAACCACTCCAACACCGATGGAAAGTGCTTGGATGCTGCCCTGAAGTAGCAACCCCGATGGTTTGGGAGGGAATAACTTATGGGAAATGTGCTGTGGGATGTGGATCCGGAGGAACAGCCCTTTCAGGGTGCTGGAGAAGGGCTGGAATGAGGCAGATGGGCACAGCCCAGCTGGAGTTTGGAGCCTGCAGCAGGATGAGCACTGGGAGACCTGAAACGCAGACAAGACGTGAACCCATCACCCCCAATCCTCAGCGGCCAGCCCCTCTGCAATTAGCCTCCTGAACCAGCCAGCGGGCTGAAGCCGCAATTTTCCTTCTGGAATAGCTCTCTGCCTCGCCCTGCGCGAAGGTCACACCCAGAGCGGTCGTTAGCGCCGCATCGACCTCCCATTAACGCCCCCGAGCTGCCGGGAGGGGAGGGGAGGAGAGGGGAGGGGAGGCCGGGCATCCTCAGCCCTGCCAGCCCCAGCGATGGGCGGGGGGCGCTTCGATCTTCCCGCAGACGTGGGAGCCGATCCATTTGCAGAAATGAATGGGAAATGCTTGAAAGGCTAAACCTCAAATGAGGTATTGACTATCTGCCGAGCCGGGCAGCGCTACCTGCCGCAGAGGCAAGCGCTGCTCGCGTCGCTCCGTGTGTGCTCGGCTGTGCCAAAGGGCTGCTGGCATCGCAGCTCAGGGATGCTGGAGCGGGCATCACCTTGGGATCAGGTTTTGCAAGTGCCCGCTCGCCAGGGAGCCGGAGCCTTCGCTGGGGCTGAGCTCCGAGGCGAGACAGTAGGGCTGAGATCCTGCCGTCACGCTTGGGTTAATATTAAACCATTAAATGTGCTCAGCTCTTAATAGAGGGGCTGGTTGGAGTCTTAACCCTGTGTTTGCTGGCAGCTGCTGAGTGTCCAGGGATGGCAGTCCTGGGCCGGCTTTGCACGTTCTCCCCACCCCAGAGGTGTTTGTCTGCAGGTTATTTGATTTTATTTCATTTCATTCCCCGCCCCCCGCCACCTCCAGATATTCGCCTGCCTCCTTCCCCAGCCCCAAATCCAAGGCCACCCCGCCAAATATGTTTTTAAAAGTCGATTCATTCAAAATCCCGTGGTACTCTGCAAAAATGGTGTTTGAACAAACTCGAAATCATACTTTAAAGAAAACACAGCTGTTTAATTACAGCCTGCATGCAAAGCAGCGTCTATCATGTGAGTGGAGGAGCTGGGTGCTGACTGTGTGTTTGGCCTCTGATCCCCTTTAATCTCTGCAGTCAAAGGATTTTGGTTTGATTTCCTTTTATTTCCCCACCCGCCTTGGAATCTGCAACTAATTTGTTGTTGTTGTTTGGGAAATAAACCCCAGGGGAAAGGTCTGGATCCGGCACAGCCGGGCTCGCACCGGCTCTTGCCGTGCCGCCTCCTGGTTACCCCAGCGCCAAGAAAAAAAAAAAAAAAAAAAAAATCTGTTTTCCCTTTGCCCATCCTGCTCTGCTTTTTTTGGCCCGTCTCTCTCCCGCCCCGAAGGAGCCGATGACTTTCGCATCTGCTGCTGCATCTGTTTTCCCCATCGGGTCCGAGTGTGCCGATAACTTCAGCTGGGAATGGGAACTCACTGCTGAGCCAGGGCTGGGGGGGAAAACCTTCCTGCGAGAGTGCCTCGCTCCGGGAGGAATTGAGTGTGAAAAATAGAGCGGTGTGGGAATGGCTGGGTGTTCCACTGGGGCTTGGAGTCCTTCAGAGGTGACAAACCCAACCTCGAATTTTAGGCAGCAAGAAGAGGGATGCCAGTTGTACAGCTCCTTACACATCATATTTTTGGGATGGGGAGCCTCTTTTTTTGATTTTTTTTTTGGATGGTGAGGGTAGCAGGCTGCTTGGCTGGTGAGGACACACAGATGTTGCTGCAGGCTGCAGCCCCGGGTTCATCCTGGTACAAATCCAGCGTTTCCAGGCTCTGCCTGAGGGGGATCCAACAGCAGCGAGCAACAAGGCAAATAACCCCTGGCCCTGGATTAAAGCACAGAGCTGCAGGCAAGCCCCGCTTTGCATCGCTGAGGGGTGGCCGGGGGCTGTCCCCGAGCTGCAGTGGCAGGGATTGGCGTCCCGGGGGATTGCTGGCTGCGGACCAGGACCACCAGGGCAGCAGGATGAGCTCCCACGGCTGCGGCAGTCGGTTGTTCATCCAAACAAGATGTGGGCAAGGTGGGAGGGTGAGTGTCCTCATGGTGTCTGAGGTCACCAGCTGCTGGGGACAGTGAGTTATGTCTCCTTGCGCTGCTTTGTTTCCCCCGAGGTGACCCCGGGATAACTTTGGCCAGGCTTCACACAATCCCAACCTTTGCCTGTGCCTCTCCTTGCCCTGCTGAGCTTTATCCCGTGCCTCCAGCCCGCTCAGCACCCTCCAAGGGCTCCAAGCTGTGCTCAGCTCCAGCCTCCAGCTTTGATTCCCCCTTGGAGGCTGCACCAGCCTTTCATTCCTCTCTCCTCCGCCGTGCCCGGTGCCTGTGCCATGAGCCTTTCCAGGCGAACATTAAAGCCTTTGTCTGGTTGGGAGTGCGGAGCAGACCATTTAGGAGGAATTAGTGGTTACATTGAAAGGGGAAAATAAGGGCTCCTGGGTTAAATGCACTTTAAATGTCTTAATAATTGCAATTGGCCAACTCGTTCCTCCCCGGAGCCAAAAGCCTGTAATATGGGAAGCTTTTCTCTAATCAAGAGCAGCACTGATACCTTCTGTAGGAAGCCACATAGGATGGAGGGAATTATTTCTCAGCGCTGCCTGTCTGTCATCCCCCCAGCTCCCGGCCAGCCCCTCTGAGCCCATCGGTCACCGGCACAGCCGGGATGGCTTTGGGATCTTCGGGCTGCGAGCCACCCCCGTCCCAGCTGCTGTGTCTGTGGGACTGCAGAGGGAGGGTGGCCTTTGCTTGTCCCAGTGCCACCTCCCCGGGTTGTCCCAGCCCACCC
>VRYO01000704.1:2160341-2170609 GCA_009812075.1 Sialia sialis
TCCCAGTGCCACCTCCCCATGTAGTCCCAGTGCCACCCCCGGGTTGTCCCCTGCCCGGGAAGCCCTGCGGGGCCCCGGCAGCCGCCGTGCTGCTGGCGGGCAGCCTGTCAGTGCCATCCAGGTGGCTGGCTGAGCCCCCGTGCAGACACAGCCCGGCTCCCTGGCTCCAGCCGCCGCACAACCACGTCATCCATCAGCGATGACAAGCTCCTTTTGCAAGGAGCCTTTGTTGGCACCCGGTGCCGAGCCAAGCGAAGGGGGGAAAATCGGGCTGGCTGGCTTGCGGCAGACCTCCAAGGCGAGAGCATCGGCCTCGGCAAGGAGCAGCCCCCTCCCTGCCAGCAGCCGGGGGATGGGAGGTTAAAAGGTGCAGCTTGGAGGAGGTTAAAAGCAAAGCAGCTTTTAATTTATAACGTGGCCGAAAGAGAAATGGTAGCCAAAAAAGATAAAGATGCTGGAATAGCTGGAATTCTCCAGCCGCCGCGACTCCGAAGGGTAAAGCCGCTGGAATGTGTGTGTGTGGCGGGTGGGGGTTCTGCTCTGTCCCCCTCGGGGTGTCCCCTGCGTCCCCCCCCGTGAGAGCAGGGGAGCAGCAGAGGTGGTGATGCCCCAGGGTGGTGCACCCACGCAGCTCTGTCAGGATTGGGATTGTGGGGTGCGAGTCTGCCCCTGCTCCCACCCTCCCTCGGCTGCTTTTGGAGGTGAATCGGAGCTGCTGCCACCCCGCCTGGGTGAGGGCAGGCTCGGAGGTGCTCCCAGGGCAGTGCTGAGGGCCAAAGCGCCTCCGTGTTTGGGCTCAGGGCTTGGCTCGGACTAAAATCGAATTCCTGGCTGCCCCAGGAGGAGGCTGCTCCTGCTCTGGAAAGCAGAGTGAGCAGGGGCTGCCCCCCAGCCGGCACCCCCGGCTGCACCCCCATTGGCAATGTGGGTGGCAAAGAAGGGGTGCAAGGCAGAGGGGAGGTTCTGCTCTTCCAGACAGGCCAGAAGGCCGGGTGTGCCCTTTTGCAAGGTCTTTTGCAGCTCGGGTTTCTCAGATCTGGGTAACCTTCAAGCAAGGCTGGCCTTTAGCACCTGGCTGCATCGCTCAGGGCTCGGGCCACCGGCCCGTGACGGGGACGAGCCCGCTCCCCATCTGCTGCCCTCCCTCTCTCCTCGCCACTCACAATAGCCCATTCACAAATCCATCCCGGCGCTGGGAAGAGAGGAGGAGGAGGGGAAAAAGAGCCATCAAACCCTGTCTGGTTGAGGGAAACACCCCCAAAAATGAGTGGGAGTGCTCCATCCCCTCACTGCCACACTTGCTCGGGATGGGGCAAAACTCATCCCAGCTCCGGGGGGGAAAAGCTTCCGTCAGGGAGGCTTGAGATGGAGCTGGCGATGTCTGAGCTGCCTTCCCGTGCTGTGCCATCTGCTCCATGCTGGGAAAGCCGGCTGGAGCTTTTTGGGGGGACCAGGAGAGGACAGATCCCCCACACACCGCTGTGCCAGAGCAGCGCTGCCCCGAGGATGCTCGGTGTCCCGGCTCCCTGCTGGAGAACCTGTGGGACCTGGACAGCGGGGAGAAGGGGCTGCTGGAGCCCTGCAAAGTGCAGAGCCTGGCTGGGGATTGGCAGAACAAGGTGTCCCTGTGTGGCTCCGGCCGCAGACAGCGCTCGTGTGTCTGTGAGCGGCTCCAGCCGCGCTCCCGGGGGAGCCGGGCTGGATCCACACCCAGCCCCGCGGTCTGGAGCTGGAGCTGGGGCTGGGGCAGCTCTGAGCCTCCTGCCCCGGCCTCGCCAGCTCTGCCTGCACGGATGGATGCCCTGACCCAGTTATTGGCTCTTTGCTATTGCAAACTCCAGCCAGGCATGAAAACCAGGGCTGGGGCTGCCTGGATGGTGGAGGGGGGGAACGTTTGGGGTTTGTTTTCCATACAGAGCCTTTCCAGCCTTTCCTCAAACAGCACAAAACCCACACGGGGCATCCCGGGTGGTGTCAACAGAGCCAGGCTGAGTTGCTGACACTTATTTCAACTCCCTGTTTTCTCCTCTCCATGGTTCATTTTCCTTCCCTTCATCTGGGAGATGGGACAAGAGGCTTCCTTGAATTTTTTTTTTCCATGGTGCTTGCAACAGCAAATCCTGCGCCTGTGGTCGCTTAATGGGAACAGTGTTAAAGCAACGCAGTTTATTTGTTGCTGCACCCCCAGGCTGCCAGGCATCCCTTCCCAATGGGATTGGAAGCAAAATCCGGGATAGGCAGCCAAATTATCCGTGTTTTGTTTGCGTGGCTGGGGACAGCAGCTCTTGGGATGGCACAGCCCTGCTGTTGGGATGGAAAAGCTGGGATGCTTCCCCTCTAGGGTGAAAAAAATCCCATTTTCCAGTGTCTACAGGGAAATATGAGGAGGCGGGTGTGTATTTCCCCCCCTTCTCTTCCACGCTTGCACAGACACAGCTTCTAGCATCCCCATGGCCAGAGAGGAGCCCCATCCCATCTCCCATCCACATCCCAGCTGAGATCTGCCTGGCTGCTTTTATCTCAGGCTTTAATACAAATAATATCATTACCAGGAGCTAATGGAGCAAGAGTGCCCCAACTTCCCTGCTCCTTGCTGCATCTTCCTTATTTCGAGTTATTTAGAGGGAAAAAGAAGCAAAATCTTGGCTGAGCCCTCCCCCATCCCCACGGCTGCATAATGAGTGCTCCAGCAAACCCGGTAATGCCATCCCTGGAACAGGAACTGCTCCAGCCGCTGGCCTGGGAAACAAAAGGGATTTTTTTTTTCCCCATGGCTTTATTGTTATGGGAATACCCAGTGCCCCAGGCAGATGTTATCAGCCTGAAAATCGCACCTCCCAAAATCCCATTCCTCTTCCCTAGTGCTCCTTCCTCTCACCTCCATGGAGTGTGGGGTGAGGATGGAGCTCCTTCCTCCTGCATCATCCTGAACCAGAGCAGACAACAGAGGGAATCGCTGTTGCTTTCCCTGCTAGAAGCTGCTTTGCTGCTGAAAAAGCTGTTTTATTTTACCCAAGGTAAGTCCCACCCGAGAGCTTCCCCGCAGCAAAAGCTCCAGCTGCTCCAAACCCAGCAGGTCCACCCAGGAGGGTGCCCGTGGCCCAGCACTGGGAGTTATTTCATCAGAAAATTAAAGCAGCTCCTTTCTCTGCTCTGCTTTCACCTCGAGACTCAGCAGACACCGCTGAGCTTTTCCCAGCTCGTTAAGCTCAAGTCTAAGCTTTGAAATGGCAGCGCTGTCCCTGCGCTGGGACATCGGGTAAAAATAACGCCGGGGGGATGAAAGAGGATTTGCCATTTTTAGTTGAACTGCTGGAAGTTCTGCTTTTTTGGCAAGTCATCAGGGCACTGCAAGGGGGGCTGCTGCCGTGGTTCCCACCCCGTGTGGGCTCTTGGCTTCGGTGTGCTGGAGACCTCACGAGTGTGGAGCTGCTCTAGCAGAAGAGAGAGGCTTTGCCAGATGGGAAATGTGTTGTTTTGCAGCCTGTGTTAAATAATTTTTAACCTAGAAGCCATTAACAAATAAAAACTCTGTGGTATTGAGCGAGGTGATGCTCCTTGTGCTGCTTTTCCATCACAGCGTGCCCAAGGGCTGCAAAAACCAGCTTGGGGTCTCCTCTCTCCTTATCAAACTGAGCAAAACCTCTGGTTTTCCAGTGGCTGGCTGTCAGGAAGGCAGCAGGGAAAATCTGCCTTCAGATCTGACCGGATTAGGACTCCACAGCCTGAGATTTCCTCTTGTGCCCGTGCTTTTTATCACCATCAGTGTCCCCACAGATGGTCTCGCTGTCCATATAACGGCCTGGGAGATATTTATTTGTTGGGAAAGGAATTAATCCGTGGCTTTAATCCCGCTGAGCTTCCAGCTTTGCTGCAGCGGTGCCACGGGGAATTCCTCAGGTTAGCACTGAGCTCTGTTCTGGGGGGAAAAAAAAAGGGAAGTAATTTTCTTTCTATGGGCTGCTTCTCCCTGCTTAATGCTTCCTCTGCAGCTCTCCCAGTGCCTCTCCATCCCACTGCCCAAGGCGTTATCCTTCTGCTCCTGCATTTCTGCACTTGGCTTCCCTGCAGGGAGGCAGCGTTGGGCAGCTCCAGCCCTTCCTCCTCCTCCTCTTCCTCCTCCTCCTCCTCCTCCTGCATCGCCTTTGCTTCCTCTCTGGTGGTGCCTCGCCAGGCTGGGGTGCAGCAAGAGGAGTGGTTTGCATTGATCCATCCGCTGCCACGCTCGGATCTCCTTCCTGAGGGATTTGGGCTCACTTTGAGCCTGGCAGCATTCAGGAATCACTCTCTCCATCTTCCATGCTGCCGAAGCTCAGCTTCTGCTGGCTCGCCCCAACACCCCTGAATGTGCTCAGCACCCCCCTCACAAACCCCTCTGGTATTCTGCAGCTGGATCAAGCCTTTATTCCCTCCCTCTGGAGCTGGTTCTAGCCTTCCCAACCTCGCTGACCTCTGCTCTGTCCCCTCCACCTCCCAGCCTGTGTCCCCTGCCACGAACCAGCCGTGGCATCTCCCTCTGAGCACGAATCCTGCTCAGCCCCTGGCAAATCCCCGAGCCAGGGGCCGTTAGTGGGAATGTCTTGGCTTGGCCAAGCTCCCTAATTTGAAGGTTTGCCTCCAACACGCCCGTGCTGGCGCCCAGGGCTGCGTCTGTGCTGCTGTGTGGGTGGTGGGGAGCAGGTTCAGATGGTTTCCCTTTATGGATTTGGAGGGTAAAAGGTTTCCCTGAGGATTTTTCAGCCATAAAGCTATTTCTTTTCCATGGATGGAGCCTGGGATGTCCTGCTGTGGTGCAGAAGCAAGGAGTGATCAGGGAGGCAGAGAATCTCTTTTTTGTCAGATCCCATCTGGTCACAGCAGCCTGAGGTCCCTGGATTGGGGAGGGGAAGCCTGGATCACTTTTATCCAGGAAATTCTAAAATGTGAAGAGTTTTCCTAGGCATCCCAGCCTCTCTCCATTATGTTGCTGTCTTCCCTTCCCTCTCTGGGAATCCTTGCCCTAGAGCAATGCTCAGAGCTCTTCAAGCTGAACCCCTTCGTCCTACTTGGGCTGAGGGGCTGATATTTATAGGAACTATCACAGTGCTGCTTCAAAAAACCCCTCGGAGTGCCGGGCTGGATCCCTGCTCCCCGGGACTTTCCCTCCCGCATTTGTCAGTGTCAGCAGGAGTAATTTCATAAATATGCTGGGAGCAGGGGTGGGGACTTCACCCAGACTTTACGTCAATGTAAACAGCCCTAATTGGTGCTGGAGCCTCATAATTCCAGGATTTCCCCCCACCTCCTTGCCCGCGTGCATCGAGGAAACTTGCGGTGCCAAGGCGAAACGTGTTTTCATTCATAAATCCTGGGAGGGGGGAGCAGGGGCTCGCTGGCATTTCATGCCTGGGGGTGCTTTTTTTACATCCCCCCTCTTCACCCCTCCTCAATCTGACTTATCGCTGGCTTAAAGCAGTGGCAGAGACATGGAGTGTTTAATGGGGGAGTGCTGGGAAGAGAATAAAGCCATTTACTGCTCAAATGCTGTGCTGGAGGCTGCTGAGGGCCTCTGGGAGCCTTCATCCCTCTCACAGTCACTCACTTGATGGCCTCTGTGTGACTGAAACCATGGCAGCTATGTTAGGGGAGGCAAACCCACCTGCCTGCACCCCACCTGGGGGTTTTTCACCATTTCAGGGCTGGGACACCTCGTGGGGGCTGTGGGATGGGGATTGTGCAGGTTAGTTCATTGGAGTGGGCAGTGATCCCTGTTTTCTTGCTGGCCTGCATTGCCCGGAGGCTGTTTGTGTTTAAAAATCCATCCTGTGCTGGGAAGCAGCTGGGAAGGAAGGGAGAGAGGTGGGTGAGGGTGTCCAGCAGGGAGGCACAGAACCCTCCAACATCTCCAGGAGGCAGCTGCCAATCCCTCACTTGTACTACAGCTCTTTTCTTCCTACAAAATTCGGCTCTCAAAAGAAGAAAAAGAAAACTTTGTAGCCCCTGGGGCAGTGTCCTGCTTCATTGCAATCATCTCTGACCCACAGCAAGGCTTGGCAGCCACGGGATGTGGCTCCTCTGGCTGCCCTGCTCAGTGGGGATGGGTGTGAATGTGGATTTGGGGTCTCAGCATCACCCCCCTTCTTCTCCTTTCACACAGTGACTCAGTGGGTGCAGCACGGTGTGTGGGAGGATTGTGGTCCCTTTGCTGGGCTGGGAAAAGGGAAACCACTTCTGGTGTCCAGACTTAAATCCTTCCCACCCACTCTTGCCCAAATCCAGGGGAAATCAGCCATCGTGGTGGCTGTGTTTGCTTCCCACATCCCAGCCCGTGGTGATGGATGGCACCAAGGTGGGGGAGCCCAGCTGCTCCCTGGGGGCTGCCCATGGGTCAGACCCCTCTGCTGGCAGCACCACGAGGGTGTGGGTGCAGCTTCCAACACCTGGGAGCTGCTCTGGGTGTTGGGTGGGTCTCGGTGGTGCCAGGTTACACTCTGGGCTTGCCAGGTTAAATCCAGAATTACACAGAGCTGGGCTCCATCCTCCCCAGCGAGCTGTGCTGTGAAAGGCAAGCCTGTTGATTTAATCCCTGTTTTAGCACCTCTGGGCTCCGACGCTGAAGGGAGAAGCCCTGGAAGGGCAGGATCTGGGTGTCCTCAAGCAGAACTGGCTGCTCGGGTGCAGGGACGTGCTGGTGTCACCTTGCCCTCGGGCACACACACACACACACACACACGCTCATTTAGTCCCTCAGCCCCCTGGCTGACTTTGACAGATTGCAGATGTTTTCTCTGCAGCCCGGTCAGTGCAGGAGGAGCGGCTCCGTGTCCATCGGAAGCGCTGTAAATCACTGCGCTGGGCTCCTCTGAAGGGCTTCCAGCCAGGGCCATAAACATCTTGCCTCGGGCCAACGTGACATCCGTGGAGCTCCCCGGCGTCCCCCCGGCCAGCGCAGGGCTCGGCGGCTCTAGCCCATCCAGCTAGCACTCAACAGCTGATAACTTTTTCCCCCCTGCCTTTTCTTCCAAGACTTGGGCTGTTCTTCAAACTCAAAAGCTCGGAAGGGCCTCCAGCCAAGAGTTTAAAGCCCAAGAAGAAGGTTTTGTGAGCTGGGTGGTTTAGCAGCTACAAAACGTGTGCTCTGGGACCCCCAGCGTGGGCCAGCTCCCCCCAAGAAGAAGCTCAGTCCCTCCCCAGTGCAAAAGCTCTGGTGACTCTGGAAAAGGAAATTTATTTCTGCTGGCCACAGCAGCTCCCACTTCTTTGGGGAAGCAGTTAAAAAAAACAACAAGAAACCTTTGAGCACAATTAAATTTTTTAAACCGTAGTCATCCCTTCTGCTCTCCAGTGATTTCCCACCGGCAGGGTTAGGAAATCATGTTTTACATCATTTTGGCTGCTGACCCTTGTGAGAGCTGCTGGGTTTTTGGAGAGGAGCTGGAAGAGATCTTCTGAGCTCACCTCAGCCCAGGCAGAAGGAGTTGTTTCATAAAGAGGTGTAGTTAGCAGTTTGATCTAAAGAAAATAGCATGGAAAAGAAATCCTGAGTGATGGGTACTCTGGTTGCATTGTGGAATATCAGCTCTTCTGTGAGGGAAAAATTCCCTGTGAGAGCTGCTGCTCTGTGTTTCTGGGTCCTCTGGGACCTTCAGGGAAGGCTTGGCCTCCCAAAAAGTTTATAGTGGATGTGGTCTGATGTGGAAAAGAACAAACAAGGGATTTTCATTTAAAGCTGTCCATACTTAATCCCTGCACAGCCAGTGTTCCATCCCCAGGTCGCACCATCCTCACCAGGGACACGGTGGGGCTGTGGGACCATCATGAGAGTGGGAGAGTTTTCCAGTCCCTTCTGCTGGTGCTCTCAGCAGGGTCTGGCTGGGATTTCATCCTGGCTCCCGGTGGATCTTTCCATATGGGTGGCTGCTTGGCATGAGCCTCTGGCACAGCAGAGCTGCCTGCCCTGGGAACGCTCCTGAGAGCTGCAGCTTGGCCTGTGCACAGGTATCTGCTGCTTTTACAGGCAGGATCCTGGCTTTGATGCTCTGCCCCTGTCACCTCCAGCTTTTTGGTTGTTCCTGGGGGGTTTGG
Source organism: Sialia sialis (assembly GCA_009812075.1). Lineage (NCBI taxonomy): Eukaryota > Metazoa > Chordata > Aves > Passeriformes > Turdidae > Sialia > Sialia sialis. The sequence goes on from VRYO01000704.1 coordinate 2,168,406, forward strand.
GGACCGCTCCAAGCCGGGGTGTTGCAGGCAGCATCCTCTCTGCACCATCCCACCCCAGCCCTGGGGTGCAGGTGAGCTGAACAAGCCGGGAGCTGCTCCCCCACCTCCTGCTCTTCCTCCCTCCCTCCCTGCAGAGCGTTTGGACAAATAAAGTTCGGAAAAAATCCGAGCTGGAGCTGCTGACTCCTTGTGCAAGCGGTTTAAAATAGGCCACGCTGTTCCAGGCTGGCGGCAGCCAGCTGGCCCCGCGGCCTCCCCGCTGGAAAACAACCGGGAACAATAACACGGGAGCCCCGCGCCGGGCCTGTCACCGTGCTGTGGGGACATGACCTGCTGCCACCCAGCCTCAACGCGGGGTGAGGGACCCTGGGGGCATGGCAGGGCTGGCAGGAGCAGGAGGGCAGCTTGGAGATGTTAATGAGATGTTTCCCTTTGCCACATTTCCCTTCGTGCAGGTGGGATGCGGCGCAGCTAGGCCGGGATGTGCTCAGGAGCATCTCCAGTGGCATTATCTCCCCCGTGCTGCTCTGGCTGTGCCCCTGTCGCTGCCCCAGCGGGGTCCTGGGCTATTCCCCCCGCTGCTCCCATTGTGTTTCTGGGTTTTGAAGACAAAGCAGCGGTGCTGGCCAGCAGCCCGGCGGGAAGTGGCCCCAGGTGGGCTGGACAAGGTGCCGGGGGGCAGGCCCATGTCCCCCCGGGGCTGGATGCAGCCCGAGCCCGCGATGCCTTTTCCGTGCTCGGTGCTCCTTCGGGGACAGGAAGGGCTGCATTGTAAGATGGCCTTCCAGGATTTCCTCCAGCAGCCCTTGGGGCAGGATGCGGCCTGCACCAGCTTCCAGGGGAACCTGCAGGGATGCTGGGCTGTCCTGGACACTCTCCACAGCTCCTTTCCGAGCCAGCCCCAGGGCAAGACCAGGTGTTGTGGGGCTGATAATGCCAGGGTTGGATAATGGCTCGAGAACCCAACAAGGACCTGACAGCCCCATTAGTCCTGAACTGATCCAGCTCACCCAACGGGCCCATTCAGCACCTTGGCCTCCAAAAAATGTGTGAAGCAAGCAATGGGATCCCAGTGCAGGTGGGTTAGCTCAAGGATGAGCCTTGGCAGTCTCATGGAATGCTGTGGCTGTGAGAACTCAGTTGAGCACAGAGCAGGAGGAGCACAATCCCCTGAGGGAGATCCTGAGCTGCAGGTGTGGTGATGCAGCTTATGAGGACGTGAGCAATGTCCCTGGGCTCCCAGGGGTCCAGGATGTCACCCCATCCCAAACCTGCCTGCACACACAGTGAGAATGTCCCTGCCTCGTTCTCTTGTCCCTGAACACCCCTGCTGGCATCTGCTTTGCTTCCCTTTGTCACAGAGCTTGGATCGTTTTGGATTTTCCTTCCAATGTGGTCTGGGAAAGTGGGAGAGTGAAGGATCCATCCACAGGCAAAGAGCAGCTGTTGTGTGCTCCAGCAGCACATCAACCCTGAGCTGGGGCACCGACCAAAACCTCTCCAAGGGGTGCAGCAGCCTCCCTGTCACTGCCACGAGGGACATCAGCACTGCCACTCATCCTGTGTGCCCTGATGATGGCAATTCCTTATTGCAAAGTTTAATGGTTGCGTGCAGCTTGCCTCAAAGAGCTCTGCACCTTGGCAGGGGGAAGGAGGAGGAGGAGGAGGATTTGGCAGCTGGGAGCAGGGGGATTAGCAGAGATTTGTTGGATCTCAAGGAGAGAGGTGCCAAGTTTTATTTGTCAGAGCAGGAGTCCTGCGGGCAGGGGACCCCCGAGGATGCTGCGTGTCCCTGTCAGCTGGATGCAGCCCCCAGGGCTGGCTGATGGGGATGGGGGCTTTGTGTGTGGGGAACCCCATGGGTCAGTGCTGGGGGGACATACCAGGGAGACAGATTTTGGTTTGGAATAACCACAGGCTCTTGGATGGCACGGTCCTGGAGGATGGAGCTCTGTGGGGCAGCGTGAGGTGGAGCAAGTGTGACGCTCCTTGAGATTAAAACCGGCTTGGGTTTAAACTGAGCCCATGCAGCGCTGGTCCCAAAACGCCCTGGGGAGGCAGATCCCCGCTGCTGGGAAGCAGGGATGGGGGTGAGCTCGTACCCGGGGCACGGGGAGCCTGCAACATCTTGTGTAACAAGGAGCGAGCATCAAAGGGAAATGCCTGAGCGAAGCAATAACCCATGCTAACAACAGAAAAAAAAA
>VRYO01000704.1:2207095-2233251 GCA_009812075.1 Sialia sialis
CACAGGCTGCGGAGAGGAGGTGCTGGGTGCTGTGCCCCGTGGCCTCCTGGCCGGAACCCCTTCATGAGAGGGGACAAAAGCTCCTTAGGGTCCCCTGGCTGGGACGGGCTGGGACGGCGGCTTTAGCCAAAGCCGCTTATGGCCCGGCACAAAGCTGCCAGGAACAGCCCAGCTCCTCGGGGCTGGCGTGGATGGGGTGATGCTTGTGCCCCGCCAGCCTCAGGGTGCCCGGGGGGTCACACGAGGTGACAGCCAGGGAAAGGGGCTGAGCACGTGCCGCTCGCCCTGTCCCCTCATCCCCAGCACCCGGACCCCGCGGCGGGGCCGGTGTGCACTGGAGCAATTAGATGCAGTCACTTTGGGGCTATATATAACCCAAATTGCTGCCTGTAGCTCGTTAGCTGCTGTCAGAGCCGCTGCGGCCGCGGCGCTGAGGTGGTGTCGCCAGAGGAGGGGGGGGCTGGAGAGTGACGCAGGGACCTGCTAGTCCCTGAGGATGGGGCGTGAGGGGGGGCCGTGGTCATGCTGAGGTGGCCACAGGGTCAGACCCTCGCTGGGGATGGGGTCCTGGGGGGATGTGCTTCGCCCCGTGTGTTGCACCAGCTTCTTCTCTGCGGGGTGGCTGCAGTGGCACACAGGGGTCACAGCCAGGCCTGTCCCCCTGCCCGCTGTTCCCAGGGCTGTTCCCAGGGCTTGTGGCACAGCCTGGATGAGTGTGCTCGGGCATGGGGGCCTGCTGGTGCATCCCTTGCCCATGCCAGTAGTATTTCCAGCCTCGTCTGCCCTTGTGGCATCCAGCCTGACCACAGTCTCCAGCCCCTTCCAGCCGTGCCAGCTCCCGGCCGGGCTGGCCACACGTCGCGGCTCTGCCGGCACACACCGGCCCCCGCGCCGGCACCTCGGGCTGTCTGGGGGCAGCTGTGAGATGAGTGCGAACATATTGTGTGGGCTCCTGGAGCAGGCGTCACGGTGTCGCTGCTGGAGAGCGAGCCCTGCCGTGACAAACGGCTCCGGCACAGCCGCAGCCATGCCCACGCGGGCGCCGCGGCACAGCCGGCAGCGCCGCTGCTCTACCAGGACGTGGAGTGGGGATCCGGGTGGGCACTGATGCTCACGGACAGACCCTGGGTGCACGGTGTCACCTGTCACCACTCAGACCCATCCCTCCAGCTATATGAATATCCTGGGGCGGGGCACATCCCTATCTTGGGAAGGGTTAACGGCGCTGTGTCTCAGTCTGGAGCCTTTTGTTTCTTTTTTTTTTTTTTTTTCCCCTTCCCCTCTTTAATGAGGAGTTAGCACAGCTGTAATTGTAGGTTCCAACTTTCCGCCAGCAAACACGGCTGAGAAACTTTAAATACGGTGGAGATGCATGGATCCAGCCACCACCCCTCCCGTGGGCGCCCATCGGGGCCAAGCCACGCCACTAGCAGGGACCCCAGCTCCCCAGGGGCACCCCAGCCTGCTCTTCTGGGAAAACCCTCTGGGACAAGGATGAGAAGGGCAGAGGCTTCCTGGAGGGAAGAGCAGCTGGAACCGTCTGGGGGAACACACGGCAGGGGCTGTGCTCTGATAAAAGCCTCAGCAGGAGCCAGGGGGCTTGGGGGCCTCAGCGACAAAGGGAACTGGGGGGAGCCTGCTCCTGCAGGCCTCAGCACTCCAAAAACACCTTTTATCCTGAGCACCGCCTCCCAGGCCTGCGGGGAGCCAGGGACAGAGAGGGTTTGTGTCCCCCAGGCCTGTGGGGAGCCGAGAGTGAGGGTTTGTGTCCCCCAGGCCTGTGGGGAGCCGAGAGTGAGGGTTTGTGTCCCTCAAGCCTGTGGGGAGTCAGGGGACAGCAAGGGTTTGTGTCCCCTGGGCCTGCGGGGAGCCAGGTGACAGGGTTTGTGTCCCCCAGGCCTTACAGCCAGCACTCTCTGCATCCCCTGGGAAGTGCAGGATGCAGCCCCAAAGTGCTGGGCATCCTCCTCACCCCATCCCTTGCTCACTCACAGGAGCTGGCATGGACGCTGTGCCAAACCCCGGCTGCTTGCCGGGCTCCGTGCCCGCCGCCTTGCCGGGGTGATGCCAGCCAAGAGCCAAAGATTGCATCCACCCCCGGCGCCCTGGCTGCTGGCAGCACAGGGGTTTTCCGGGGTGCTGCCACCCGCGAGGGTGGAGGTTGGGGTGGTGCGGTGGGGGCTTGGCCGTGCCGTGCCCGCGGCGTTCCCGTGGGCGGCGTTTCCGTGGGCGCTGCGCACGCTGCGGCCCGTCCTGGCAGCAGGGGAGGAGGAATGGGGAAGCCACGTTTTTTGGGTGTCCCGAAGGCACAGGAAGTGTGCTGGCGTGGCCTCCTGCCCTTTGCTTTGCCACTCCACCACTGCCATCCCCAAAGCTGGGGGCAGAGCTGGGAGCTGTGGCAGGTATTTAGCGCAGAGATGGCAGCAGAAGGAACATGCCCTTGGTGGGGAGGGACACACTGGGGACACTGGAAACACTGGACATAGGGACACCATCTCCTGCCCTTGGTGCCATTCTGTCCACAGACTGCCACAGAACACCGAGGGCAGGGGTGGCACCATGCTGGTGGTGTGGGGCACAGGTGACACAGCTGACGTGGGGTCTGGCAGTGCCACTCTGCACCTGGCCCTGGAAGCCACCAGCTCTGTTCTGACCCCACTCGAGCTGTCCATGTCCCTCAGATACCCACCAGGAGGGGTTTGAGGAGTGTGATGCCATGGGGTCATCCCTGCCAGCTCTGGTTGGAGCCTTTTCCTGGTGACTTTGTCACTTGTGGAGCTGACCTGTGTGCCAGCTCCATTCTTCCTGTGTTCATAACATCACATAACGATGTCACATCACTGTCACCTCGCTGCACACCTACCCCTGACCTGGATGTGCCTGAGGCTGTGCCCTGTGTCCCCAGTCCCTGTTGTGGATGTCCTGGGACCTGTTTCAGGCTTGTCATGAGCGGGCTGGCCTCAGCTCAGCACCATTCAGCAGGCACAGATCCTGGTCCTCTCTTTCCGCCCCTGGAATGATGTGGGATAAGCATCTCCCAGAGCCAGGAGGATCTGAGTTTCATCACAGTGGCACATGGGGGATCTGCCAGCTCTCCCCTAAAATTTCAGCACTTGGTGGCAGAGCACCCCTTCCCTCCCAGCCTCTTCCCAAGCACCTCAGGGTGCTCCTTAGCAAATTAGCACCCAAATCAACCTGCTCACCTCTAATTGGGGGTGAGTCTTTGAGGACGTGACTGGGGAGGAAGGCCCCCGCTCCAAGGGGCTGGTGCCATGCTTTATCTGGGTGGACAGATCCCTCCTAATTGAGCAGATATTCCGTGTTCGCAAACAGATGGCTCCTTTGCATCAATTATTCCTTATCTGTGTAACCGGGGATGATTTGCTGACAGATAGGGCTGGGTGAAGTTGAAGCAAGGAGGCGGCCGGTGCTCTGTGCAGAGCCTGGGGGTCCCAGGGGACACGGGTGGGGAGGGGGGGTGGGATCCTGGCTGCCCTTGGGGACCCATCTCTGGTGCCTTTGCATCTCAGTATCCTCTGGCAGGAAAGTAGGGGGAGTGGGGCTGCTGATGCTGTGGGGTTGATGGGTTGGTTGGGGGGTGGGTTGGGGTCTGGGGGGCTCCCTGAGGAGCAGGAGAGTGCTAGCCTTGGCCCAGCTGTCAAAATCCACTTTCCCCACCAAGACCCTGGTCTGGCACTTCCCAGTTGTGTCTTGCCCAACGCTACTGTGACATGATGGGGAGTGATTAATGCTAATTAATGATTAGTTGCTCCGGGTATCAAAGTGCGCCCCAGCCTTTTCCCATGCCCACAGGTAGGGGATTGCTGCCTGCTGCTGCCGGTGGCATTGTCCTGGGAGGAGGAGCAGTGGCACGGCCTCCCCTCCGAGACATCCCTGCCACCTCCAGGGATCCCACACCAAGCTGTCAGGGATGGGGACTGATCCCTGGGCTTGTCCCCTGCCCGCTGTGAAAGTCACCTTCTGTTAATCACTGGGAAAGAGAAGAGCATCCCACCATCACCGGGGCAGCCAGTGGCACCCCGCCAGTTGGAGCTGGGACGTGGTGGCACTGGAGGACTCACGGGATGTGCCAAGCGCTCGCGGTTCTGCGGCGCTGCCATATGGATTCCATAAATTAAACCTTTCCAGGAAGCAAACGGTAAATTTATACGTCCGCTCATGTGCGTGGCTCATTGAGTCTAAGGGCTTCCCTGCAAAGCATCAACCGATCATCCATCTCCATGTTTATAGGAGCAATCCCGAGGAAATCAGGATCGACATAAAATCCTTGCCATGGCACTAATGTCCCCAAATCAGGAGCATGGTGTCCCCTGTGGATGTCACAGGGAGAGGTCACACATCCCGCTGTACCTGGGGTGGGTCCAGCATCCCGTGAGCCTGGGTTGGGTCTTTCCCAGGGTGGCACAGTACTGGCATGAGCGTGGTGTCACCGGCTGTCTTTATTAAAGCTCAACAGGAGCGGTGACAGCCCAAGCTGTGTGCCTGGGCAGGAGGGTGACAGCTACAACAAACCCCGGGCCACAGCAGCGCCCGGGGGTCGAGGAGGGGCACTGTCCCCAAACAAGGCACAGCGAGAATGCCATCCCCATCCCAGCAGCACGTTTCCCTCGCCCGCCTGGCAGGGAAGGCGACGGGGGGTTGTTGATCTCGAGTAAACACTGCCCGGTTGAGTAATCGGGAGCTGCCTAACCGGCCAGCTGCCGCCGGCGGGCGAGGGGACGCCGCTTTGATTCATGTCCTCACCCCCCCTGCAGCCTTTCTTGTCTGGCTGTGCTGGGAGCCATCGGCCGGATCCAGCTGTAGCCCCGCGGCGCGGGCTGGTGTGCGGCTCCCGCGCTGGCCACGTGCACCGGCCGCCAGGAAAACAAAAGCATCTTGTGTCTGTGCCCCCCAAACCCCCCCAAACCCCCACCCGTGCTGGTGCTGCTGCGACCAGGAGAGGCAACGGCGCTGAGTCTCTGTCCTGCTTTTCTCTTCCAGGCGTCCTCGTCATCCCTGGAGACAGCCACCACCAAGCCTGTGGCCAGTGAGTCCCGGCACCGAGTGGCCAGTGCTGGGGAGAGCCCGGGAACGGGCAGCACCGTCCCGGACATCGGCCAGAGGACGCCTTTGGATGCAGAGGGTGCGGACGCTGGAGCTACAAGTAGGTGATGCGGGGGGATACTGGAGGGGGTATAAGGCTGCCATTCCCAAGGGATGTCCCCTGTCCCACTGTGGGGTGACTATCAGCCCGATGTGCTGATTGGGATTCTCGGTTGGGAGTTGGGGTTGGGATCCAACACCCGCAGCCCTGCTGGGAAGGTGACCCCGCCATCCCCGGGGCCGTGAGTCAGGCCGTGGGCGCCAGGGAGAGCCGCGCTGTTGGGCTGGCTGTGCTGGGGAGCTGGGGGGCCCCCGGGGCTGGGATGGACCGCGGCTCCAGGGACTCGGCCGCCCTGTCCGTCAGGAGCAGCAGCATTTTTAGGAGAGGTATCATGCGTGCTTCCCGCCTGCCGCCTCCCTGGACCGGCTTGTTTGCCAGCCCTTCCCGGCGGGCGCGCCGGGCCGTGCTGTGCTGGCCCATGCCAGGCTCCTTTGATCCGGTAACAACCGCCGATGCCGGTTCCTGGCGTTGGGCTGGGAAGAGTCAGGAACCGCAAGGTGCAGCGGGCAGGAAGCTGGGGCAGGCAGGGAGAGCCTGCAGGGCTGCTTGGGGGTGGGGATTTGTGACCCCTCGCGTTCCCTGAGAAGGATACTTCTCAGGAATGCGGTGGCCCCGTGTCACCCATCGATTGGCCCCACAGGGGTTTGGTTGTGGTTTGGGGACCCTGCAAGGCGCTGTGTCCCCAGGGGGGGAGGGCAGGATGCATTTACAAGCTGCTCACAGCCCAGCCGACAGTGTGTGGAGGCAAGCTGGGAGCCGTGGCCTGGAACGGGCCTGCTGGAGTCAGCCCGGGATTTATTACCCTGCCAGTGGCTGCCGGGCAAAGGTGACAGTGACTAATGGCTTGTTACACGCCTGCCACATCTCATCTGCGCAGCGCGTCCGGCTGCTGCGCTCCCAGCCCTGCTGTGCGGGCAGCCTGTGCCGTGTCCCTTCCTGGGGGGGACACAGGGGTGACCCACCCTTTGCCCCTGCGGGGATCTGGGCCAGAGAGGGTGACAATGACATCTGGACAGCTTGGCATGGCATCTATCCCTGTGCTGAGTGTGGAGACCCGCACTGTCAGCGTTCCCTGTGGCCAGGCAGAGCCAGGCTGGCATCTGTGGGAGCACCTCCGTGTCTTGGGGGTGGTGACACATCCCGGGGTGTCCTGGGGAGCTTCGTGTGACACACGGGACTTCCCATCACACAAAACCCCTTTGCGGTTGCCAAACCATGAGCCACAGCTCTGCCAGCACGGTGTCAATCCCATGCCAGGGTGGCTGGGCTGGGATGCCGAGGGGATCCTGCGTGCGTGTCTGGATGGATGCTGACGGAACCACAAATGCATTCACCAGGAAAATTAAAAAATTAACAGGCATTGGCTCGCTCTAGATTAGTAAAGGCAGGAGATAAAAGCGGCTCTTTATACCTTGTGAGAATTGCTGATAAGGGCATTTGTTCCTCTGTATTCTTTAAAAAGAATGCAATGAAAATTTAAAATAGAACGGGAAAAGGGAGATGGGGGGGGAAGCACGAGGAGGACTGGGGGGGTGGCAGGCAGCAGAGGCACCGCAGCAGCACCGGCGTGGCGGGCACTGGGCCTGTTGGAGGAAGAGGAGGAGGAGGGTGGAGGGGATGCAGAGGCGAGGGTGAGCTGGGAAGGGATTTAGGGGGGTCTGTGTGTGTGTGTATGGTGGTGTGGCAGTTTGTTCGGGGACGGCGGGGTGTCCCTGTCACGGCCTGTGTCTCCTCCTGCAGAGATGCCAGTTCATGGCTGGCAGTGCCAGGATGAGATTCCTCACTGGAGCCTCCTTCCTGCCCGAGGGAGGTGGGGGGTCCGGCCTGTCCGAGCCAGCTGAGCATGTGGAGCCGAGTGGTGTGGCCGGTGAATGACCTGTTCGAGGGGGCTGAGCCCCACCCCACTCGTGTCACTGGTGTCCCCAAGCCCAGGTGATGGTGGGGTGACACAGGGGTGACCTGAGAGGGACAGTGAGCAGGGAGGGACAGCGGTGTTCCCTCTCCCGTGCCTGGTGCAGGCAGTGCCTGGGGCTTTGGGGTGCTCCAGTGGGCTGTCCTGGGAATTTCTGCAGGGTCTGGGCTCAGGACCACCCTGTGTGCTCACTGTGCTTGCCCCCCTGAGCCCCAGGGTGTCTTGGAGCAGTTTTGGGTGGGGGTCAAAGGCCTGGATCCCACCCCAACCCCTCACCCCCATCAATACCTGTCACAGGCATCCCCCTATGTCTACATGTGGGGAGGGGTCACCTGTCCATCATCAGAACTGACACCCCCACCACCCTAACTCCTGGCACTGGGTGAACCCCGATTCCCGCTAAATTAGGGGGGTGGTCCCAGGTGGGCTGTTCCTCCCCCTGGCCAGCATCCCTGTTTCGGGAGCCCCCCGTGCGCCGCTGCGGTGCCCGCCGCCCCCGCCGCCCTGCCCTGCCCTGCCCGGCCCGGCCCCCGGTGAGTCACGCTCCAGCCGTGCGGCTCTCGGGGCGGCGGGCGGGCGCCGAGGGAAGCAGGAAGCGGCGGGGGAAGGCTCGGCACGGCTTAGCTCGGCTCGGCTCCGCTCCGCTCCCTCCGGCGCTGCCCATGGAGGAGCGCAGCCCCCGTTGGACGGCGCGGCCCGCGGGTGAGTGATCCCCCCCATGGGGACCCCCCCATCAGCGCCGTGGGGAGGGGGCAGCGGGGTTCCCCCTCCCCACTCCCCGGGTGGGAGTTGTGCTGGAGGGGTGGGAATGGGGCTGGTGTGATCCCTCCTCTCGCAATCCCCCCTCCCCAGACCCTCTGCTGGTCACCCGGGGATGGGGGGACCCTGTGGTTTGGGGGACAGAGGTCACCCTGGGGCTGAGATTGTGATGTGGGGGATGGAGGTCACCCTGGGATTTGGGGGCACTGTTGTTTGGTGAATGGAGGTCAGCCTGGGGTTGGGGGACCTCATGGTCTGAGGGGCAAGAGGTCGCCTTGTGTTTAGGGGAACCTGTGGTATGGGGGATGGAGATCACCCTGGATTGGGGAACCCCGTTGTAAGGGGAACAGAGGTCACCCTGGCTCTGGAGGAACCCGTGTTTTGGGAGACCAAGGTCACCCTGGGGTTGAGAGACCCCATGGTTGCCCTGGGCTTGGGGGTCCCTGTGATGTGGGGGACAGAGGTCACCTTGCAGTTGGGGGACCCCCATTGTGTGCGGACTGATGTCACCCCAAAGCTGGGGCACCCCATGACATAGAGTGTGGTGGTCACCCTGAGCTTTTGGGGGACACTGTTGTCTGGGGGATGGAGGTCACCCTGAGGAGGGGACCCTGTGGTCTAGAGCATGGAGGTTGCCTTTGGCTTGGAGGCCCTTGTTGGGTGAGGAGTGGAGGTCGCCCTGGTGGAGGGGTACCTCATCATGGTGGGGACAGAGGTCACCCCGAGCTTCAGGTGCCCTGTGGTGTTGTGGACAGAGGTCACCCTGGCCTTGGGGGACCCCATGGTGTGGAAAATGGAGGTTGCTTTGGAGCTGAGGATCCACCTGGGGAATGTTGTGAGGACATGAGACCCTCTGGGTGCCCTGTCCCAATGACCCACATTCCAGAGAGACCCTTGGGGTCATTTCCCATGGCTGCAGGGCACCCCGTGGCCCTGACCTTGCCCCTTCTCCTTGCCTTGCTGCCTGTCCCTCTCTTGATTTACAGGGTGCAGCATGGGGCTGTGCCTCAGTTTACCTCACCCTGCTGCATATCCAAATTTCTGGACACCTAGGACTGGTGGAGCTGGGTAGGGACTGTGTTGCTGATTGAGCTGGACACGGGGAGCCTGGGCACCGCACCCTGTGCCAGGGTGATGCCGCGGCCCCGGCGTCTCGCCTGCCTCCTCCTTTATGGCCCTGCTCCATCCTGGCTCTTCCAACCCGGCCTGTGTTGCCTTGCCATGCCCTTCACCCTGGGGCTGCCGGCTCGCTGTGCCCTGCTGGTGCATGTGTCTGCTTTGCATGGGTGCCAGTCCCCAATGGGTGACATCTGTCGAGTGCCCATCCATAGCATCTGTCCCCAAGCCCTTGGCAAGTGGCCACTGCCAGCCCTTGGAGCAGCAAGGGCGAGTGGCCCTTCATCCTCATCCCCATCCTCCTCCCATGGGTGCTGCTGGGCCACGAGCAGGATCCAGATCCAGGGAGGGAGTTAATGGAGGGAAAAGGCAGTGGGAAGCCAGCGCCTCTTCCTGCAAGGGCGCGCGTGCGCCGGCGAGCACCGGGGTGAGCCCGTGTGGTTTGTGGGTGTGAGCGAGGCGAGCGTGCGCCCGGCTGCGTGTGCGCCTGGCAGCCTGTTTGTGTAACCTGCCAGCCTCTGTGACGGGCACAGCCTGGCAGGGCCGGCCAGCTGAAACCAGCGGGTCCCACGGGGCTAAAAAATCCGTGTGCAGGAGGGGCTGGCTGTGAGCACGGCGTGTGTGTGTGAGTGTTGCACAACTGCAGGGTGTCGAGCGCTGCGCGCTGAGCGCGGTGACCCCTGGCTGGGGGCACACGGGGTGCGTGTGTCTGCACGTCCCGCTGGGGCTGTGCTCCCGTGTGTGCACACACGGGGCCTGTTCTGGCCGGTGCAGGGGGCTGAGCCTGTTGGCTGCAGGGCAGGGAGCTGCAGAGAGGAGATGGTGGCTTTGGCGGGGGGCCAGGCCGCCGGGGGGTGCAGGGGGGGTGCCGAAGGACGCGGGACAGCTTATTCCTTCCTGGCACGCCAGCGGCTGGGACAGGGATACAGGTTGGCAGGGCAGCTTGAGGAGAGGGTGTTAGCTGTAATTGCTGCTCCTCTGTTTCTCTGGCCTCCCAGCCCCTCTCCCTCACCCTGGCCCGTGGGAGGTTGAGGCTTGGAGGGGCTGTTCCTGGGGGCTTTGTGCCTGTGCCAGCTGTGTGGGAGGCGGTGGTGCTCTCCCCCACACCATGGCACGGTGCCATGGGTCACACCTCTGTCCCCGAGCCCTGGCACTGCTGCCAGCTCTGCGTGTAAGGCCTGGCCTCACTGTGGGCAGCAGCAGATGTCCCCTGCCACCACAGCCCAGTGGGGACACCCCAACCAGACCGCCGTGTGCTGGCAGTGCTAGAGTGCATCACCCACCTGTGGGGTGCAATGGGGCAACCCCGCTGAGCCCCGAGAAAGCACAGCCAGGACAGAGCTTGGCCTGCAGCGGCCTCCTGGGCAAGCTGCCAGGGGGATTGCCCTTGAACTGGTCCTCACCTCATGCTTCATGCCCTGGCTGCCCCACGTCCCCCCCATGTTCCCCCCAGCCCAGCACCCAGCTGCAGTTGCACCGCGGGGCGGGAGGAAGCACCCCAGAGCTCCCGCGCCCATAACGGCGGCTGCCTTATCTCGGGGCCTTCTGGGCCCCCCCAGCCCTTATCTGCCACGGCCGTTGGCCATGGCTGGGCTCGCAGCCCCCCCTCGGCCCCCCCAGCCCCTGCGGGGTCAGACCTTGGGGGCGGCCGCTTGGCAGCCTGCCCCCTCGATCCTTTTTGAAGTTTCAAATCCATTTAAGTCAAGAGGAGGGAAAGTTATTGCCTCTAAAGCCCCTTGCGTTGAGCAGTAAATCCTCTTTGCTGGGCCAGCGCCGCCTCCGAGCACCCGCGGGACCAGGGGGTGGCACTCGGTGGGGGAGGGGGGTACAGCCTGAATGTGTGTGTCCCCAGCACCCTGCAGGTGGCTGGGAGGGAGCGGGGACCCCAAAACATGGTCAGCATGGGGTTGGGGTTCCTTTGAAACCCCCCAGCTGAGAAGGCAAGAGCATCACTGCTGCTTGCCCACCATTTGCTCACCCCAATTTGGCCCAGAAAGGGGGTTCCCCTTGTGACATCAATACCCCGGTGTCCCCAGCAGTGTGGCACAGCACCCCCCCTGCTGCCGTGCTGCACCCTCTTTGAGGCTGGATGTGCTGCCGGCACGCTGGCGTGTTTTATTTGATTTCCCCTTCTCCCGAGCTGGCAATATTTAAATATTAATGCCTGCCTCTAATTGCTGGGTCAGAGGAGCGGGGCGGCGCGGGAACGGGTGCAGGGGCGGCTGATTTTGTTGTCTCGGGGAGTGTTTGCCGAGGAAAAATGTTTGTGCACGCACACACATAATTTTACTCCCTTGGGATTTGCTTGGCCTTGGGAGCGATGCAGGGGGGCGAGCTGAGCCACGATGCCACCGGGCCATCATTTTACAGCAGGGCACCCACCCCCCTCATCCAGAGGCCCTTCTCCCTCACCCACAGAGCGATTGTTAATGGCAGCAGAGGGGGGTGTTTTATTTTCTCTCCGGGCAGCACGGCGTCAGATGCTTGCGTGCCGGCTTCCTGTAATAAAGCGACCGCCGGCGCGCTTGTCACCTGCTCTCTGTTGTGCTGCCAAGCGCAGACATGCCGCTTCTTGCTGCGGGCCCTGGCGTGCTCCCCGCCACCGCCGCCGCTGCCGTGCCCGCCCCGGGCGCTCGCCCCGTGCCAGCGCGGCGGTAGCAGGTGTTTGGGCAGGGTGTGCTGGTGCCTGTTGCCACATGCCCCATGCAGGCGGGGGCCGTTTAACTGTTCCTCGCCGCGGCCGTGCCCCCTTCGACGCCCTCCCCGCTCCCCTGCGAGTGTCGCAGCGTTTGGGGTGCGCCGTGGCACAGGCGGCCCAGCTGCAGGCAGGTGGCTCTGATTGTCCCCAGCTGTGCCACGCAGCGGGGAGGTCCGTGCGGCGTGTGCCACGCAAGCTGCTTGGCGCTGCTGCGGCCCCACCGTGCTGTGCCGTGCAGCTGGCTTGGACACCAGGCCGCTGCCCGCTGTGCTGTGACCTTGCTGTCCCTTTGCACGCGCCGGTGCTGGTGCCAGCACCTTTCCCCATTGGGAAATCACTCTGCTCCCCTTCAGATCCCTCGCTGGTTTGCCACCCCCCCCGCAGCCGTTGTTCCTTGGCTGTGCAATCTCCTTCCTCCTGCCTGCATGGCACACGAGCTGTCCTGGTTAACCCGGGTTTGCTGGGTCCTGCTCCCGTTAACCCCGGCCAAGGGAATTCTGTGCCCTTGCAAGAGGCTAACACAGGGTCTGCTCCCCACAGGCAGCCTGGAACGTGGTAGATGTGGAGTTTAGGGATGAATTACACCCAAATATCCCCCGTGGAGGAGGCAGGCTGGATTTTCCTCCTTCCCACCCGCATCCTGCCCCGCTGCAGCCCCGGCTCCCGGCGCTGCCTTTGTTTCCGCTGTATAACAAGATGATGGGTTAGGGTCAAGCTGCGGGTTCATAACTTGTTGGAAGACTTTGCCGAACAATAAAGGTGTCTGGCTTTATATCTGCTCGTATTTTATCCATGCCACGGCCTTTCCCCAGCGCCGGCCGGGATTTACGGCGGGGGATATTTGAACGTGTCGAGGCGAGCCGGGAAAAGCCGAGGCCGACCCCCTCCCCACGCCTTTGCATTCAGAGCTGGGCGCTGAAATATTTACCTTCCAGCTCCTCTGACAGTTCAAGCCGTCTCGTGAAGCAAAGGTTATTGAACTGCGAATGTTATGACATTACATTTTTGTGTCTGCACTTTCTAGATGCGTGATGCAGCCTGAATGATAAGTGATCTCAGGGTTAAGGGTGGGGTGGTTTTTTTTTTTTTTCCTTTCTGTTCCTTTCCCTCCCTGCCTGCTCTCCTCCCTGAGCTGTCAGCTCTGCTGGAGCTTGATAACGCTCCCTTTCATTGCCCTGCCTTTGCATTCCTGCTGCTGGGCTCCCTGCAGTTGAGGTTGGGTGCTGGGAAGGCAGGAGAGGGACATTTCCAGCTCAGAAGCCTGGCTGCCCTGGCGTGTGCCTTAGTTTCTCTAACCCTCATGCCATGAGTGGTCACCCATGGCAGCAGCCCCTCTTTGTGGCTGGTACTCCCAGGGTAGGAAAACGCTGCATCCACCACAGAATCACGGGATAGTTTGGGTTGGAAGTGACCTCAAAGCTCCTCTCATGGAGCCATGGGCAGGGACACCTTCCACTAGTCCCATCAAACCTGGCCTTGCCGTGCTGTGGGGCAGGAGGTGATGCCTGGTGTCACTGGTGCCAGTCTGTGCCCACCTTGCAGCCCCGTGAGTGGGATTTTTGGGGTGCTGAGGTGGTACCCTGTCTGTCAGGGCTCTGAGCATCTCATCAGCTGTCCCCACTTGAGACACAGCATCCTAGGTGGCCAGGGGGACACGTGGGGAGGGGGACAAGTGACAGCAGGCCTGAGCTGTCCCTTACACACTAGAGGGCAGCAATAAACTGGCTCAGTGGGCTGAGCTGTGTCCCTGGGGGTGTTGAGGGGTCTGACCCCCCAAATATGCTCTGGCACAGTGGGTTTTCAGAGGGGACACACTTATTTTTCAGGGGTGCTTACACAAAAACATCACAGCACGATGAGGCCCCTCCAAGCACTGGGACCCATGGTGTCATTCCATCCCAAGAGCAAATTAATTAAGTCATTCCATAAATTTGGCTGCGTTCGCTCTCAGTAAATCACATCTACACCCCCACTTCCCCCCTGGCTTTTCCCTGGGCTCCCCCTCCCTGCTCTGCTCCCTGCAGGAGTCAAGATCTCACCCTGCAGCGCCTGGAGATTTCTGTGGGCTCAGGGCTGGCCGAGCATCCCGAGCATCCCGGGTCGGGGCGGCTGCCAGCACTAACAGAACCCAGCTGTGCTGCCGGGGGGGGCACGGGAAAAAGGGGAAAAAAAAAGAGGTCAGGGCCCGGGAAATTAAATGTTCATAAATGTAGGCCCGAGTGCTTAAAAAGTAGGGCAGTGCCATTAAATCTCATTAAAGTTTAATACCTATCAGTGCCACTTCAGGCAGCCCTTGGACATTGCTTTAATTTGATGGGTGTTAAGGGAGAATTATCAAATAATTGTGCTGGCTGGGGACTTGCTTTTATCATGTTACATGGAAAGCTCTCCCGGCTTTGTGCCGCACATCAAAACAGCGGCGGGTAGGTATTGTTCTGGGGAGGGGATGGGGGTGGCTGCAGGGGGGGTCCCCACTGTCCCCATTGCCCTCAGCGGTGGCAGGAGGGATGAGGGACACCAGATCAGGTTGTTACAGGGGTTAGTTGTCCCGGTGATCGGCTTTTTCTGCCCAAATTTAACCCATCTGTCCCCCCGCCAGCAGGGGTTTGCTGCCCCAGGCTGGCATCCTTGAGGGTGGCATGGGGACAGGGAGCATCCTGCCATTGTCCCCATGGGTTCTGCCATTATCCCTGTGGGCTCTGCCAGTGTTCCCAGGGGTCTTGTCACCATCCCCATGAGTCCTGTCACCATCCCCCTGAGTCCTGCCATCATCCCTGAGGGCTTTGCTGGTATTTGCTGCCATCCCCGTGGGTGTTACTGGTGTTCCCACCATCACTCCCATGGGTCCTGTCATCATCCCCATGGGTCCTGCCATTGTCCCTATGGGTCCTGCCAGTCTCTCCACCATGTTCCCATGTGTCATTCCGGTGTCCCCATGTCCCATCAGGGTTGTGTGCCAGTTTTCTGCACTCACTCCCCCAGTGGTAGCTGGGTGCTGCTAATTAATATTAATTTTTGGAGAGGCTGTGGGGGTCTGTGAGGAATTACAGATGGGAGGAGCCAGGAACGGCCAGCTCCGTGCGGAGGCGAGGACATGGGCCCATGCATTTTTTATAGGGTGCACCCGGGGTTATTTTTATTTCTTTCTATTTCCTTCCTCCTCCCCTCGCTGTAAAAGTCCCTGTTGATAAAGAATTAGTGCCAGGTCGTTAGTCCTGGTTTTTATGAGATAAACCCAGGCGCAAGGTGCTGTCGTGTAAACGCCGGGGCCAGGGGAGCGCGGGGACGGGGAGAGCGGAGCTGCTGCCATGAATTATTCAGCAGCGCTTGATTTCACATTATTCTCACTGATACTTTTACAACCTGTCAGTAAATAAAAAGATTCTACATTATTTATAGAAATGGACCCGAATTGGGTAGGAGAATTTACTGTTGCTATTATTAGAGGCTGCTCAGCACCACGTTAATGAGAGCGGGGTGATGGCAAAGTGCTGCTTCCTGTTGGGAGCGGTGTCCCCCGTGTCCTTCCTGGTGCCACCTTGCTCCCCAAGCATCTCTGTGTCTCTGACTGCTGCGGCTCCGTGGGTTTGGGCTGTTTGAAGGGATATCTCCTTCCTAAGGGATGTCTTCTTCCCTGGGATGTCTTCTTTCCAGTGACGCATCCCTGCAGGTGACGCCTGCCTCAGGACATCCATGGTGGGGATGTCACCTTCCAGGGGATGGCATCTTCTCCTTCCTGGGGACATCTCCTTCCCAAATATGTCTGTTTCCTGGGAACATCTTCCCCAGGACTGTGTTTTCCTG
Source organism: Sialia sialis (assembly GCA_009812075.1). Lineage (NCBI taxonomy): Eukaryota > Metazoa > Chordata > Aves > Passeriformes > Turdidae > Sialia > Sialia sialis. The sequence continues at coordinate 2,222,549 of VRYO01000704.1, forward strand.
GAGACATCTTGTCAGGCACATCTCCTTCCTGAGTATCACATCTTGCCGGGGACATCCTCTTCCTGACACTTTTCCAGAGACACCTCCCTGTGGATGACACCTTCCCAGGGACATCCTTGTGGGGGATGTCTCCTTCCAGGAGATGATATCTTCCCAGAGACACTTTCTTCCCAGAGACAGCTCCCTGTGGATGACACCTTCCCAGCGTTGTCGCCTTTCTGGGGACATCTTCTTCCAGGCATGTCTTCTTCCTGAGCACATCTCCCTCCCAAAGATATCTGCTGCCTGGGGACGTCTCCTTCACACATTTTCTCAGGGTTATCCTCTACCTGGGGACATGTCCTTCCCTGGGACATCATCTTACCAGGGACATCCTCGCTGGGGATGTTTCCTTCCAGGGAATGACACCTTATCAGGGACAACCTCACTAGGAATGTTTCCTTCCAGGGAATGACACCTTACCAGGGACATCTCCTTCCCAAAGACATCTGCTTCTTGGGAAGATCTTCTTGAGAATGTCTCCTCCTTGGGGACCACATTTTTAGGAACATCTCCTTCCTGGTGGCCACATCTTCCCAGGAACTTCTTCCCCGCTGCCAGCCCTGGGACACACATCTCTGCCAGAGGAGGATGCTTTCCAGTCACGATGCAGTTACATTTCTATCCCCATCCAGTGAATTGTTCCCACCATCCCTCGTGGTTGCAGGAACTCCAACAGGAGGGGCTCCACTTCCAGCCTGTCCCCCGCTTCCCATCATTTGCCAGTTGCCGGAACAGGAGCCATCCCACCCACGCACCCGCAGCCCCCCGGATCCCATCTGGGCTTCCCACATCCCTGATGTGACAGCTCCAGGGAGGTGGAAAAGCATCACACACAGGGTTGGGAAGCCCCGAGGAGGGGGGTGCTGGGCTGCTGGTAAGCCGAGGCACGGCGGCGATGGAAAAACCAGGAGGAAACCCAAGCTGTAATGGTTTGTCTGCGGTGTCCTAAGGTGGCTGCTCCCAGGCTGCCGGTGACAGGTTTATTGGCAGGCAGGCCGGGCTGGAAGGATTGTGGGCTATTTACAGTGCTGGGGCCGTGACTTTGCGAGCAGACAGTTAACATAAATTCACATGATGGATCAGTTATCACTTCATTGAACTGGTGGCGGATCCATTGAAGGCTGTGCAGTAACATACTGTTTCCTGGCTCTGCGCAGCACTGGGATACATTAAATACACTTTATTTATAGCTTACCATTGCTGCACTGTGGGCAGGAGAATGCAGCTTTTGCAACTATCATCTAATTTTATGATGAGCATTAAAGCAAGGCCTATAATTTGCACCTTTTTATTCATTAGACACTGGTGCAGCCATAAGTCAAGAATGCCCAGGGATTTAGATGCAGATCCAGAAGATAAACTATTGACAAGCCAGATGTATTTTTACATTAGTGTGCCTTTACAATAGTTTATGTTGAGAGTGGAATATAAATTGCATTATTAAATACGAACCACTCTTGTAACTGCTGCTCTTCCTGTGTCTGTGCAGGCAGGGTGGGATTCGGAACCGCAGAGCGCCGAAGCTTTGCCTAATGGCTCCAGGTTGGGGCGGGATTGTTATTTTGGATTATTTCATCCCTGGATGCGTGATGCTGATGCATCAGAGCAGAGGTCTGTCTCAGCACTGTCGCTCGGAGGAGAAATCCTGAGGGATGAAGAGATGTTGGATATCAAAGCAAAGCCGTCCCAACCACGTGCCCCCAGCAGGGACCTCGGCTCGGCCGCTGCCACCCGGCCAGCAGCGAGTTAAATCCTTTTGTTTCTGAGGCAATACAGTTTATATTATGAGCATGAATAAAAGATGGTTGTGCTAGGGGTAGCTGTCAGGATCTTCGCCGCCTATAAAGGCTTCTACTGTAGCTTGACAGTAAAAGACTGTGTTTGGGGACTGATGTGGTTTCTCAAAGGAGCTAAATAAATAAGGGACGCTTATTTTTACACCAGTAAAGGCTGCTGGAAATTTAAAGCCCTGTTTATCTCGCTGAAATCACGGTGTTTATTGTTATCTCGTGGAGGGGGAATTTGCATGTTCACTAATAATTAACCCAAGCCAGTGCTTCTCCCTCCTGTACGTGCAGCAGCCCCGCCGTTATCTGGGGCGAGGAAACGCTTGCAAATCAAATGCAAATATTGACCCTGCCTGGGCCGGGCGCAGCGCTGGCCGAGTGCTCCTGGTAGCCATCCCATGGGCACTGCAGGGGCAGGAGGGCAGCGTGGAGGGGCTGGGTGCTACTGTGGGACATAGGAGGGCTGATGGGAGCCAGCCCCATGGTCACCCCATCCTTATTTCTGCCCTGTTCCCATTGGCATCCCATCCACACTGATGTCTTTCTGTATTTCCATCGCCATCCTGTCCTCATTGCCACCCTGTTGCCATTACTATTCCATCCTTATTTCCATCCTATTGCCATCCCCATTTTCACCCTGTGCTGCCCTGTTTCCATGGTCACCATGTTGCCACCCCATCCTTCTTTTCACCTCATCCTCATTGCCATCCCATTTCTGTCCCATTTTCATTGCTACCCAGCACCCCTTGCTATCCTGTGTCCATTCCTGTGTCCATTCCTGTGTCCATTCCTGTGTCCATTCCTGTCCCCATTGCCACCCCATCCACACTTCCACTCCATCTCCATGGCCACCCCTTCCCCATTGCCACGTCATCCTTATTTCCACCCTTGTCCTGTGGTCACCTCATTCCCATGACCACATCATCCCTATTGCCACTCTATCCTTATTGTCACTTGTCCCCATTGACACCCCATCTTTATTTTCTTTGCCACCCCATCCCCATGGCCACTTCATTCCTATGGCCACCCCATCCTTATTTCCACCCCATGCCTGTCCCCACCCCGTGGCCACCCCTTTGTGCTGGGTGCTAACAGGCGTCCTGTCCCGCTTGCCAGTCCCCGTGCCACCAGATGCTGCCACTCTGTGTCACACCATCATGTTGCTAGCGGAGTGTAGCGGGGAGAGCAGTCGGTGCCTTTGTTTCTCCTGCTCTCTGCACAGCTGTCACTTCCAGTGATCAGTAGAAAAATCATCACCCCACCGGATCATACATATGGAACGGTGTCTGTGCGGAATATTTATTGTAACATGTGTCGAGGCCGCGCCGGTCATGAGCCCCGGGCTGGGCTCGTGCTGTGCCAGCCCCGGAAGGATGCTCCAATCCTCCCTGCTGGGGAGGTGCGGATGTCCCCACGGCGGTGTCCTCGCAGTGGTTGGGGGACTCGGGGCTAACTGTGCTTGGTGGCCTCAGGCTGTGCAGCATCCTCTGCCTCGCGAGGGACTGGGAATGTGTTCCCTCTCCCAGCCTGTCCCCACCTTCTTCCCAAAGGATGTCTTCAAGCTGGGGGAGCAGCTGTGGTGTGGGGGTGTGCAGATCTACAGGGGAACAGACGCCTGGGGGCTGCCCCTTGCTGGGGTCACCTGTGGGGTGGCCTTTGGGGTCTCCACGGGCAGGAGGCGAAGGCGTGCGGGCACCTTGGCCCCGTCAGTGTCTCCGGGAGCTCTCTCTCATCTCTGGAGCTGTCAGCTCGGCACCTTTCATGTGTGATGGGTAAACAGCGTGGCACGCCTGCCGGGGAAGGCTGTTGGATCCCTGCTGGTGCTAAAGCGGCGTCTGGCAGGGACGGGGAACGTGCCGTCGCCTGTGCGAGGCACGGCGGACGTGACGCCCCGCTGGGGCTCCGTGCGGCTTTCCTGATGGAGAGCAGAGCCCCAGCCGCCCTGGTGTCAGGGTGAAGCTGTGCTGACGGGATCCGTGGTGTTCCCTGCAGGTGTGCCACTCCAAACACCCAAAACCAGCTCCCATGTCCCCATGTCCCATGCGCTGGGACGGGGATGGGGACACAGAGCCCCCTCTGTGCCCCCTCTCCGTGCGTTTTCCCTCTCCAGGGTGGACAGATGCCGCGCGGGCAGGACAGGGTCACCGGGTCCCCCCAGCACATGGCTAGGGGAAGGTGTTGCCAGCGCCTTTTGGCACCCGCTGCCACACGAGCGCGCTCCTCTGACAGCTTTATCAAGCCTCCAGACTTCCCAATTCCATTGTTCCTGACATCTGTTTCGGTAAGTGATTAATTGCAATTAGTGAACGGTTTGAAAGCCTGTGGAAGAATATTCAGCAGAAAACTCGTCAAGATTAATGAGTGGTGGCAGTTGTCAGAAGGGCTGCTGCCTCGCCGGGATGCGGCGGTGGCAGGGAGGTGCGGGTGGCTGGGCGAGTGGGGTGCCCCCCTCCCCTTGCCCGTGTCCCCCCCCTCCCAGCGTGTCCCCCCCCCCTCACTCCCGGAGAATAACACGGGCTGATTTTTCATCCGAACGCATGAATTATCCACTAATGCGCTATTAATAAAGCGCTGTGGAGTTTCACCGAGATTAGGTCCTAAATCATGCAGAATGAATTTTAATCAGTCCCGAAGACACCGGTGCTAGCCACTCCCGGGGACCTGCGGGGAAACCAGCCTGGCTCCGGCCGGGATCTGCTGCCTGCACCTTTGCCCCCGTGCCACGCCGTGCTATGTGCGGCTGGTGACACAGCCAGGCACCTTTGTGCGCCGCTGCCACGGCAGGGGAGTTGCTGGGTATGAGCTCTGTGGGCACAGCCGGCTCTCCAAATCCTTGCCAGCGGGCACAGCGGGATGGCAGCCTGTGAGGTGGCACCTGGCTGTGGTGCCCAGGGTGCCAGGGATTTCTCTGCTGTGCCATGCTCGGATTCCCAAAGGGAATTCTGGGGGGTGTCACTCTTGCGGTGACATTCCCAGGTCTCTGCAATGTGCCTTTGCTGTCTGGTTGTGCCCCCACCGAGGTGCTGGGGGTTTGTAGGGGTGCCGAGCCCGGGGGTGACACACCCACAGCCCCGGGGGGAAGGGAAGGTGCGACATCTGCTCCTGCAAATTGTTTGCCTTGCCGAGGTCAGGGCGGCTCGACAGCCCCAGGTCCTGCGAGCAGATGGCTCCGGCATGTTCCCGGCCGCGCTCCGCTGTGCCGCACCCATGAAATTCCCCATTAACTGGCTGTGACCGGAGGGTGGAGGGGGAGGAAGCATCCCTCACTCCTCTGCGCTCTGCCTGGGAACACACGCAGCCCGTGTGTGTCCCTAAGGGCAGCAGGGACTTGTCCCCTCGGCCAGGCAGGGGGGTGGCCCCCATGCTGGAGCAGCCAGTGTTCATCACCCAGGTGCTGGGGGTGCACCCACGTGCTGCTGGGGAGGGAGTTCCCATCTCCATCCCCCCCGCCAGCCTGTCCCTGTCCCATCTCTTTGATTTATTGCTCTTTTGGCGGAGGGCAGGGGTGGCGGGGGTCGCCAGGGGGCTGGCAGGGGTCGGGAGGTCCCGCTGTCGGCCACCCTTTGTTGGTGTCCGGCACAATGACCCGGCGCAGGCTGTTTGCTGGGTAATTACCGTGCCGGGCAGGATGGGGAGGTCAGGGCCGATGGAGCCGCCGTGACCCGCCGCCGTCGAGGCCCTGTGTGGCAGCGGCTTGTCCTTCCCCTGTCACCATCTGCTCAGAGGCGGCCGCTCGGAGCGGCGGGGCTGCGGCGCTCAGACGGACGGACAGATGGTGGTGGGTTTGAAGAGGTAGAGTGTGTACTTTGTTCTGGAGAGCTTGGAGGGAAAAAAAAAGCAAAAAAACATTAGAAGGAGAAAAAGACAGGGAGAGGAGAAGGAGGGGACATCCTCCTGTGTCCTCGCCGCCTGCCACCGTGCCACCCGTTGTAGTGGAGATTGTCACCGTGCCATGGATGAGGCTGTGAGTGCTGGCACCGTGGCGTGCTGCAGTTGGAACGACAGGGAGATGGGATGGGTGGTCACTGTCCCACTGAGTGTCCCCTGTGCCACCAGCCCAAGGGTTCTGGGGGGTCCCCGTGTTGCTGCCAGGGATGCCCTTACCTCGCTGCATCTCTCCAGGGCCTGACCCCAGTGTGCTGCCCGCCGGCACTGCACGTCCCCGCCTGCCAGCGGTGCCAGCCAGGCCGGGGCTGATGCAAGCGGCATTCCCGGGCAAGCCCGGCCACTTCCCAACCGGCTGGGGCAGCCGGACTGGGGGGGGAGGCGCGGGCGTGGGGTCCCTGCAGCGGTGCTGCGGACGCCGGGCACAAGGCAGGGCGACACAGCGTCTCCCCGGGGCGCTCCTGACCCGCCGGACCCGCTCGGGGAGCGGTGGCGTGGGTTGGTGGCTTTGGCTCCGCTGCAAGAGGTGGGGCTGGCCGCCCCTGCCGCCTCGCCGCCGCCTGTTGCAGCGGTGCCGTGTCCCGGCATCGCCTCTGCGCAGCGGGCCGCGCTTGACGCCCATGCAACGGTGCCACAGAGCTGCCTGCCCCGTGCCCGCGGGCAGGGCGGGGGTGCTGGCACTGCGTCCTGGCACCCGGGCGGCTTTGCTGGAGTGCGCCGCTGTTGTGCCACACACAACAGGGGGGGTTTGGCACAGGCAGGTGGGGCTTGAGGTGCACATGGCCTGGAGTGGGGGGTGTGAGTGGGCTCCTTGAGGAGGGATTCCCATGGGTCTGCGATTCCCTCTTTCCAAGAGGCTGCGGGTTTGGGACCCTGCCCGCTGCCCGCCACCGTTGCAATTCTGGCTTGGCTGCCTTTTAATTACGGCCCGCGCCAGGCCTGGCCCTGCGTTCCACTTCATTACGCGATTGCGATCGGGGCAGCTCCTCCCTCCCGGCTGACTCCGCTGGATAATTAGGTGTGTTTTCTCCCGCGTGCAGACAGACACTTAATACAGCTTTAATCACCTGCTCCAGCAGCTCCCACCCACCGCCCTGTGCCCGCTGCTGCCGCTGCTGCTGCTGCCCACAGCCCTCCCAGCTGGGTAATGACAGGCTGCGGCTGGAACGCCCGCTAATAACCCCCGGTGCAAGTGCCCGGTGCAGGTGCCCGGTGCAAACAAACACCCCCTGCAGGTGCCCAGTGAACGTGCCCACTGCGACAGCCCTGTGCCAGCAGCTCGTGAACATCCCTAGTGCAAATCATGGAGTTGTGGGATGCTTTGGGTTGGAAGAGACCTTAAAGATCTCTTCGTTTCAACCCCCTGTCCTGGGTGGGGACACCTGACGCTTGACCATGTTGTTCCAAGGCCTGTTCAGCCTGGCCTTGAACGCTTCCAGGGATGAGGAATGCCCCATGGCAATGCCCAGTGCCCATCCCTGATGCAAATGCACCATGCAAACACCTTGTGCAAATGATCAGTGTGAACGCCCTGTGGACATCCCCAGCACAAGTGCCCCATTCCCATGCCCAGTGCCCATCCCTGGTGCCCATGCCCGGTGCAAACACCACCCAGGCAGGGACCTGGCGAGTCCTGGGGCGCTGTGGTGCTGGCAGGCGGCGCTGCCCGGCTCCCGGCTGCTTTCTCTGGAGCAGGCGGCCGCCGGCTCCTCGCAGGTGTACGCACAGACTCCGCGGCGCCCGAGCTTCTGTGCGGCGGGCGCGTGCCAGCACACTGCTGTGCCTTGCGAAGGTAGCAGCCATCTGCACTGTGATAAAAAGCCCTGAGGATGATAAATAGACAAGTAGCACTTTTATTGGATTGCCGTTCCGAAGCAGCCACTTTGGGTTTGGCACGGCGCTAACGACAGACTCGCCGCACACTGTGCCCAGCCGCCCCGGCCGGGGGAAAGGGGCTGCCCGCTGCTCAACCCAGAGAGCTCCCCCTGCCTCTTCCCTCCTTGGTTTTTGGGAGTTCTGGGTGACCTGGGATGTGGCGGATGGCAGGGCAGAGTGGCTGGCTGTGGGGTAGGAGTGGGGCTGTCCAGCTGGCACGGCTTGGCACCACGGCGTGGCACGGCGTCCCAGCTGCTGAGCTGGCCTCAGCGTCACCTGCACAAAGCAGCTTGTTTGTCAATAATGGAGCAGGGAAAATTGCACCCGAAATGCCTCTCGGCTCTGCTTTGTGCTGCTTTAATGCGTCCACCCCGGAGGTGCCGGCTCGGCAGAGGCACAAAGGCTGCTGGAAGGGAGGGGAGGAAGGGATGGGGAGCTCAGAGAGGTTCCAGGGGGGATTTACTCCCCACTGGCCCACACAGACCCTCAGTGCCAGGGTGAGGGGGCAGAGAGAGGCTCTGACCCATGTGGTTGGCACCATCATGCCCCCACAGCTTGGCCATGCCTGATGCCAGGGATGTGGGATTGCCTGATCCCCCAGTGGGATTGATCCCAAAGGGATGTGAGTCTTGGGGACAGTTTTGTGGGGGGCAGCATTGCTTGCCCAAAATTCCTGCTGCTGGGAGCAGGGAGTGGGGTCCTACCAAACATCTCACTGTGCTGGGACATTGCTCCGGCCTTGGGAATGTGATTTCCAATTAATTCCATGGGAGTCATGGCTGCAGTCACCATGCCACCCTGCCTGTCGCACTTGAGCCCTGACATGGAGGTGACACCGGATTTTGGGGTGGCGTGGGAAAAGCAGTGACCCCTTTGGTCACTGGTTTGGCTTGGGACACACTGGGGTGACTGTCAGTGTCCTTGTCCATCTGTGTCCCCCTGTGGTGGCAGCTTCTGCAGTGTGAGGGGGCAGCTGGGGACACCAGATCAGGGATAGGACAGGACACAACAGCTTGGGGACACTGGCAGGCACAGTCCCCATGTTACAGGGGTGACAACGGCAGGCTGGGCTGGCAGCACAGGGACTTGGGGGTGCTGAGGGGGGGGAGTCTGTCCCCACACCCTTCCATCCCCCCACCTGTGGCTCAGGGGCTGCACGCAGCTGCCTGCCCGGGCGTGCATCCCAGGAATTTGGGAGTGCGGGGAGGGGGGGCCTGGCTGCCCCTGTGCCCTCTGACCCCCCGGATGATACAAGCCCTCTTCTGTTTCTCCTCAGCCCGCCGGCGGGGTCAGCCTGACGGCTGGCGCTGGCTCCCTGGCCGCGATAAAGCAGCTCGTCTGTCACGACACAATAGATCCGTCAGGCTGCTGGCACGGCCCGGGGGGACACGGCTCCGGGGCTGGGTGGGTGCTGCTGAGCCCCTCCAAGCTCCCCCAGCCCTGCTGGGGTTCCCCAGGGTGTTCAGGGTCTCAGCAGAGGGGTAGGGACAGGGACAGGAGCCAGGCGTCCCGGCTGATACCCCTGCCAGCCCCTGCTCTGTCACAGGGAGATACAGCCCCGCATCCTGGCTGCCTGCCATGCCCGGTGTCCTCACTCCTCACCATCCAAAAATACCTCGGGAGGCCCCAGCACGAGGTGCCCCTCATGCAGGGGACGTTCCTGAGCGAATTGCTCACCTTCATCCATCCCAGTCCCACTTTCCTCCTGACTTCAGGATCTTTTTATCCAATTTTGTATCAGCTTCTCAATAATTTCTGGGATCTCAGTATCCAGCATGCTGATGGGCGCAGACCGGGCGCTGCATCCCCCTTCAGCAGCACCCCCTGGCATGGGTGCAGGACCTCCCCCAGGACCCCCAGCCCCAACTGGGTGGCTTTTGAGAACTCAAAAAGCGTCTCCAATTAGGAGCAGCGGTGCCTTGGCGCGCTGGCGAGGCACTGGGGCTGTCACTGCGCCGCCTTAATTAGCAGCGCCAGGGCAGGGGTCAGCGCAGCTCGGCGGTCTTGACAAGGCTGCTATCAAGTGCAAGGAGGGAGGAGGAGGGAAGGGAGGGAAAAGCAAAGCTCCCCAACTCAGGACCAGCCTGGGAAGTGGGGAGGGGGAGGATGAGCGCGCCGGAGCCGCGCAGGCAGAGTTAAAAGGCAATAAAATGGTCGCTGTCACCCGCCGGCGGCTCAGCTCCGGGGCTGTGCCTCCCACTGCTGGGGTGTGGGACCAATCCTGGGCCCCCCCAGCAGCCTGAGAACCAGCCTGGGGAGGGGGGCACGGGACCCCTACCATGCTGGAGATGAAGAGCTGGTCGTCTTTGCTGCAGAGCCTCAGTAAGTGATGGGGATGGCGAGGTTTGGGGCCGTGGGGACACCCCTCCTGTGGGGACACCCTCTCCTGTGGGGACACCCCGCTGCTGCCCCCTCCCCGGGGAGGTGTGAGGGTGGCATGGCCGGGGTGAGGGTCCCACAGGCCCCAGCCCCGTGTACCGCCCCGTCCCCTCTCCAGCGTCCCCGGCTGCGGGGTCAGCGCCCGGCCGCGGCCAGGCTTAACCTCTGCCCTTACCCTCTCGACCTGCAGCCCTGTTAAAAAGGGTTTAAATGCAAAGTTATTTGATAGCTAATCCCAGCTATCCTGGGGGCAGCCCCGGGCTCTGGAGCTGGGAATGGCCCCGAGCCGGGACCCTCAGGCGGCACCGCCGGCACAGCCGGGGTTGCACCGGGGCTGGAGGTCAGGCAAACGCGCCGATTAAAGTCCAGCGGGTGAAAAGAGATTAAACAAATCCCAAATCCCTCAGATGCCAGATGAGGCTGGTTGAAATTTGCTCGGGAGCCACTGTGGGGAGGGGGAAAGATGCTGAAACTGCTGGGAGCACTGGGAAGACCGAAACTACTGGGAACATTTGGGAGGCTGGAGCTGCTGGGAGCACTGGGGAGGCTGGAACTGCTGGGAACATTTGGGAAGCTGGAGCTGCTGGGAGCACTGGGGAAGCTGGAGCTGCGTGGGTGCTGGGAGGGCTTGGCACTGGGCAGGGGGCTCAGTTGTTGTTGTGGGGGCCAGGTCAGTGTTGGGGGGCCCTGTGTGCCTTCCTGCCCTACATCCCTTTGCTGCTGGGCCAGGAGGGA
>VRYO01000704.1:2252557-2270972 GCA_009812075.1 Sialia sialis
TTTTTTTTTCCTTGCCACGTTGATGATTATTATTTTTTAATGCATGTGACAGCTGGGGGAATGTGGCAGAACCGGAGGGGGACACACGACAGCCCTGGCACTTGTCCCTATGTGTCCCCCCCCCTTCCAGTGCCCCAGGGGGTTTAGTTTTAACCCTGTGTGTGCTGGAGTTGGGCAAAAGGGGTTAGAGGGGATGTTAGGCTGGGTGCAGCACCCATAACTGGAAGCTGAGAGTTATTTAAGGGAATAAAGGAGATTTCTTTGTTGGGGAACAGAGCCGTGGCACCTGCTTGGAGGGCACCCATCACCCTGAGCATCCTTTCACCCATCCTCACCCCTCCACCCCTTCTGGGACCCTCCTTGTGGAGCTCCGAGCCAAACCAACGCTGTTCCCTGCTCTGCTGCCGCGGTGTCGCTCCATCGCCATCGCCATCCTCATCCCTGTCCCCGGGATGTGTGGGTTTGGGGGCAGAGCAGCTTTTTTGGCGCCTGCCAGACAATAGCGCTTTGTATCTCCCCCCACCCCGATGCCGCCAAACACACTTGTTAGCGCCGCAGCTTTGTGCTGTAAATTTCCATGGAGTAATTACGTCTTAATTTATGATAATCCCGGGCGGGCGGTGGAGGGGGGCAAGCGCCAGTCAAGTTTGGAAGTTGCCCGCCGGGTCCGGGGTCCCCGGTGGCTCCTGCTGACCGTGAACTCCACAATCGGCCGTGAACTTCTCCACTGGGGACAGGAGCATCCCCGAGCAGGCTGTTCCCGGGAGATTTGGGATTTGGGGTCAGTTTGGTGTGTCCCATCCCGGGGTCATCCTGGGGTGAGTGTCCCATCCTCTCTGTGTGTCCCAGTGCTGGCTCTCTCCACGAGGAGGGAATTTCTCGCTTCCCCAAGCCCCTGGCACCGCTCCGGCGTGGGGCCGGACCCTTCCCCCTTCCCGGCTCTGAATGGCTCATCCCGCCTTTGTCTGGAGGGCTTATTACCGGCAAAATAGAGGCTCTTTTCCCTCGGCCTTCCCAGCGGGAAAATTAGATGCTTTGGCAATTTGCGAGGAGGAGGAGGAGGAGGATGGGGAGGGGAGGAAGGCTCTCATCACCCGCAGGGTGACCACAGTGCCAGGCAGGGCGGGTGTGGGAAAGGGAGAGAGGGGCTCCCCTCCAAAACCACCACAGTTGGAATCCCGTGGGATTTGGGGACCCTCCCTCCACAGGGATGCACTCCTGGTGTCACTGAGTATTCCTGCAGAGCTGGGGGGTGCTGGCATCCTGGAATCCCTGTGCCAGTGTGGCCTGTGGGCACCCTGTGCCCTGCTCCAGGGTGGGATTTATCCCTGGAGGGTGCTGAGAGCCATGGGCTGTGCCCGCTGCACCTGCAAGCCGGGTCCCCGTTGGGAGGCAGCGTGCACCCACTGACATTTGCCAAGCGTAAAAATTCAATTAATTCCAGCAGGCAGATTAAATATAAGTGAATTTTAATAATTTGCTCGAAAGGCTGAGGATTACTGTAGGCGAAAAGGGAAGATGCTGCTCATGGGGGCACGGGCTGGCCTTCCCAGCACTGGCACATGGGATCACTGGTGTTAATCACCCTAAATCCCGGCGTGGGAAGAGAAGAGGGGTCTGCTCCCCTTGCTGGCATTTTGGTTGATCTTCCTTGCCGTGAGGAACGTGCTGGATCTGTCCCACCAGTGCTGGCAGCATGTCCCCATCCCCAGCAGAGTCTGGCTACAGGGGCATCTCTGCTCCTTCAAACCTTCCTCTTTTTTTTTTTTTGGTGGGGCTCCATGAAAAGGGAAACACCCATCAAGGCAGCCCTGGTGACACTGCAGGTGTCCCAAGGTCTTCCACCATGAGGGATGTGGGGCACCCATTGGGAGCAGATGGCACTGGTATTGGGAAAATGAAAATCCACACAGCAAATTCCCTGTTTGCCAGGGATAATTTCTTATCCCATGGTAAAACCTTTGCAGAAACTGCTGGGGCATCCTGTGGGGTGAAGGGTCCTGCCTGGACCCCCCCATCCTGCCCAGACCACCCCCCAGACCCCCAGCTCTGCAGCAGGATTGATGGAGATTGCCTGTGACCTTTGCTGGGACACGAGGAATTACCATTAATACTCCTGTATTTCCGGACTTCACGCCATCCATAAATCTCATATCAAGCCGGGCGGGCGGCGTAATCTGCCAGGCAGTGTTATTAATGCTCCTTATTAATAGTCATTATTAATGCCTGTTATTAGTACTCGTCATTAATACCTGTTATTAATGCTCCTGAAGCCTGGCAGAGCTGCCCCGTGGGTGGGGTGAGGGATGGGGGCTGCACTGTGGAACCTCTCTGTGCTTTTTGGGGTGATGCTGGGGAGTCCCAGGTGCCAGCAGAGCCACCCATCAGCAGCAGGGATCCCGTCTCATGATGGGGGAAGTTTTTGGCAGTTTTTTTTTTTTTTTGAAATGCTGCAGGGGGGTGGCACCAGACATCTGCTCACCTTGTGCTGGCACTTCCCAACTGTGTCCTGCAATCCTTTCCCTTGGCTAAGTCCTGGCTCCCTGCCCTGCCTGCAGCCCCCTGGCCCTGCCTGCAGCCCCCTGCCCCTCTCTGCCCCCTCCTGCCCTGCCCCTGCCCCTCCAGGACCTGCCCCACACAAGATCCAGCCTGCGTGAAACTCTAATCTCCAATTTTATTCGCTCGGCTCCAGCCCGATTTGCATAATCCACATAATCACCCTGGTTTTAATTGCCTACAACTCTGCAGAAAGATCATGTGGTTAAGTGGTAAATCATAATTAGATAAATAATTGGCTTGGCCGCAGCAAGCTGCTTTGTTATACCTGCCATCTGCTGGGCAAGGGATCCTGCGCCCAAAACAATGCGCCGCTGCTGCACGCCTGCGCCAGCCTGGGGACGTGGGGACACGGGCCACGGGGCTGTGGGCATGGCAGGGCAGCCTGGAGGTGCCAGGCACTGCACTGGTGGCTGGTAGTGCCCTGCAAGCTTTGGCAGCGCCCTGTGGCACCTGGCTCCCACCCAAGGCTCTGTGGAATGCCCGGTGCCACTGTGGCATCTGGGAATGGCCAGTGCCACCTCCGTGGGATGGCCAGCAGCACTGTGCAATGCTGTGCAGTGCTCGGTGGCTCCAGGGAATGCCCAGTGCCACCATTTCATGCCTGGCAGTGCCATTAAATGCCCATCAGTGCTGTGCCAAACTCTTCTCTCAGACCATACCCAGCATCCCTGTGCAATTCCCAAATCTCCCCCAGGCAATTCCCAGTATTCCCAGTCAATGCCAGTCTCCCCCTGGCAATTCCCACTATCCCAGTGCAATGCCCAGTCTCCCCCAGGCAATTCCCAGTATCCCAGTGCAATGCCCAGTCTCCCCCAGGCAATTCCCAGTATCCCAGTACAATGCCCAATCTGTGCCAGGCAATTCCCAGTATCCCAGTGCAATTCCCATTCTCTCCCAGGCAATTCCCACTATCCCAGTGCAATGCCCAATCTCTCCCAGGCAATTCCCACTATCCTAGTGCAATTCCCAGTCTCCTCCAGGCAATTCCAGTATCCCAGTGCAATGTCCAGTCTCCTCCAGGGAATTCCCAGTATCCCAGTGCAATTCTCAGTCTCCTCCAGGCAATTCCCAGTATCCCAGTGCAATGCCAGTCTCTCCCTGGCAGCCCCCTGGAGTGCCCAGTGCCCCACTGAGCCTCAGAAGACACCAGTGCAAAGGGGCGAGGGCTGTACCCTCCTTCCCCCAAAGCAGAGGGATCTCAGGAGACAGCTGGCACTTGGGTCTGGGCATCAGGAAAAGAGGAGCTGCCAACCCAACCTTTAAACTGCAGAGGGGATTTCAGGGTCCAGCAGCACCCTTGGGGCTTGATTTTTCAAGATCACAGCTTGGAAACAGCACAGAAACAGGGTAGAAAGTTGCTTTGAAGGAAATATTTCCCTAGCTCGATTTCCTGGGGGCTGAAAAGGCTCCCAGAGCTGCTTGGCTGGGCCCAGGAAATCCAGAGAGGGAGAGAAACCACCCAGCATCGCTGCATCTCCAGCGCTGCGCCCTCCAAACGAGCTCTTATTAGTTTGCTTGTTGTCATTTGCCAGATCAATGGTCCATGGAGGAGTGATCGATGGAGGCCCAGCCGGATAATAGTGCTGGATGCTCGGTGCTGTGCCAGGCTCCACGGGGAGCCCCAAATCCCAGCCTTGGCCACCGAGGTGCTCCTCACCACGGGGAACCCATCCAAGGGAATGGGGGATGTTCCCAGGATGGGCTCTGGGCTCTGCCCTGAGCACCCTAAAATTGGACACAGTGCCTGGGGACACTTGGGGACACCAAGCCCGGCCACCTCCCTTCATTTCAGCTGTGTGTGCTGGGAAGTGGGGAGGGAGGGCAGGAGCGCGGGCTGCCATCGATCAATTAATTAATTAATGGAGCATGTTGGAGGTGCAGCAGCAGAGCTGCTTTAATGAGGGGTGGAAAACGTGCGGCGGCTCGGCAGGACATCACCGGGAGAGGAGCTGTCCCCTCTGCCTGTCCCCTGCCCCGGGGGGTGACAGGGTGTGTGACAGGGGGACGATGGGCACATGCTGGCCCTTGGCCCCCTGCCTCTCCATCCTGGCTGCATTCAGGCAGAGGGAAGGGGGGGCTGACAATGCGAGGCCATTAGCATTGAAAATCCATGCAAGAGCAGCTGTTCCTGCTTGGAGCGTGCAGCTGGATGCGGCTCCGGAGCGGGAGCAGAGGCGCTGAGAGAGGGTGGGGAAAAGCTGAGGGGGGACCTCAGCACCCCCAAATCCCTTGGGGAACCATCAGCACTCAGCGTGGTGGAGCCTTCCAGAGGGCTTGGCCAAGTGGGCTCCGTCCCGGCTGCGGTGCTGCGGGCTGGGTGCGGATCCATCCCGGGGGAGGAGGAGGAGGATGCAGGATGCTCGTCTCTCCCCACTCCCTCGGCCTCCCACCGCACTGGGTTTTTTTCCGCTCCATTTGCCAGGGGCTGGAGCTGCTGCCTGATCGTATTTGGTAATAAATTATTAGTTCCAGCACTTGGGAGCCCGGCAGCTCAAAATAGCTGCTGTAAGAGCGGGCGGCTGGTGCAGGTCGAGTTCAATGGCAATCTGCTCCCAAGGGCACTCCATGCTCATTAGAGGCCTTTCAAGGTGCTGGGAAGGGGGCAATCGGCAGCCAAGGTGCTAAACCTGCCCACTTCCCGTTTCCCGACAGCAAAACGCCGTGCCCAGGGATTTCAGGGCGCGGGGAGCCCATCCCTGCCCCTCGCTGCCCGCTCCAGCCTGCCCGCAGCGGCTGCCAAGGGGTTTTATTTGTCTCCAGCCCC
This sequence comes from Sialia sialis, assembly GCA_009812075.1. Taxonomy (NCBI): domain Eukaryota; kingdom Metazoa; phylum Chordata; class Aves; order Passeriformes; family Turdidae; genus Sialia; species Sialia sialis. The sequence goes on from VRYO01000704.1 coordinate 2,257,881, forward strand.
ACCAGGCAGCCAGACTGGTTCTGCTCTCGCTGCCGGAGGAGGCTCCCGCTGCCAAAAAACCCGCCAGCATCATCAGGAGCAGATGGAGAGAACATGGCACGCTCCCAGCTCCCGGCTCCCAGCCCCGAGCCGGGGATGCGGGGGGTTCGGGGGGGAGCGGCAGCGCCGCTCCGGGAGTCAGGGCTTTGGGGTCCTGTGCCGTCAGAGATGCCAGCCCCGTGGCGAGTGGCATGTGTGGCGCTGCGGGAAGGGTGAGGGGAGCGTGGCAGTGACCCTGCCATCCCCGCTCCTCCTCCTCCTCCTGTGCCTGCTCCCGCGGGCAGGCAGCCAGCGGGCACCGGGAATGCCAGACACTCCCTGTGCTGCTGTGCCCGGGCACATGCTGTGGGAGGGACGGGGACAGGGTGACACATCTCCTGCTCCTGCTCCTCAACCTCCCTCGTGGCCTCCGCGGGGGATCCAGGTGGCCCCCGCAGCCCTCCTGCTTTAGTGTGTGGGGTACAGGCTGCAGTTTGCCAGGGAGGGGTACAAGGGAGTGCCAGCCCCGTACCCACACAGGGCTGGGGACAGCGGAGGGACAGCTTGTCCCGTTTTTGGGGTTCATCTCCCCGCCCTGGTGAGGCAACCGCTGCCATGACCCCGGGCTGCTCCAGGCACCAAACTTGACCTGTTTTTCCACACGGATCTGCTTGCTGAGAGAAGCAGCCGGGGAGGGGCAGAGCTGGGGGGGGCCCACCTCACCGTGGGGCGTCACGGCGTCCCCAGCCACCCGCAGGGGTGAGTGGCACCCACGCCGTGCCGGGGATGGGATGCCGGAGGGATTGGGGAGGGGGAATCCAGTCTCCCATCCCATCCCATCCCATCCCATCGCAGTGAGGATGCTCCCGCCCAGCCAGCTCTCCGTGCCTCAGTTTCCCCAGCTGGCAGCTGTCCCGCGGAGCAGCCCAGGGACGCCCGGACAGACGGACGCCAGCGCCGGCGGGGCACGGCGGGTGAGCGGCGCTGCTCGGGCCCCAGCCGGGGCGGAGGCGCCGATTTTATCACCGGGAGGGAGCGGCAGAACTGGTTCGGAGCGCGGCTGGGGCAGCGGCACGGCTCAGCCCGCGGGGCATGCGAGCTCTCCCCGCACTCTGCCCGGCCACTCGCCCGCTCCCGGCTGCCCTGCGCTCTCCTGGCAAATCCCATCGGCATCATGAGTCGGCCGGGAGGCGTTTGGGGCCGCGGGGATCAGCTGAGCATCACACGGGTGATGCCCTGCCGCCAGCCCCGTGCCCGTGTGCCAGGCTGCTGATCCCGTCGGGGGGCTGGGAAAGCGTCTGGATTGGGGCTGGAAGAGAGGGGTTGTGTTGGGGTTAATGGGTGAGGAGGAGCTGGGGGGCACTGGGATGTGTTTGGGGCTTTGTCTGGAGCCTGTGGGGCAGTGCTGGGAGGATTCAGAGCTGTGCCAAGGGGATGCAGGATTGTGCCTGGGGATGCAGGATTGTGCCTGGAGCCTGTGGGGCTGTGCCAAGGGGATGCCAGGCAGTGCCTGGGGATGCAGGATTGTGCCTGGGGGATGTGGGGCTGTGCCTGGGGGATGTGGGGCAGTCACTGGGGATGCAAGATTGTGCTTGGGGGATGTGGGGCAGTGCCTGGAGGATTCGGGGCTGTGCCAAGGGGATGCCAGGCAGTGCCTGGGGATGCAGGATTGTGCCTGGAGCCTGTGGGGCAGTGCTGGAAGGATGCAGGGCTGTGCCAGCAGGATGCCAGGCAGTGTCTGGGCAATGTGGGGCAGTGCCTGGTGGATGTGGGGCAGTCGCTCAGCGCTGCAAGCCGTGCCTGGAGCGCTGTGTCCCCTTTGGATGGTGCGTGGGCGCCTGGTGCTGCAGGCAGATCCAGGTGCCCCTCTCTCCGGTGAGCACCGAGCCCTCACCCGGGGCTGGAGCAGAGCCCGAGGGTGCCAGCACAGAGCCCGGGGGTGCCGGGGCCAGGCCGGCGTGGCGGGTTGGCTTCCCAGCTGTTCTGGTAATGAATTTACATGAGCCGAGCGTGTCGACAAGGCGGCAGTCAATGGCTGAGAGCACCGGAGTTAATAAATGCTTGTATAATGAGGGCAGAGGGGAGCGCGCCGCCGCGCCGGCCGCCTCTCCTGGGGCCGGGGGGCAAAGATTAATCAACGCTGAGTGCCCCCCGTGCCCCCCCCGGCTCCCGCAGCGCCCGCCGTGCTTGCCTGCCCATCCGCGGGATGCTGCGGGGATGCTCCATCCAGCCTCTCTGCTCCAGGTGTTCAGTGCCTCCCAGCCCTGCTGGGAGTTGGGGGCTGCCCCGCGACCCCCCTGTCCTCCTGCCCACCTGGGAGCCAGGCTAATTTTAGGCTGGTGTTAATGAAGCTGCTGGGTGAAGTCTATTTTAAGGGGGCCCCTGACATCAGCAGTTGCTGTTTTGGGAGGTGGAGAGCCCTGGAGCAATTGGTGTGACAGCTGGGGGAGCTCGGGGAGGGCTGCACCCTCCTGCTCAGCACCTGAGCCTCACTTTTGGGGTCACTGTGCCCTGTAGCACCTCGGTGCTTTGGGGTGCAGTGGTGGGGATTTGGGGTGTGAGGATTTGAAGATGCAGTGTGGGGAGCTGGGGATGCTGTGCTGGGGATCCAAGGATGTAATATTTGGATTTTGGGGATGCAGTGGTGAGGATTTGGGGTGTGAGGATTTGAAGATGCAGTGTGGGGAGCTGGAGGTGCTGTGCTGGGGATCCAGGGATGCAATATTGGGGTTTTGGGGGTGCAGTGGTGGAGATTTAAGGGTGCAGTTCTGGGGATCCAGGGTTGTGTAACTGGCGATTTGAGGGTGCAATGCTGAAGACCCAGGGACTGAATGTTAATCCAGGGATGCAGCAGTGGGAATTTGGCGGTGCAGTGCTGAGAATCCAGGGATGCAATATTGGCAATTTAGGGGTACAACAGTGGGGATTTGAGTGTGCAGTGTCTGGGATTTGGGGGTGCAATAGTGGCAAATAGGAGTGCAGAGTGGTGCTTTAGGTTTTGGCAGCACCGTGCGAGCCAGGGCACTGCGCCTCTCCCCATCACCTGCATCAGGTGTCCCCAAAAACTCCCTTTCCATTCTGCAGAGCTCTGCTGAGCCCTCCTGCTCCATCCTCCAGGGGTTCAGTGGGATGCTGGGATGTGCTTCCCCCCACTGCCTGAAATTGGGGTGCATTTAGGAGGATGGAACTGGAGTAAAGATATGTGAGAAAATTGAGAATCCTCTCTCCACGTGTGTAACCCCGTGTCTCACCCACAGGCATGAGCCATGAGCCGAAGTCGCCGTCCCTAGGAATGCTCTCCACGGCCACCCGCACCACTGCCACCGTGAGCCCCCTGACCCCGTCCCCCCTGAACGGCTCCATTGTCCCCAATGGCAGCCCCGCCGCCAGCAGCACTTTGTCCGTCCAGGCCGCACCTTCCTCCAGCTTCGCCGCCGCCCTGCGCAAGCTCGCCAAGCAAGCCGAGGAGCCCAGAGGTGGGGACGGGTACAGGGGACACCCACAGCCTGGGGACAAACTCTGGTGCCTTTCCCAGCAGCTGGAGCTGGTGTTTTCCTGCCATTTCCCAGATGTGCTTTCTCCTGGTGTTGTGTCTCGAGGGGAGAGTTTGGGAATTCAGTTTTTCAGCCCTGCTCCCTCCCACCACGCTGCTTTTGCCACAGGTTCCCCAAATTTGTTGCTTCCCCGGCCAAATTTCCCAGCTGAACAGCCCCAGGAGTTGCCCAGCTCGTCACCCACATTCTCCATCACACCCCTCTGTCAGTTTGGATGTGGGATTCTAGTCCCCCCTGCCTCATGGAGCACATCCCATGGGAAGCAGGCTGTCCCCAGGCTGGGAAGGGTTTCAGGAGACTGCTGGTATCATCAATTTGGGATGAAATAATCTTTATCTATTTGCACCAGGGTGCTCCCCTTGGATCATTTCCTGGGCACTTTGATCCCTGGAAAAAAACACCCAACCCCTTCTCAAGATGTTTTTTTGCAAAGTCTTTTTGGAAGACCCTATTTAAAAGACCCTTTTGGCACAATCCTTTTCCCAACACCCCTTTTGCAAGACCCTCTACAAGAGGGTCGTGGCAAGACCCATCTACAAGACCCTCCTTGCAACCCAAAAATCTCTGACCCTGAAGCATCAGCTGCTCCCAAGGAAATGTGTGTGGATACCAGGTCCCTGTAACTCTGAGGGAACCAGGTCTTGGTGATGTTTCATCCTCATTGGAAGCTCCTGGTTTTTCCCAGCTGCTTCCTCTGGAACCCATCTGCTTCCTTTGGAGCGATTGATTGAGTTTGGGGAATTATTTTGCTTTTTTTTCCCCGTGCACCCCACAGCTTGTGCCCTCCTTGTGCTGCTCAGCCCATCCCAAGGGACACCAGCAGGTTTGGGCATGGATTTTATGGCACTGGAGAGAATTAGCCACATTCCCTTTGGATTTCCCCTTAATCCCTGCATAGTTTGTTTGCAAAAGCCCCTCCCTTGCCTATTTGGGTGCCTCAAGTGGCCCATCCCAGAAGTTTTTGATTCATGTAGGTTTGGGTGTGTGTTGGGAAGGATTTTTTTTCTCCTTGCTGCGTTTTTTAGCACCAGGAAACAAATTGCTTTTCCCTCAAACCCTCACCCACTTCCTACAACAGGAGATGCTCCCTCCACCTCCCTCCCCACCTCGGGAGATGCTCCGTTGTGTCAGATGCCAGATCCATGCAGGATCACTGTATTTTTTCCAGCCTGATGGGCTCACAGGTGTGCTGGCACATCCCTAGGGATATCCTGCTACTCCACAGCATCCCAAACTGTCAAGGCTCATCCTGACCGACCCCTTCCCAGCAAAGCCCCACAAAGCCACTGCCTGCCCGGGGGCTGCTGCCTCTTGTCCTGCCCGGGGCTGTCCGCAGGGTGGGTTTTATTCCACCCCTCCTTCCTTTTTTTTTTTCCCCAGTTCTCCGTCAGGGTCTCAGCTGTTAATTACATTTGCCTGTCAGCCCGGGCTGCTAATCTGCTATCGCCGAGCGGGAAGCGGGAGGTCAGAAAACAAAGGTGACACCATCACACTGTGCCTCTTGTCATCTCCAATCCAGATTAGTTTCATTGACTAACTCCTGGCTGAATACCACCAGTTAATTATAACGATCACAAACCCTCCCGTTTAAAGCCACACAGCGAGAATTAAGGTTCTGAAGTAAGACTTTAGCTTCATTAATTGCCGGGCTCATTGTGATGGTATTGATTGTTAACGCTATCGCGTGGTGAGTAATGGCTTCCCAGCTCAGAGGGGATTAGGCTGCTAATTGTTGTTGGCCTTGCGCTGACAAGATAGACTTCAGTGGGTGTCAAATCGGCCTCCTTTTGTCGGGGACAGCCTTTCTCCTTCCCCCAGCCTTGCTGCTCTTCAAATGAAAGCGATTCGGGGAGCGACTCGGGAATAATTAATGAGGGAGGGCGGCCGGCAGCGGGATGCTCCGCCTGGCCTCTGCTCTGCTGAGCATCCTTCCCACTGAGCATCCTTCTGCAGCAGCCAGCAGCATCCCTCCTGCTGCCCCGGGGGTGCTCCTGCTTCCCCTGGCATTCCCAGCTCCCTCCCGGTGTTGTGTGGTGTGGGAGAGGGCAAGGGGATGGAGGAGGGGTGCAGGGTGAGGAGCTGTGTCCACAGGACAGGAGCTGGCACACTCAGAGGAGTGGCCTTGCACACTCAGGAAGATGAGGGGACATCCTATACACTCAGAAGAGTGGCCTTGCACACTCAGGAGGGTGAGGGGACACCCTGCACACTCAGAAGAGTGGCTTTGCACACTCAGGAAGATGATGGGACAGCCTGCACACTCAGGAGGATGAGGGGACACTGTGCACACTCAGGAGGGTGAGGGTACCCCTGCATTCTCAGAAGAGTGGCTTTGCACACTCAGGAAGGTGAGGGGACACGCAGCACTCTAGGAAGAGTGGCCTTGCACACTCAGGAGGATGAGGGGACACCCTGCACACTCAGGGGAACCACAGTCTCTCTCCATGCCTTGCTCACTGTCTGGGAGCATTGCTGTCATCTCATCCTGTGACCACAGTCCTCTCCTCACTCTCCAGCTGCTGATCCCTGCTGGATGTTGGGATCTCCCTCTGACACAGACTCCGGGGTGGAGGGAGCAGAGTTTGGGGGTTCAGAGCCCCCCCAGGCTGCCCAGCTGGGTTTGGGGAATGGGAAGTGTTCTGTGGAGCAGACACCAGGCTCCCTGTGCCCTGCTTAATGTGGAATTTGTGTTTCTCTGCTTTTCCTGTTCTCCACTTTCACTCCATTTTTATTTTTCCTTTGGAAATATGGCCAGCATCCCTGGGGTGGGGATAAGTTAAAGTACAGATGTACCATGCAAATGAAACCAAAGCTTTGCCCAAGGGTTTCAGGGAGTCACTCCTTCATCCCAGTGTCTCCAGAGGCCCTGGCTTGTCCGTGACAACTCCTGCAGCTGGATTGAGGAGTGTCTGGCTTTGCCTTGGGAAGGTGTGGCTGTCTGGGGACAGCATCACATCGGTGTCACTTGTGCCTGGGGGCTTTGGCAGTCCCTGCTAGGTGGGAGCAAGAGGCTGCCCCATCCCACCGTGGAGCCTTCAGCACCACTGGGAACTTCTGGGATGGGAGGATGTGGGTCCAGTTGGGGAGCCTGGCAGGATGCTGAGTACATCCCAGTGCCCCACCCCTGCTCCCTGCAGCCAGGCATCCTGTCAGGAATGCCTCCAGCTCCTTCCCGAGGGTGCTTTCCTCCAGTTAACTGCTCTTCTCCTAACTCATCTCCATTCCTGATTTAATTCCAGGCTCCTCACTGAGCAGCGAGTCGTCCCCGGTGTCCTCCCCGGCCACCAACCACAGCTCCCCCGCCAGCACCCCCAAACGTGGCCCCATGGGCCCCATCATCGTGCCCCCAGGGGGGCACAGCGTGCCCAGCACGCCGCCCGTCGTCACCATCGCCCCCACCAAGACGGTCAACGGGGTCTGGAGGAGCGAGGGCAGACAGGTATGGCCGTGTTTGGGGCTTTCCTGAAGGATGGAGGGATATTGTGGGATCACTTTTTGTCCCTGCTGTGTGTCACCGGGGCTGCCATCCGGAGGGGAGTGTGAGGAAGGAGGAGGAGGAGGAGGGAGGGGGGAGAGCAGCTAATTAAGAAGCATCGTTAGTGGTTCTCCTCTCCTCCGCATGCTACAAGCAGATTCCCGGGGGGATTATGCCACTTGGAAAGACTAATTAAACCACAAAGCGGAGAGGCGAGGCTAGGGGATGAGAAACGCTGGGGGCAGGGGTGAGGAGGAAGAAATAAATGGAGCTGTGATCCCCGGCAGCTCCGAGGGGTGTGTGGGGTGTCCCGGAGCTCCCCAGCCCGGAGCTCCCCAGCCCGGTGTCACCCCCGTGTGTTCCCCCCCCCACACCCGGTGTGGGGGTTAACCGAGCGTGGTGATTGTCTGGCAGACAATCGGAGATGCGAGGTAATTAGAGCAGAGCCTGGCACGCACAATGAGCTCCGTGTGGTGGCCAGGGAGGGGACACTGCACCCTTTGTGGTGACCTTGGGGCTGGCCCTGCCCTGGATGGGATGGGGTGGGGAGGAGGATGATGCGGGTGCCACCATCCTCTTCCTCCTGAGCTGCTAAAAGGAGGAGGTGCAATGAAAAAATAATAATTTTAAAACCAAAACTTGCCTTGCTGGGAGATCCATGGGGTCTCTTGTCACCCCCAAACTGTTCCCCCTTTGCTAGGGGTCCCTCCCCAGCTGGAGGGAGTGACCTTCATGCTGACACCAGCTGATGGAAAGCTGCTGAGGCCCTGTGGGAGGGTGCTGGTGCCGGGGGGATTGTGGGCTGACCCCTGGGTTGTGGCCCTTATCGAAGGCCGGCTGGATTTCCCCCCGGCCGCATCGCTCCTCCCTGGATGATTAATAGCCCGGGAGAACAAAGCAGCCATAAATCTCCAGGCAGGTAATGGGTGTCTTGCCCTCAGCTCTGCCCTGGCTTCAGCACCTCCTTTCCCACTGGGGCCCCCCTGGTGTTGCCTCCCAGACCCTCCCACCCCTCCAGCTGCCTGGATGGGGAGATGGCCTGGTGGATGAATCCTTCCATGAGTACTGGTGCTATCCAGGGCACGCTGGGGACCTGCTGAGTGTCTTGGGGTGGGGACACAGCAAGAATTTCCCATCCCCTGCTGTCCCCCATTTTGCCATTTCTGCCCCTTTGCCTTCCAGCAGGAAGCAGGGTCTCGAGGCAGCAGCAGCAGCGCCGGCCGTGAGCGCCTCATCTCGGAGCCCCCCCTCGCTCAGGAGAAAGCAGGGGGTCCCACTGTCCCCTCCCACCTCCTGGGGACACCCTACTCCTTCGGGCTGCCCCCCAGCTCCGTGGTCCAGGACTCCCGCTTCCCGCCTCTCAAGTGAGTCTGCCGGGAATGGATGGGTTTTTGCAGGATGTGGGCGTCCCCTGCGAGCTCTGCTCCCACCTGGGGGAGGTGACATCTCCATTGGGGACAGGCAGGGATGGTGACCATCTCCTTGCCCCGCAGCCTGCAGCGGCCGGTGCACCACGTGGTGCCTCCCAGCGCCGTGACCGAGGATTACCTGCGGAGCTTCCGTCCCTACCACACGGCCGAGGATCTCCGCATGTCCTCCCTGCCGCCCCTCGGCCTCGACCCGGCCACTGCTGCTGCCTACTACCACCCCAGCTACCTGACACACCACCCCTTCCCTCATCCTGCCTTCAGGTGGGCACTCCCAGCGCTGGGGAATACCTTTGGGGCGTTGGGAGGTGGGAGCATGATCCACTGAGGGTGTTTTGGGGCTATCTATCTGCCTCCTGGGAGGGGAACTGGGGGGTTCTTTGCCTGTCTGAGCATCCCTGTGTCTCCAGGATGGATGAGTCGTACTGCCTGTCAGCACTGAGGTCCCCCTTCTACCCGCTGCCAGCGCCGGGCTCGCTGCCACCCCTGCACCCCTCGGCCATGCACCTGCACCTCTCGGGGGTCCGGTACCCCCCCGAGCTGTCCCACTCCTCGCTGTCCGCCCTGCAGTCGGAGCGCATCTCCAGCCTCGCCGCAGAGAGGTACGGAAGGGCAGATGGATGGTGAGGGGGGATGGATGGGACACTCCAGAGGATGCTGATAGAGAACTGGGGGTGGTTTTGGGGTGCTCTAAGAATGCTGACAGGTGACTGGGGATTTGGGAGTCCTGGCAGGAATTGTTTGGGGGGTGCTCTGGAGGTTCAAGGGGATGCTGACAGAACATCCAGGGTTGATTTTAGGGATGCTCCAAGGGAGGATGTTTGGGGTTGGTGCTTTTCTTTTTGATCTTTCTCTGCAGGCTGCAAATGGACGAGGAGCTGCGGCAGAGGGAGCGGGAGAGGGAGCGGGAGAAGGAGCGGGAGAGAGAAGCCGACCGGGAGCGGGAGAAGGAGCGGGAACGGGAGCGGGAGCGCGAGAAGGAGCTGGAGCGCGAGCGGGAGAAGGAGCGGGAGCTGGAGAGGCAGCGGGAGCGTGCCCGGGAGAAGGAGCTGAGCATGGTGAAAGCCATGGAGGGGCCCTTCCTCCCCGTGGCAGAGCTGCACGGGCTGCGGGGACACCCGGCCGAGGAGCGGGGCAAGCCAGTGGAGCCACTGGCGCCCAGCAGAGCAGGTAACGCCCGCCTCCCAGAGCTTGCCTTGGTCCCCCTGTCCCCTCCAGATGGCAAAGCTGAGGGGGTTGGTGCCCCTGGGAGGTGGCTGGGGATGGGGAGGGGCTGTCCTGGCTCTCTTGCCAGCGGGCCAGCTGCGGCGACGCGCTGCCGGTGCCATCTGACTCGGGCCGGGCTGGCACCGTGCCCGCTGCACACCAGGCAGCGAGTGGGGGCATCCCCCTGTGGCTGCCCCACAGCAACCCTCACCCCAAATCCCACCCCCTCTTCCACACCCTGACTCTCCATCACCCCTTTCCCACCGCAGACAAACTCAAGGACTCGGTGCTGCCCACGCCCAAGCCCATCCAGCACCCTCTACACCCGGCACCGGGCTCCCACCACCCCGTGCCCAGCCTGATCCCCAACCACAGCGTGTTCCCGCTGCCCGGCAGCAGCGCGGCCACGGCGCTGCTCATCCACCGCACCAACGAGGAGGAGAAGTGGCTGGCCCGGCAGCGCCGGCTGCGCCAGGAGAAGGAGGATCGGCAATCCCAAGTCTCCGAGTTCCGGCAGCAAGTGTTGGAGCAGCACCTGGACATCGGGCGTGCCCCCAGCCAAGCTGAGCCCGAGCACCGGCCTGAGCACTCCAGGTAGGGATGGTGCCAGCCCTGTGCCAGGGATGGAGATTTCCTCCAAAACTGTGCTGCGTGTTTCCATGTTTCCTTGCTGGAATATCCCTGTCTTAAGCTGGAGAGGGACTTTGGACAATGGAAAAGAGTGATAGCACAGGGGGAATGTGTTTATATAGAAAGAGGGCAGGGTTAGGTGGGATAGTGGGAAGATTTTTCCCTGTGAGGGGCCCTGGCACAGATTCCCAGAGAAGCTGCCCCTGGATCACTGGAAGTATCCAAGGCCGGGTTGGACAGGGCTTGGAGCAATCTGGTCTGGTGGAAAGTGTCCCTGTCCATGGCAGGGGGTGGAATAGGATGATCTTTAAGGTCCCTTCTCCCCACACCATCCCATGATGCCATGAAATGACGATTTATAGGATTTTCCCCCTACCCTGTGGCTGTGCCTACCCTCTCAAGCATCCCCCACCCCACGGCCGTGCCCCTCACACATCCCCTGAGCCAAAGCCACGGTGCCTGGCCGGTGCCAGCGGGTTCCTGCCGCACGGTGCCAGCCAGGCCGGCTGTGCTGGCAGTGCCAGGCGTTCCCGGTGCCCGACATCTGCGCGGCGGCAGGCGCCGAGCCCGGGAGGTGGCTGGGGGCCAGCGGCGAGTGGCCAGGTGCTGCCCAGCCACCAGCACTGCTAATTGCAGCTCCCCCCTCCCAGGCAGCGGGGCAGGGCAGTGGATGCCTCATTTGGGGGGCACCTGCGCCGGGCCTGGGCAGTTTGGGGGGCAGCAGAGCGTGCCCACACCCCCGGATTGATTGACAGAGCCTTGCTGGCCCCCGTGGCTGAGCACTTAAGCGGTGCAGGCTCATCCAGGCAGCTCTGCCGCCTGCTCCCTTTGTTATTTTTGGGTATCCAGGGGATTAGCACAGCTCATGGAGGATAATAAGGAGCGGATCACAGGGCGGCACAAAGGCGAGCGCCTGCCGCAGGCTCCCTTCCCCATCCGCTCCTCCCACCCTGAAGCGGAGAGGAGACAGCAAGGTCACCCCGAAGCACCTGCAGCTGGGGATATTCCATCCCCATCCCTCTCCTGCATCCCAGGGGGCAGGCTGCTGGTGGCTCGGTGGCGGCGCCGAGCTGGAGCCGCTGCTCGGCGCGCGGAGCTCCGGGGCGCTGGAGCGGAAAAGTGTTAAATGCACAGCTTGGGCACATGAAATATTTATCCTACAAACGGGCTGGCTCCGGCTCTGGCTGTCAGAGGAGGGCTGCACTGTGTGCTGCCCTTTCCACGGGGCTGTGGCAGGGCTGGTGGCTCGCTTGTCCCCATGCAGGGGTCAAGGCTGGGGTCTCCAGTTCCTGGATGCAGCCACATCCCTGCCCAACACACCCATGCACGGCCTTAACTCTGCCCCCATCCCTCAGGTTTGTGGTGGGGAGAGAACAAATGTGTCAGTCCCACATGCACAAACCCCTCTGGTTGTTCCTCACAGGGATTTTTCTCCCCGAAATCCCCTGGGGCTGGCGTGGTGGCAGTGCCAGCTCCTCACCTCTCCGGTGCTCTCCTCTCCCTGCAGGTTGGGATCGAGCCGCCACGAGCCGAGCAGCCGGGAGCCGGGGCAGCACTTTGGTGGGCCCCCACCCCTCATCTCCCCCAAACCCCAGCACCACCCTGTCACCACGTCCCTCTGGAACCCCGTGTCGCTGATGGAGAGCCCCCCCGACCCTCCCCGGCGCCTCCCCGAGCCCCATGCCCTCCACAGCCACCCAGCACCCTTCGAGCCCAGCCGCCAGGGCATCCCCCTGGTGAAGGTGGAGAGGGTCTTCTGCCCAGAGAAGCTGGAGGAGGGGCCGAGGAAGAGAGACACTCTGGAGAAATACCCCCCGGGACGGGAGCCCGGCGCCCCGGAGCACGGGGCCTTCACCCACACCCCCTTCCTAGCTGAGCTGGAAAAATCCACTCAGAGCATCCTGAGCCAGCAGAGAGCCCCAGCCACCCCCTTCCCCGAGGCCACCAAGCCCAGCTCGCCCTACCGGCCCCCCCAGCCCCGTGCCCAGGACCCCATGTACATCTACGACGAGTTCGTGCAGCAGCACCGCAGGCTGGTCAGCAAACTGGACCTGGAGGAGCGGCGGCGGCGGGAGGCCCGTGAAAAAGGTGAGGGAGCAGGGAATTCAGGGATTTCCCCCCTCCTGGCACCGGGAGCTGGCTGGGGTCTCCCAGGAATGCCGACGTTCCCACATCCCAGCGCTTCGGTAAACCCTGCGCTCCAGACGTGCCTGATTAATAAATGATGAGCCTGGAGCTAATAAGAGGGTTTTAAATATTGATGGGGTTGCTGGAGTGGGGATGGGAACAGCGGTGAGGAGGAGATGGAGAGCTGGGAGGGGCTGGAATTGCTGTCCCCACTCCAGCCTTCCAAATTTGTGCCACGCTGACACCTTGCCACCCACCCCAGGGTGCCAGGAGGGATGGGTGATGCCCTCTGAGGTCCCACAGGTGTTGGAGAGGAACCAGGGCTCTCCCCACCCTGCTGGGCTCCATCTTGGACCCACATCACTCCCTTCTGACATCCTACCCTGCTGCACCTCCATCCCCAGTGGGGTTCCCCCGTGTCCCAGAAGATTTCCCGGGGTCCCAGCAGGTCCCCGAGGTGTCCCCAGCCTCACAGCAGCCTCTCCCTGTGCCCAGGGTACTACTACGACCTGGATGACTCCTGTGACGACAGCGACGAGGAGGAGGTGCGGGCCCATCTCCGCTGCGTGGCTGAGCAGCCCCCGCTGAAGCTGGACACGTCCTCTGAGGTACTGCTGGCACCCCCTGTCCCCTCCCTGTCCCCTCCCTGTCCCCT
>VRYO01000704.1:2286225-2303502 GCA_009812075.1 Sialia sialis
AGCAACCACGACCCTTGGGGTGGGAGCCAAGCCTTGGAGACCCCCATGGGTGGCACGAGGAGGGTCCCCAAGCCCCCATTCCCGGAGCAGCCCCCGGTGCCGCCAGCATGTGCTGGGCTCTCCAGGAACATCTCCCCCACGCTGCGCCTCCCCTCGCGTGTCTTTTGCCATCTGCTGCTGTTGTTAAAAAATTAAATTTCCATCTGCTTTCACACTCCCGCCTCTCCCGCCGGCTCCGGGTGCCGCCGCTCCCCGGGAAGCATCGCCCCCGGCTCCCCGGCGGGGTGCAGCCCATCCGGCGGGATGCGGGTGACGACGCCGAGTTCATTTTCCCGCTGCTGTTGGCTGAAATAAATTCTTCAATCCCCTCTGGAGAGGTGGGTGCCTCACTTTTGGCCACCCACGGGCACCAGGGCAGCTCTTGGGGGGGGTGGTGCTGGCGTGATTTTGGGGGGTACAACCCACCCCTGCTTTGCTGATACAGCCAAACTGGGGGAGCAGAGCCCCAAGGGTTTTATTCATCGTTAGCAAAAGACACAACCCCAAGTCCTGGGCATCCAAACCCACCCGCGTGGGCGCCCCGTGTGTCCCTGGCAGCCGCACCCCGCGGGCCGTGGCTCCATCCTGAGGGATGGGTGTCCCCAATGTCCCCGCTCAGCACTGGCTGCAGGGCGAGGGGCTGTCCCCGCGCCGCCCCTCGCGGGACAGCGTGGTGCCCGTGGGCGTGGGAGGTGTGACGATGATGGAGGGCACGTGCAGGTGTTTCTGTGCCGAGGACGCCGTCGCTGTCCCGTCGCTGCCGTTCCCGCTGCTCACGCACATCTTCAAGCCTGGGGAAATTTTGGGGAGGGGAAGAGTAAAAGGAGATCAGGGTGCAGCATCCCCCAGCTCCCCGCAATCCTTGCTGGAGAATCCACAGCACCCTCATATCTCCTCCCCTGGATCCACTTTGGATTTTGGGAGGTTTCATACGTTGATCCCCCCCTCACCCAGCCGACCACCTGCCCAGCCCACCCCCCTCCCCCGAGGGGAGCAGATCGCTTTAATCTGCTTTTTTAATCAGGAGAAAAGCCCCCGTGCGGCACAGGCGGCATCCAGGGAGGTTTCAGCTCTTCCCAAGCAGGAAAATGCCCGGAGGGGACAGACACTGATATTTTTAATCTCTTTTTAATTAAGGATAAAGCCTTGCCTTATGTAAGGGAGCTGGAAAAGGGGGGAGGGTCTTTTCTTTTATTCCAGACTCCAAGCTCATCTCAGGGCTCTGGAGACATGGGGGACATTTTGCTGCCCTGTCCTGGATTTGGGGCAGGATTGGGATTCCCTGGCTGCTTGCTTCCCCTCTCCAGTTATCCCTTGTTGGACAGGGGGAGTTGTGAGACCTCAAACCTCTCAACCACTCCCTCCCGACATCCCTGCTGCAGGGAGTGGGCAGAGCTCATTTTTGGGTGATGCATCCAACCCTGTGCCCATCACAACCAGAATCCCAGAGTGTTTAGGCTTGGGAAAAGCATCCTAGAGAGGGATCCTCATTAAGTCCCATCCCTAACGACCCCAAGGACGATTTTCAGGAGTCAGAGGGATGCAGAGCTAATGGGAGATGCGCTCTCCAGCCCTCGCCCTGCGAGGCCAGCAGCGTTAAAAGCTCCCACTCTGCCCCAGTGCAGACATCCCTGACGCCATTCCCAGCAGAAATCCATTAAGAGAATTAAAGTTGGGGAAGAAGCTCCTGGTTGGAATATCCCTGGGGAGAGTGGAGCAGTGGGGACAGCCAGGAGTTGTGACCCTGTGTCCCATCCACGTGGCCGTGAGCTGCCCTTTCCTGCCTCCAAGGAAACCCACCTGACTTTTTGAGGGCTGCCCTCAACCCATGGATTCTCCAGAGCCAAGAGTCTAGGACAAGCACAGGACTGAGGAAAATAAAGCCGGGAAAATCCCCTCTGGTGTGGTCCACGTGCAACAGGTCACACCCATAGAACTTCAGAAATTCCACCACATTCCCCAACTCCACCAATCCTGCCCACACCTCAATCCCCTCCAGCTCCCACCATCCCTGAGATGCCTTCAGAGGGGAGCTCCAGCACCCCAAACCCCGTGGCAGGCTCACCTTTCAGGCAGGATAACTTGAGCCCCATGTTTTCATCCTCTCAGCGGGATCCAGCTCTCCAGCTCCGCCGCCGGCCCTGGCCGCTGGCGCTGGGGAAGAGAGGAGAGGCTTGGGGGAAGCAATGCTGGCAGGGAGGAAGGAGCAGGAGCTCAAAGCTCACATCTCTCCCTGCGTGTCTGTGTCTACAGGAGCCCGGGCACCACAGGAAACGCGGCTGCTGGCTCGCAAAACCGCCGGTGATGTCACGGCACTTCAGTGACTCAATCCGCTCCCCTGGGGTGCAGAAAGAACTTTTTTGGGAGGGTGGAGAAGTTTCTGGGTGAGGGGTCTCATCCCAGCTTCTCCACTCCTGGGGACTGGGATGAAATGTGAAGGTTGTGAGCAGGAGGAATTGGGTGGGTTTTAGGTTGGTTCTTGCAGAGAAAACCCCGAGTCCGCACAAGGAAACAGAGGGATGCTCCCAGGGCTGCCTCCCTGCTGGAATTCACATCATCCTGCTCCCCTTGGGCATCCCTGATGTCCCAAGAGCTTCTGGATGGATGATTCCCACTGTGGGACATGGTTATTTCAAGACGCTGAAAATTTTTCTGCGGAAAAAAAAAGTCCCTTTATTGGGAAATCTTCACCCCCTCCTCCCACCACTGCTGGGAAAAGCTTTTGGGAAGAGGGTCAGTGACTCATTTTGGCTCTTCCAAGCTCTGAGCCATGCAAAGAGTCAAGGAAAGCCTCTGCCCTGACCTCTGCCTTTCCAAGAAGCCCTGAGGTGGGTCAGCAGCAGCCAGCGTGGGGAAGTGAAAATTTGCTCTCTCTGCTTTTAATTCTGCATTTTTATCAGTTCCCCAGGTGCAGCCTGAGCTGTGACCCCTCCACCCAGGGCTGGGGAGTGGAATCCTCCCCAGGTCCTCACTTTGCAGTTCTCCTGGAGGCTGCTCAAATACAAAGAAACGGAGAATCTGGGTTTTGGCACCTGCTGGTGGCTCAGGGACAGAGGAGGGTCACGCTGGGGACACCCAGCTCTGGGCACAGGGCATTTCTTCTGGGATCAGCTCCTCCGGGATCACCCCCTGTGGCCGAACCCTTGCAGGACCCAGCAGCCCCCTCCCCATGGCTGAGAGCCGCGTTCCAGCTCCAGGATTTGGGTAGAGAATTTAGGACGGAATTCGGGATTCCTGGTGCTGGCTGCTGGGGCTCCAAGTTCGCTCCCTGGTGTGCCAGCACCAGGCCAAAGGAATGTTTGCATCCCGACGAGTTCACGCTCCAAAAACCCCCAGACACTCATCGCAGGCGTCACTGGAGCGGGGACCGAGCTGCCCGGCCAGGGGGGACATTCACAGGAGGGGAAAAAGGGACAAAGCTCCGAGGGGGTGGCACTTACCCGCTGCCCGCGGTCTCATCCCACCTCCCAGCGCGGCCGGGATGCCGGAGCCGGGCAGGGGGGCTCCCTTCGGGCCGGCTCTGGGTTCGGCGGGGTTGGTTGGGAACCTGGTTAATCAGGTTAGCGGAGCCCCGGCTCCTCCCATCCAAGCCCATCCGTGGCCAGCAAAGCCCTGGGGTGATGAGGAAACGCAGCTTTACTCTCACCCCGCTGCACAAGCCAGTCCAGAGCCGAGGCACGGAGAGCAAGGAGTGCCCTGGGCTGCCAGCAAAGCCCCCGAGCATCCTACACCCCCGTGAGCAGCCTGAGGGCTACCAAGAGCCTGCAAAGGGCGAGTGAGAGTCCACACCCAGCTCTGGCAGCATCCCCGAGGTCCTGATGCCAACAGACACCAACCTCTGGAGCATCTCCACCTTCTCCAGCTTGCGGGAAGGATCTTTTCCCTTTCCCAGCCCCAAACCCAGCCTGGGAGCGGGTTCCTCACCATTCCCAGGACGAGGGCTCCGGCTCGGGTCCCACCCCGCTGGGAGGATGCCCTGGAGGAGGCTGTGCCTCCGGAGCAGCCGCTTTCTCCTGCATTAGCAGCAGCCAGAGGCTTTTCCATGTTCCCCCTCCTCCGCAATTAAGAGGCGAGGCCCCGCGCCGGCTGCTTTTGAAAAGCATCGGTTCAAATGCAGGGCGCCGGCCTGCAGGGAACGCCGGCCGCACATTAAACACCCCCCTGGCTGCGGGAGGCAGGAATGGAAGGGAAGGAAATCTTGGCACCTCACCCAAGGCATCGGGAGGGAAGTGATGCCAGGAGTTTGGGAGGTCCCTGATGGGATCAGAGCCCCCCCAAGCCCGGCTGGGATGGGCGTGAAGGGCAGCAGGGAGATGGGATGGGTGGTTTTTGTTCTAATTTCTGCAGTTTTGGTGCTGCCATGTCTGATGAAAATCAGAAATCTAGGAAGAGAGGATTTCCTTCCCAATCTGACTTCTCAGATTTGTCAAAGAACTGAGTTATTGCAAAGCTCCAGGAGCAGCGAGTCTGCCACAGGGGCAAGGCTGCAGCTCCAGCTGCAGGCACAGTCCTGGGCAGATATTTGCAACCTTTTTTCCCCCTCAGAAAACAACAAATGAAGTGGTTTATGTGGATTTATTTCCCAAGTTCAGCTGCAAAATCAAAGAGTTAGAGACAAGTCCTGAACCAGAGCCTGGCAAACCTGATCTTTCAAGACCCCATCCCAAACTCAGAGCTTGCAGCATTCCATGGAGCCAGGGATTGCTCCCTGGCATCACAAATCCAGCAAGAGCAGCACAAATCTCATCTCCACCTTGAGCTACTTCACTGCCTGTCTCCAAAACAACCTGTTTGCTGCTGCTGGGTGAGAACTAACAGCCCCAAACCCACGAGGGCTGGAATTAGCCTGGCCTGAAGCAGCAGTTGTTGCTACAACTGCGACAGAAAGTGCTTGTCTTGCTGCAGCAGGGGTGGGAAACATAAACACCAGGCTGCTAAAATACCTGTGGTTAGTTCTGCGGGTGCAGCACAGCTCCAGCTGCTCTGCTGACACCTGATAGGCACAAACACAGCGTCAAACACCCTTCCCCGTCCTCCCCGCGGCGGGTGAGCAAAGCAAAAACCTTTGTGAAGGTTTAAAAAGCGGGGTTTGTCCATCTTGAGGTGACTGGGAATGGATTGGAGCCCCTCTGGTGTGGGGTCCTGGTCACTGCTGGGTGAGCAGGGTTGGGGAGAGCTGAGTGCCAGGGACAGGAGCAGCTCAGTGGGCTCAACACCCCCTCTGCAGGGTCACATCCCTTCCAGGAGTTCCTGATTCCTGTCACAGGGCTCTGAGCTGTGACTTGTGAGCATCACGTCAGGCCAAATGGGCAAAGCCCAGCAGGGGAGAAGGAGGGTGGGCTCAGGGAGTGGGGGGTATGGAGCCACCTTCACTCCCTGGGGGAAGTTTCCAGAGCTGGCCAGCGCCTGGTTGTCCACTGAGGTGCTCACTGTCTGATTTCCAGCCCTGGCTGTGTCCCTTTGGCAGCTGTGCTGCTCCTCTCCCGGTGCTTCCCAACCCTCCTGCTCCATCCTGCCCCCGGGCTGAAGCCCTGCTGGAGGGATGAGGATGAAGGGCAGCCTCCCAAATTCCCTTCGGGGGAAGGGCAGCGAGAGCTGATGCTTCCCAGGCGCCAGAGGAACCGCAGGGACAAGGAATGTGTTGTGCAAACCCTGGCCACAAGAAAAGCTTTGGCTGGAGAGCCCGGAGCAGCTCTGCTGGCTGCCTTCAGGAGCTGCTCCTGCAAACACCAGCTGGGCTCCCCTTTCGCAGCGAGGGGGAGGGAGCCGCTTTCTGGGTCACCGAGTGCCAGGGTCTGCTAACGCAGGTGACACGTCACCCTGGCTCTGTGCTAACCCAGCAACGAGGCCACCTGTCCCCTCCTGCCCCCGTCCCTTCTGGCCCGAGCAGGGCAAGGGGCTGCTCCCAGCTTGGAGCTGCCCCAGATAGAGGGGAAAGAGCTGGAAGTGCTGGGAGCAGAGAAGAAATTCCCTGCCGGAGATCCAGAGTCCATCCGGGGCTGGCGAGCGGAACCAGGAGGGGATGCCAGGCGTGGGGAGGGAGGAGGATGTCACGAGGAGGCTCCGGGGAAACTGGAGCAGCTCCAGCATTCCCCAAGCACGGGCGCTTGGCAGGAGCAGCAGGAACCGCGTGGGCTGGGAGCACCCCCAGGAGCAAATCCAGCGGGATGAGGCTGCGGAGGGGGTCGGGAGCCAGCACCTACCTGAGGCACAGAGAGCTCCCGCATCCAGGACCAAGCACCTCTCCCCCCGCATGGATTCAGGGATTCAGCCGGGAACTGCCTCAGGGACCTGCCTGCGCTTCCCGGCTCGCTCAGCTCCAGGTTAATCTGGGCCCAGCTTTCCCTTTTATCCCCTGCTCTTACAACCTCGACGGAGCATTTTCAATTAGGTCCACCACTTAAGCTCCAGGCTGCATTTCTAGGAAGGGCTGCGTCGTTCCCCTCGGCCCTGGCTGTGCGCAGAGAGGGCCATGCCTGGCACGGCTCCTGCCCGCATCCCGCTAAAGCGCTGCAGCCGGAGTGGCACTGCCTGGAAGCGCTGCCCGAGTGACCCCCTGAGCCCCAGCCCACCTACCGGGTGTTTTTTAAGAGCAGAGCTCCCTGTTTCACTCATCCCAGCTCCGGCAGGCTGGAAGTGCCACACGCAGTGTCCCCCCTGCCAGCCCCCCGTCTCCGTCCTCTCCGAATCTGCCTCTGCCGCCAAAGCGAGAGCAAGGGATGCAGCTGGGGTGGACTTTCGGAGGAGAAGGCTGGGTGAAAATGTGGTCTAAAAGCGACAGTGAAAAAAAAAAAAAAAAAGAAACAACAAAAGGGAGATCGATAAAGTCCTCAGCGGATCCTTGGGCACACAGAATGCGCTGGTGGCTGCGGGAGGGGTGGCTCAGGGTGCTGGGGGAAGCATGGAGGGGGTTGTGGAGCAGGATTGGGATGTGTGGAGGTGTTTGAGCCTGGGCAGGATGGGAGGGGAGCAGCCCAATCGGGACCAGCTCGCCTGGATGCCCCGGCCCGGCTCCAGGAGCTGAATTTCACCCGAACGAGGAGCAGAGCTCACAAACGCAGCTCATTTCCCCTCGAGGCCATTCTCCAGGCTGCACTCAGCCGCAAGCCCACCCCGCTAAGAGCCTCCTCCATTAGCGATATCCCGGCTCTCCCTCCTCCCCCGGCATCTCCAGACGCTTCCCAGATCGCGGAGTGCAGCGATTAGGCGCGGAGCCAGGGAGCAGAGAGCATCGCCTCCTGCATCTGTCACTGTCACCTCCGCTCGCAGCAGGAATTCTTGCGGGGCAGGGGGCCGCCCCGCACGGCTGGGCTGGGCTCTGCACATCTGGCTCCAGCTGTGCCAGGTGATGGCTGAGCCGCTCACCTGCTCCCCCATCCAACATCGGCTCCGAGAGCTGGAACTGTCACATCTCTCTGCTCGGCTTTCCTCGGGGAGGGAACATCCCAGGAGCAGATGGGAAGAGGGAAAATGCCAGCAGCAGGCTGCTCTGCTTGCTGGATGGGGAAAAGAACTTCCCCAAACCCTCGTATGCACACGCAGAGCGATGAGAATGTGGAGCCTGGCATTCCCTGGGAACGGGGACCTCACTTGTGAGCGCCCCAGGAACAGCTGAGCAGGGATTCCGTGGCTCCTGTCATCCATCTGCTTGTGGGGATGTTTGCCACAGCTCTGGAAAAGCAGCTTGAGTGGGGAAAAGAGAATCCCGCAGGCTGGGAGAGCTGGGGGTGCTCACCTGGGGAAGAGAAGGATCCAGGCAGAGCTCAGAGCTCCTTCCAGTGCCCAAAGGAGAGCTGGAGAGGGACAAGGTGTGGAGGGACAGGACACAGGGAATGGCTCCCACTGCCCTTAGATGGGATTTGGGGAAGGAATTGTTCCCTGTGAGGGCGGGCAGGCCCTGGCACAGATTCCCAGAGGAGCTGTGGCTGCCCCTGGATCCCTGGAAGTGTCCAAAGGCAGGTTGGACATTGGGGATTTGAGCATCCTGGGAAGGTGGGAGGTGTCCCTGCCCACGGCAGGGGATGGAATTGGATGATTTTAAGATCCCTTCCCACCCAAACCATTCAGGGATTCTTTTTTCCAAGTGTTGTGTGGATGAAGTAAAAAGCTGGGAGTTAAAACATCTGGGCAGGCAAATGCCAGATCTCCAAATTTTGGTGGATAGGGGAGAAAAAAAGTTAATACTGAGAGTCATTAATTGCTAACAAACCATAAAAAAAAGAGTAGGACATACATTCCCAGTGCTGCCTTCCAAGAGATTCCCTCACTAAGATTTCCTCCCCCTTGAAGTTTTAAAAGGAATTACCTTGAATCCAGCGGATCAAGCAGCCAGGAAAGCATTTGCTCGGGGCACATCAGCAGGAAAGGGGAACAGAGCCTTCCCTGAGCCCTGCAGCTTCCTCATTCTTTCAGGAGAGCCACCACACGGCTGCCTGGATTTATGGAATTGCTGCTTTTGTCCAGCCTTCAATGCAAATAGGCCAGGGGAGATAAGATCTGCAGGTTTGTCCTCTTTGCTTCAAGCCAGCCTGGTGGCAAAAAATCCTCATTTGAAAGCAAAGGAAGATTAAAAAAAGGGAAGACAAAGCACTAAAAGGCAGTCCCGTGTCCCAGGTTAGTCACAGGGAATGTTCCAGCGGGTTACACCGAGGAGACAAACCCTGCCTCACAGGGGCAGCAGGATTAGCCTAAATTTGCATATTTATGATCAAAGCTCGATTAGGAGATGCTGTTACAAAGAACAAGAAACACATTTCCCATTTGCCGTGGCTCGGGAGAGGCAGCAGATCCAGGTGACAACCTCACACCAGGAACCTGGCTGAGACAAGGATCTGCCTCTGGAACAACGCCTTGGATTTCCCGGGGTGTGTGATTGTACAAAGTGCTCTCCCTGCAGCCCGGGTGCTCTGCATTCTGCTCCCAGGGTATTTCTCCTACAGATGTGAAGTGGAGCAGCCACAGGAATGTGTTACCTCGCTGCTTTTGGGAGCTAAATCCGCGTTTTCAGTCAACAAGTGAAAACATTTCCCTCTCCTGCAAGCCTGACTCAGCCTAGGGAAGGTTCTTGACTGGGTGCCAATCTCTTTGGTAATCACACCTCACCCATGCACACAGGGAGACAAAAAACAAAGTGTCCAAAGCTTCCTCTCCTCCCTCAACCTCACCTCCTGCTCCTGTGGGATCTCACCTGGAGGGAACTCCCCAGCCTGGGCTCCACTCCCTGCTGCAAATGAGATTTCAGCCTTGCCTCTCCAAGATCAGGAGTAAAATTTGGGTTTATTGACTCAAAATTGAGAGGTTCTGAAATTTCCAATTTGAAATAAACCCAGGTTGGATGGGGCAACCTGTCCCAAGTGTCCCTACCCATGGAATGAGATGATCCTTAAGTCCCTTCCAACCCAAATTTGCTGTGATTTTCATGCTAAGGCACACAGACATTTTGCGGATATTTGGATCTTCCTTGTAGCAACATTTCTGGGCAGGAAGAGAAGGAAATCTGGAGGAATTGTTGCAGGTTGAGGCTATGTTTGTTGGGCAAACAACCACGAGGAGTGAGGCAGCAAGGGCTAACAAAGAGCTCTTCTAGGCTGGTACAAAGCTGCATTGTCCAGGAAACTTCTCCTTGGAAAGAAATATTAATGGGAAAGACAAGGCAAGCTGAACTAGGCTGCATCCAGTCTCCCTGATTCCATGTACTTGGATCATGTGGAAAATGAGATTTGCTGATTAACACCTCCCCAACCGCATAAAATTAATAAATATTAATTAATATTTAAATAAAAATATTTAAATTATTATTATTAAAATATTTTAAATATCAATTAATATTTAATTAATATTTCACTGCTGTGGGCTCCAACTGTGCATTCAAACTCAGCAGTGTGCTTCCAGTCCTTTTTATAAATAATTTACTTTGGGTTTGACACATTCAAGCAGTAACTGCGCTTGCCAAGCCCACGAGAGCAGGAGCCACAGATTATTTGGGAATACTCCTTTAAAACTCTCTGTCATGCTAAAGCACTGCAAAACAGGTGACACATAAGCATGGAACTTCCTCAGCAGACTGCATTTTACTGCGCCAAAAGTTACAATTCCAACCAGTCTAGGAGAAACCATTCACCTCCCATTTGATCTATTTGCCCTTAAAATCTCTCATCTGAGGACAGCATTGAATTTTTTTTCCCTTTTTTTTTTCTTTTTTTTTTTGGAAAGGTATTTCCAGAAATCGTTAAAAAGTAACCTCTCTAAAGATTAGAAAAGCTGAAGTCAAAACTTTGGAATAGGAACAGTGGGGGGGGGTGGGCAAGCAGAAAAGCAGTTCTGGTTTCCAAGAAACAGCAACATTTCACTACCAGTGGGATGGTGTCCAGCTCTTCCAGGGAATGTCACCAACATTCCACGGCACCACAGCCACTCCTCTTTAATCAGTCAGCTTTCCACACAAGGTACTGAATCTTAATTCTATTTACATTCAAAAATAGCATTTGTTTTTTTTTTTTCTCTCTCTCTTCAGTACAGAGTGGGAATGCCCGTGGATTTAGTCAGGAGGAGCCCTCCTAGCAGAGGTGCAGCACAGCTTTGTTGATCTCGGGGTTTGTCCAGTCGTTGCGGATGTCATCCAGGTGATTGTCGAAATCCACCAGGCTCTCGTAGGATTTGCTGTCCAGGAGGGAGGCGGCGATTCGCTGGGCTTCAGTCCAATCTTCACAGAAGTCACTGGGATGGGAAAGAGGCAGGGATTGGAAT
Organism: Sialia sialis; assembly: GCA_009812075.1. Taxonomy (NCBI): domain Eukaryota; kingdom Metazoa; phylum Chordata; class Aves; order Passeriformes; family Turdidae; genus Sialia; species Sialia sialis. The sequence goes on from VRYO01000704.1 coordinate 2,297,011, forward strand.
CACCACAAAAAAAAAAAAATAACTCGAAAATGAAACCACGCTGCAGCGTCCTCACACGGACAAACTGCTTTTCTCCAAATCCCCATAAATTCCAAAAAAAATGTTGGATCCCAGAAACCTGAGATTTTTGGGCTTTCTGTGCTTTCTGGCACTGATCCCCTGGGATGGAAAAAAAGCAGGAATTGGAATCACCACAAAAAAAAAACAACTCGAAATTGAAGCCACGCTGCAGCGTCCTCACACGGACAAAATGCTTTTCTCCAAATCCCTTAAAATTCTCCAAAAAATGCTGGATCCCAGAAATTCCCAGCATTTTTGAGCTTTCTGTGTTTTCTGGCACTGACCCCTTGGGATGGAAAAGAACCAGGAATTGGAATCACCACAAAAAAAAAAACCAAAAAAACCCCAAAACTCGAAAATGAAACCACGTCGCAGTGTCCTCACACGGACAAACCGCTCTTCTCCAAATCCCCTAAAATTCCCAAAAAAATGTTGAATCCCTGAAATTCCCAGGATTTTTGGGCTTTCTGTGCTCCTGGGATGGAAAAGAACCAGGAATTGGAATCACCACAAAAACAAAAAAAAAAAAAACAACTCCGGAAAATGAAGCAACGCTGCAATGTCCTCGGACAAACGGCTTTCCCCCAAATCCCCTAAAATTCCCCAAAAAAATGTTGGATCCCAGAAATTCCCAGGATTTTTGGGCTTTCTGTGCTTTCTGGCACTGACCCCCCGGGATGGAAAAGAAGCAGGCATCAAGTGGAACCACCACGAAAAAAAACCTCTGGAAAATGAAGCCACGCTGCAGCATCCTCACACGGACAAACGGCTTTTCCCCAAATCCCCTAAAATTCCCCAAAAAATGTTGGATCCCAGAAATTCCCAGGATTTTTGGGCTTTCTGGCACTGATCCCTTGGAGAACACTGACCTGAGGCCTTGGGGAAGGCTTCCAAAATTGAATTAAAAATCCCAGGTGTGTAGTTAAATGGAAGCATGTGATTTCACACAGTGGAGAGTTTTGAATTTGGGTGTGGATCAAGATGGAAGATTTTGGGTGGTGTCTTCATGATTTCAGGTTGGACAGTTAGTGGGTCATGAGGAGTGTGGTTATTGAGTCAAAAGTATCAATAATATAGGTTTTATTCTCTATTGGACTGTTTAGCTTTAAGAGATTTTTTAGCTCACTGGATTCATCCCCATTTTGCCCACTTTTATCTGGTAGACTGTTGCAGAACTCCCCGTACTTCAGATAAGATTTAATAACCAACCAAGCCTGAATATGAGAAACTTCATTTCCTTTGTGTTTTTTGAAGCCTGGCTGTGAGTGAAAGCAGAAGAAATTCCAGGCAGAGCACTCCTGCTCCCCTCACTCACACGTGCGGGTCCTTGCACCTCCACTTGTTCTCGTGCAGCTCGTACACGTGGATGGCAGGCTCCACACACTCCATGGTGAACTTGGTGTTGTCAACCTGTGGGACACACAAGCACCACCTCAGTCTCCTCCTCAGCACCCCAGAGGATGAAATAAACCCAAAATCAGTTTGTAAAAAAAGGGCATTTTACACCCATCTGCTGTTTTACCCTCAAACTGCCAAATTTAATTGTGCTTTGTCACAGCAGTGAGGAGGCAAAGCTCTGTTTGTGACATTAAATGTAAGAATTTATGTTGCACCAGGAGGGCTGGAGCCAGAAATTGCTGCCTGAACATGTAGAAAAGGTTTCCAATTCCTCTGAGGTGGCACAGAGCTCACCACAGCCTCTCTATGGATTTACTTTGCAATTCACTGCTTGTTGATCTCCTCCTTGAAGCATTTTGGAAGGGAAAAAAACCCTGAATATCTCATGAAAGGAGACAGAGAAGAGCACTTCCCTGGTCCAGCAGCAGGGCCAGAACACCCAGGAGGGATGAGGGGAAGGAAGTACTTTACCATGATGAGCGCGGTGTCCGTGAAACCCTCGGCAATCCGGGACGCCACTTTCTCTGCAACCTGGTTTGGGCTGGAGCAGAAAGGAAAAGGAACGGAGTGATGGGAGTTTCAGCTGAAAGCAGCAGGAAATGAGCTCAGAGAGATGTGAGAGTGACTCTGGGTGCTTGCAAACAGGAACCAGATAAAGGAGTTGATGCCACAGCTGATAGAAGGCTCTGGCTTTAGGAATGGCTTTGGAATGACAGGGAATCAACATTTTGTGGCCTCCTATCTTCTTCCCCCAGACCAAAGACTCTGCCCTGGCAGGTATTTAAAAAAGAAACTGAGTTTTCTCCCCAGTCCAAAATCAGATAACCTTTGAAAACCTCTGTCACCTTTCAAAGGTGACAATCTCTGTGCAGTGCCACTTAGTGTGGTGCCAATGACAATCCCTGCGTGGTGCCAGAAATCTTTTTATCTTCAGAATTATCTTCAGAAATCAAACTGAAATCCTAAAAAACTATCAAGCCTGTGATATTCTTTCAAACCTCAAAGAGGAAAAAAACTTCTCTTTAAAAATGAGCCCAGCAGATTTGTAAGGAAAGGACAAATCATGCTTTTAGATACTTTAGAAGTCACAAGTGTTTTTAAAAAAACATAATTGAGTCTGAATATACATTAATAAATAACTGGAATCAGATCACCAAGGAGTGGTTTGGGTTGGGAGAGATCTTAAAGATCCTCTCATTCCATCCCCTTCCACTGTCCTAGGTTGCTCCAAGCCCCACCCAACCTTGGACACTTCCAGGAATGGGGCATAACACTTTAAATAAATTGCTTTTGTTCTCATTAGTCCCAATTCTGGATTTGTCCAAGAGATAGAGGGGAAAAGATGAAATCCACAGATTTAAAATTAAATTCTGGCTCCACAGGAAGGTTCCTCATTGTTCAGTGAGTAATCTGAGTCAGCCAGCAGGGGAAAAAAATGACTAATCCTGAGGAAAAGAAGTGATAAGTAAGAGATATCACCGCCTGATTGACATAATCTCCCATCTCTTCACCACATAAAAAAAAACTGCTTTGACAAAACCCAGCGACCATGAAGAAATTCCAAAAGAATCGGGTTGCTCCCGACTCCCCATAGGATTGCCAGACTTTTCAAGATCCATGCTGCACGAGCACAAAACGCTCTGCAGATTTTTGGCTTTTTCCCTGACAACTGCAATTCAAGAAGCTGGCACGGGTTCAAAGAGTGGCAGGGATTGTGCAAAGCCTGGACTTTGTGCACCTGAGCAAAGGGCGCGTCCCGCAGCCCCGCGGAGACAATGTGGAAGCAGCTGACGGTTGTCAGAGCCAATTCACACACACGCCTCATTTCTGGGCATGATTGCTGCTGGCAGAGTCCAAGGTATGAGCTAAAAGAGCAAACAGAAGGGAATATTGGCCCAACACACCTGGCATCTTTCACGCGTTCGTTCGCCTGGTAATATCCAGCTATCACGTAGCTGTTCTCCTTGCACCAGGAATCAATCTGGAAAAGCAATGGCAACAATAAATCCTAAGGGAAAAAACAAAAAAAACCTCCAGGATTAAAGGAAACGAACCAAAGATGAAGGAAATCTCATGGGTGGTGTGTAAATAAAGCAGCGTTGCTCCATCTCTTGAAATAAATCTGAAAATAAATATTGAAATAATCCTCGAAATAAATCTTGAAATAAATCTGAAATAAATCTCGAAATATTTCTGTGTTCTGGGTTGATCTAGCTGGGATGGAGACATCCACCAGAGCATTTGGAGAATGACAGGATGGAGCAAAAGAGCAAGGAGGTGTCTCAGTCAAAGCCTGGCCTAAACCCGAGTGACAGGAGAGTTAAACTCAGCCTGGAGAGGGTTTGGGTCTCACCAATTTTTTGTCACTGCTCACTTTCAAAGGGACTTTAGAGAATGTTGTGCTCGTGGATGTGTGGCTGCCCTTTGCAGGAAGGTTTTATTTCTAATGTCACATTTCTAGGACAAAATGCAACCATTTGGGGCCTTCATGAGGAAATAAAAGCTGGAGGTGAAAGGTAAATGTGAGGCAGAAGTTTGTCCCATTTAGCAGATTTTCAACTGAGATAAAACTGTTTTCCTGTGAGAGTTTGTCCTGATTTAACACCTCTGTGTAAATGCTTGCACTGATGTATTTTTGGCACACAATTTACACCATTTTTGATTTACACAAGCACAAAACTTCAGTGGTTTTGTTGGCTGTTGCTTTTTAATTGAATGAGTTGAAACGCTGCTGTTCCTGCTGCTTTAAACTGGAGCTGAATTCCTCCTGCTGAGTCTGACTTTGAAAATATCTCTCCCTATATATGATACCTATATATATAGATGATGCTTTTTATTAGAATTGAGGGTATCAAGTCAGCAAAACACAAAGACAGGAGGGGAGGAAGCAGCTCGAATTTTCCTTTGCAGTCCCTAGAGAGCACAGCCTCAAAAAACCCTCCCCAGCTCCATTAAAAAGGACTCCAAAAATACATCTGCTGCTGACCTGGGACTCAAATCAATCTCATTTTCAGCAACAATTATTGTATTAGACTGCAGAACCAACCAAACAACACGGCCATGTGAATAATCCAAGAGATGACATGGATTTAAGTGATTAAAAATAATAATAAAAAAAAAGCTGTGCAGCTCTGCAAGAGTTGCTGTTTCAATTCCAAACCCATTTTGAGGGCTTAGGACTGGTTTCAATTGTTGTGGTTGGAAAGCTTGGCATTAGAGACAGCAGTCCAGATATAATAATAATAATAATAATAATAATAATATCATTATTACTATTATTATTATTATAAAAGCCCCTCCATCCATTTGAAACCACTGTCCTAAATATTTTTTTGTTCCATACCAAAACCTCTCTTGAAAAGAAAAAAGAGAATGATTTTAAGCTCTCCCTTTTCTGATTGATAATTAAAAATTGCTTCTGCATAAAACAAAGGTGGGGGGAAAAAAAAATCTAATTTTGGAATGAAAGCTGTTTCCAGCTGTAATTTTCAAGTCTAGCACTTTCCCCACAGGTGTCCTACAGCAACTGGCTCCTATCAGGAAGATTTTTAATATTAGAAATGTTTTTAATATTAGAAATATTTTAATATTACAATTTTTTAAATATTAGAAATATTTTAATAGTAGAAATATTTTTAATATTAGAAATATTTTAATATTTCCCAGAATCCTGGAATATTCTGAGCTGGGAGGGACCCTCAAGGATCATCAATCCAACTCCTGGCCCTGCACAGACATCCCAAAATTCCTCCCTGTGCCTGGGAGTGCTGGAAATGTTGGGAATGGGAATATTCCCTGGGGAATTCAGTGCCTGACCTCCCTCTGGAAGTGTTTTTTTAAAATTATTTTGTGTCTTCTAAAAGTTGTAGGAGGCAAAGCCTGAAAGTTTGTAAGTCTCAGCTTTATTTCCAGATGGAATTTGGAGATTTTTGCTCCCATCCCATTCTGGGATGACTCAGGGCAGGGAAGAGGAGGTGAAACTCGTGTGGTTGGTTCTAAAAACCCTCCCTCAGAGCCACCCTCCACCAAAAATCACCAATAATTGAATTTGGAAGGAAGCAGATCCCATTAAATCCTTCAGAAACGAAGATGCTCTGCCACAAAAGTTGAGTGTGAGCACCCTGACCTCCCTGATTTATTCTGGATCCACAGGCCAGGTTGTACAGAAGATGTGGGATCAGCTCCTTCCAATCTTTCCCATGAAAAAATCCAATTTTCTCTGCTGCTCTGGCAGGATTTATCGACACCTCTGCCTTTGTTTAAACCCACAACAGCAGTAAAAGGCCCGTGTAAAATTCAGTTTTTCAGAGTGGCTGTGAACCACCCAGAGCTGTAGCAAACACTAATTATTGTGGGGAATGCCAAGTTTTTCAATCTTTACCTTTTTGTACCAAAAATTCTGCCATTTCTTTGGCTCCATGATAATTTCCTTCCTGCAGATGTTGCAAGAAACAGGATTTATTTCCAAATATCTGATTCTGCTGCAAGATCTACAATGAAAAGCTGCACTGGAAGCCTAAAGTTTACCAAAATTCACTGCGAAAAACTCTGTGGAAAGACTTTTAATACTGATTTAATGAAAACACACAGTGTTCTGCTACTCCTGCACTGCTATAAATATATTTCAAATGATGAATTTTGTGTGTTTTGTGGTAGGATTAACTGGTCAGGGCTCAGGCTCAGCTCCTGCCCTGTGCCTCTGGCTGCATTCCATCATTTCCAGGCTTCACAAAGATGTCAACATTCTCACGGCATCATCCGAGCTGGAGAAAACTGGAATTTATTTACAAGTAATAACTGGAACTTGTTTCCAAAAAAATAAATTTATTGAGATGGAAAAAACTGAGAGAAACATGAAAGACGAGTCTGGAGGAAGCAGGAATTTGTTCTTTTTAATGATGTGAAAAAGGGATGGATTTTGTGCTCACAGTCAGATAATGGTGGCGTGGTTTGGAGGGGATCTTAAAGCTCGTCCCATTCCACTTTCCACCATCCCAGGGTGATCCAAGCTCTGTCCAGCTTGGCCTTGGACAC
>VRYO01000704.1:2336602-2363498 GCA_009812075.1 Sialia sialis
TTTTTTTTTTTTCTGCCCTGTGAGGATGGTGGGGAGCTGCAATAAATCCCTTTTCTTGCTGGAGGAGCAATAATTTTGCAGGGAGCTGCTCTGGTGTCCGGTGTGGCTCAGGTCACACTAAGTATAACTCAGTTTGTGGTTAGGGGAGCCTGTGTGCTTTGTCTTTTTTTTTTAAGTTAAAAACTTGCAAAAAAAGAATGATTTTGCAGTCAGGAAATCTGCCTTTAGCATCTCTGTCCCCTCCAGCCCCGGTCACACAGGGGCTGAGCTGCCTCTATGCAAATGGCACTGCAGGTTCCCACCAGCACTGGGGTGACTGGTGGAAAAAAGGAGAAGCAGCAGCCCCAGTCTCTGGGGTGCTCAAAAAAACCCTAAACCCTCTCCTCTGCTCCAGCTCTGTCTCTGTCACCAGCCAGGCTTTTGATTTTTCTTGCTGCAGATCCCTGTGCAGGGGGGAAATGAGTTATAAAGTGATTTTTGGCCCCAAAAAGCAGCTCTGTGATCCTCTCCACGGTGCTGTTATGTGCTTCTTGGTCTCACAACTTTCACAGGGTGAAAGCTTTCTAAAACCCTTCAAGATGAGCTGTGGGTGTCCTCACTGTGTCCCCCTCACTCTCCTCGCAGGCAAGGCAGGGATTGCCAACGGGAGCAGCCTGAACGATGTCACCGAGATGGACTGCAGCTCCTCTGCCATCGAGGAGCTCATCAAAGAGGTGAGGCCTCACCTGGGCTGCAGGTGGAGTGCTTGGCTTCCCCAAATTCCGGCCGCACAGCTCATCAGGGCACGCTTCTGATGCTGGCTCCTGCTTTCCTCCTGGAGCTGGCACAGCTCTGTGCCCCTCCTTGCCCTTCCCCTCAGTCGCTCTTGGGGGTTTTATTCAAATGTCCAGCCTAGGGAATGCCAGATTTGCTCTTTCCACCCCCCAAAAATTGGTTGGCATTGCCATTTGGATGCTCAGTGAGGGCTGGAAGTGCTTTGCTGGAAGCATCAAACCTGCTCTGATCCCCGTATCTGCTGTCCCACAGCCCTCCTGTGTGGATGAATACCTGGGGATCATCAAGAGGAGCCCCTCACCCCCCCAGGAGACCTGCAGGAACCCCCCCATACCCGACTGGTGGGTGCAGCAGCCCAGCCCTGGTAAGCAGCCAACAGCTTGGGTGGTTTTGGTGAGAGTTTTGGGGCAGAAAAATCTTCCTAGGGAGCAGTTATTTAATCTTCCTTCTTAAGAAATCCAGCTGGGAGCTTTTGCTGGCATTTCCTATGTGGGAGCTGGGAGATCTGGGACAGAAAATGAGGGGGCTGGTGGGAGGAACTGGAGGATTGGGATTTGGGAGCTGGGAAATCTGGGACAGAAAATGAGGGAACCAATGGGGGGAACTGGAGTATTGGGATTTGGGAGCTGGGAAATCTGGGATAGAAAATGAGGGGGCTGGTGGGGGGAACTGGAGGATTGGGATTTGGGAGCTGGGGATGCAGGCTCAGCTTGGCTTTCTGTGCCCACAGCGTTGCCCCTGATGAATGGATACTCCAGCTACGAGCAGTATCACTCAGGTAAGGCACCTTACCTGGCCAGCAGCTGCTCCTCTCTGTTTGTGGTGGCAGGAGGTGGCTCTGGCTCAGTCCCCCACCTTGAGGGAGGCTTTGCTTTGGGTTTAGGAGGTGCTGATTATCCTGATTATCCACATTTCTGTGCTGAGATGAATCCTGCCTGGTGGCAAGGGGGCAGAGAGCAGCAGCTTGAGGGGCTTTGGAAGAAGAGGTTCAACATATTTCATAAACTAAACCACCAAAAGTTCCACTTCAGCGTGGGGAAATGCTTCCCATGGAGGCTGTCAGAGCCTTGGAGCGGCTGCCCAGGGAGTTGTGGGATTTCCCTCTCTGGAGACATTCCAACCCCACCTGGATTTGTCCCTGTGTCACCTGCTCCAGGGTGATCTGGATGATCTCCAGAACTCCCTTCCAACCTCAACCATTCCATGATCCTGTAACACTGGGAGCTCTCACTTGCTGCTCAGCCCTGGACATGCTGGTGGAGATGTCCCTCCACCAAGAGAGACCCGCAGCCAGGAAATTTGGGATTTGAGCATGGCAGTGAGGAACAGCTTGTCATTATCTGATGGGACGTGCACATCCATCACCCCCTAGGTTATTCTCAGATGTCCAACCCCACCTGGATTTGTCCCTGTGTCACCTGCTCCAGGGTGAGGTTTTGATCTGGGTGATCTCCAAAGATCCTTCCAACCCCAACCATTCCATGATCCTATACATTGGGAGCTCTCACTTGCTGCTCAGCCCTGGACCATGCTGGTGGAGATGTCCCTCCACCAAGAGAGAGTGACAGCCAGGAAATTCGGGATTTGGGCATGGCAGTGAGGAACAAATTTGTCATTATCTGACGAGACATGCACAACCATCACCCCCCAGGTTACTCCCAGATGGTGATCAGCTTCTACTACAGCGGGAGGCTGGTGGGCCACGTCAGCACCTCGTGCTCTGAGGGCTGCAGGATCTCCCTGGGCCAGCCCCAGGGGGAGAAGCTCTACGCCCCTGACGCCCTGGAGCACGTGCGCTTCCCCTCGGCCGACGCCATCCAGAACGAGCGCCAGAAGCAGATCACCAGGAAGCTCTTTGGCCACCTGGAGAAAGGTGTCCTGCTGCACAGCAACAAGCAGGGCATCTTCATCAAGAGGCTATGCCAGGGCAGGGTCTTCTGGAGTGGCAACACCATGGCCTACAAGGACAGGCCCAACAAACTGGACCGGGAGGACGTGGTGAAGATTTTTGACACCAATTTGTTCTTCCGAGGTTTGTAGGAGCCTCCTGATTTTTTTTTTTTTTTTTTGGTGGCCTTTCCTGTGGGAAATGAATCCCTGCATTGGTTGGTTGAAGATGATCAGCCAGCAGATGTGGTGATGGCAGCAGTTTGGGGTTGGAATGTGGTGATCAGCCCTGGATGGCAGTTTGGGGTTGGGAAACCTTCAGGAGGGTGGAGTTGGGGATGGGATAACAGGGATAGTCCCTATGGCTCTGGCCGGGAACTCCTTGGAAAAACTGAGGCAATTCTGGGATCCCAAAGCCTTGGGACAATGCCCAAAGGGTTTCGGGAACTTGAACCCGGTGTGAGGCTCCTTTGGGCCCTGTGGTGGGGTTGAAAGGGTGCACCACTTGGAATCCATCACTGCTGGCTTTCAGTGCTCTGGATGAGCAGGTGACACTGCCAGACCTGGGAGGGAATAATCTGCTGTTTTGGGGCCAAGTGGCAAAATTCCAAAGTTGCTTTGCTTGAGCCCACAGCTTCCTTGCCAGGGATGTGTAACAAAGGCTGGCAGCCTCTGGAGTGCAAATTTACAAGTTTTTCCCCCTGTCCTTGCAGAGCTGCAGCAGTTCTACAACAACCAGGGCCGCTTCCCAGACAGCAGAGTCATGCTGTGCTTTGGGGAGGAGTTCCCAGATGCCGTGCCACTGAGGTGTAAACTCATCCTTGTCCAGGTACGGGGGGCTGGCAGCAAAAATTCCCAGCCAAGGTGGGAATTCTGTTCCACCCACGGAGCATTTGGGTGCCTGGCTTGGGGGTGGATGTGTGGTGCTTTTGCACAGCCTCCTGAGAGCTGCTTGGGCTGCTGATTGTCAAATTCCTGGAGCTGGGTTTGCAGATGAAGCTCCCTAGTGAGTTTTGGGAACTGCAGGGAAATCTTTCCTTTTCCTCCTGATCCTGCATTGGCACTGGGACTTCTCCTGGGGGAAATGGGGAAGTAAATCCCTGGACTGGTGGATTTTAGATCAGCCAGGGATGTGGCCAGCAGCTGTGGGGTTGGGAAATCTCAGGAGGGTGAGGAGGGGGTGGGATGTGGGGTCAGTCCTCATGGCTCTGCTCAGAAACTTCTCTTTGGAGAAGCTGCAGCAGTTCCAGGATTGAGAAGGCTCAGGACAGGGAGTTCCTGGAGCCTCTTGGGCCAACCAGGCTGTGGCAGCAGGGACATGACAGGGAGGGCACAGGGAGGGTGTGGCCTCCCTTCTTGAGATCTGTGAGGATTTTACCAGCTCAGAGACTCATCCTATGCCTCCTGCACAACTTCTGACCTTGTCACTCTTGTTGTCTTGGTTGTCTGTCCCCCTCTGGATGTGCTGGGACATCCCCCAGCCTGTCCTTGCACCTCAGTACTGCTGGCAGGAGCTCCTGGAGCTGCTCCTTTGTTCCTGGAGTCAGACCTGCTGTCCTGGCAGGAGCTTCTGGAGCTGCTCCTTTATTCCTGGAGGTTCTCCTGGAGTCAGACCTGCTTGTGGCAGGAACTTCTGGAGCTGCTCCTTTACTCCTGGAGTCAGACCTGCTTGTGGCAGGAGCTCCTGGAGCTGCTCCTTTACTCCTGGAGGTTCTCCTGGAGTCAGACCTGGCAGGACCTGGCCACCCCTGTGCTCTGCTGTGTGCCCCCCACCCCATCCCCACAGAAGCTGCCCAAAGAGGACTCTCCTCACTCAATTCCTGACCTTTTTTCCTTTCTCCCAGGTGGAGCAGCTGTACCTGAGGCAGGTGGTGGACGAGGCTGGGAAGAGCTGCAGCTCCAGCCCCATGCTGCCCATGGCTGAGGAGCCCCAGCACGACCAGGGCTACCGGATCTTCCAGGATGTTTGCGCCACGCGGCCGCTCTTCCGAGAGAGCCAGCAGATTGCAGTCTGAGCCCTGCTCCCTCACAGCCTGCTAGTCTGGGCTTAGCCAGGCCCAGACTATCCCATGAGTGCCTAAAATCCCCCTTTTTAATTTTTTTTTTTATGTTGTGAAAGCTGGGTTTTATTCTTTGCTGTTTCCAGTGCAGAGTCTGCATCAATCCAGCAGTTGGATGTTCAGTGTTTGTCCTCCAAACAATTTATGATAAAAATGACTTTTCTAGTGCCAGGACTGTCTGTAGCTCATGGGAGACAAGGGAGCATCTGAGCTTTGCAGGAAGGTCAGGGCTGGCTTTGCTTTGTGCTGCCTTTGTTCATGGCCAGTCAAGCAGAACCAAAAATCAACAGCTGTAACCACCTGCCCCAACAATCTGCAGCTCAGACCTTGCTGAGAGCAGCAGTTTGATAAGAGGTGACTCTTGGAAAAGCCTTAGAATGCTGAAATTTAGGAAATTATATCCAGGAATCAGCTCTCCCCTTTCAAAGAGCCCTGCTGATACACGGCAGGGTGTGCCTCCCAAAGAGAACTCCTGAAATCCCTCTTTATTTTTGCTGTGAGATTTAAGTGTTCCTCTTTCATGCCAAAGCCGATTGAAATTCCCAAACCGATGCAGAGATTCTTGATGTAAATATTGAATATGAAAACGTAAGGAATCTTAATTTTTCCTGACCAGAGACAGAGTTTATATAAATATATAGGATTTTAATTTTTCGAGATCGCAGCACAGTGTGAATAGCTTGGCTTTACCCTCCCAAACACACATGTGGGGCTCTCCCAAGCGTGTCCAGGCAGCGTCATCCATGTGTAAATCCTCATTTTCACAGCCTCTGTGTGTGCTCCCAGCTCTGGGGAGCTGCTGGTGCCACCAAAGCTGCCTATTTATTGTATGCCTGAGGTTTATTAATTTTTTTTTTGGGTAAATTTTTATATCTCCCTGCAATTAAAGTGCTATATTTTGTATTTCTCTTGTGATGTCATTTTTGGGTGGGATGAGGGGGGTCTCTGAGCTCATGGGGGATGTCTGGGATCTCTGACTTGCCCCTAATTTGGTTTTACCTGTGGTGGGCTCTGTGGGAAGCCTCTGTCACCCAATTCCTCTTCCAGAACTTCCTGGATTCATCTCCAGGCAGGAAAGAAAGGGTCAAAAATGCTGTAATGCAAGGGAGGGATGGAAATGGGGTCACTTGGAGAGCCTTCCTTCCAGGGAGGAGGAGGAGGATGATGTGTCCCTGCTCATCTGCCACAGCACTGAGCTGGGTGTGGTGCTTCAAGCTCATGGGGTGGGGGGCAGTTTTTTATGGCTGTGTCCAAAATCTTCCTCTTTTCCTTTTCCCATGGGAAATGGGAGCATTTCCCCACCTGGTGTAATCCCAGCCAGGTGCCTCCCTCATTCCCTGCTACCACTTCAGGGAGAGGGGAATTGGAAAGAAAAACCTTGTGGGTTGAGAGCAGTTTAATATTTGGGAGAAATTCTTTACTTTGGGAAGAAATTCTTCCTTGGGAGGGAGGTGAGGCCCTGGCACAGCTTGCCCAGAGAAGCTGTGGCTGCTCCTGAATCCCTGGAAATATTCAAGGCAAGATTTGATGGTGCTTGGAGCAATCTGGGATAGTGGAAGTTGTTCCTGCCCATGGCAGGGGCTGGAATAAGATTGATTTTAAGGTCATTTTCAATGCAAACCATTCAAGGATTCCAATTATAAAAATATAAAAATAGAGTGATTGTAATGAAAAGGAAAGAGGAATAAAAGTGAAGGGAAGCAGGTGCTGAACAATACAATTGCTCACCCCAACTGAGAGAAAATGAACTCTATCCCAGCAGCAACCAGAACCATTCCCCATGCAGATTTCTCACGGGTCTGGTCTGAGGGGGTGCCCTGAGCTGGGAGAACTTTGTGATCAACATGAGGATTAAGGGAATTCTTCCATGCTTGCCCTGTTGTGGGGATGCTCCTGGTCCTGCCTGTGCCCATCCTCTGCAGGCATTCCAGCGCTTGGGTTTGGTGCTTGTGAGAAGAGCTGGCTGCACTGCAATGTTTTTTAGAATGTAGCAAGATCCTAAAGGAACCCCCAGCTGCTGAAAAATATAAAATATAATGATTGTAATGAAAAGCAAAGAGGAATAAAAGTGAAGGGAAGCAAGTGATGCACAATACAATTGCTCACCCCAACTGAGAAGAAAATGAGCTCTATCCCAGCAGCAACCAGTACCCTTCCTCATGCAGATTTCTCAGGGTCTGAGGAGAGCTGGGAGAACTTTATGATCAACGTGAGGATTAAGGGAATTCCTCCATCCTTGTCCCTGCCCTGTTGAGGGGATGCTCCTGGTCCTGCCTGTGCCCATCCTCTGCAGGCATTCCAGCACCTGGGTTTGGTGCTTGTGAGAAGAGCTGGCTGCATTGCTACATTTTTTTAGGATGCAGCAGGCTCCTAAAGGCAAAGGAACCCTCAGCTGCTGAAAGCTCCTGTGGGATGCTGTCACATTGAGGGGGTGGCACCTGGAGGTGCACTGTGAGCACTGGTCAGCCTCTCTGCTCCTCCTGAGGATCCCACGGCCTTTAATCCTTATTTTTTAATAACTTTTTTTTAAATCCAGCCCTTGCTGCTCACCCAGAGGGTGAGGAGACCTCACTCCCCTCCTGTGGGGTGGAGGTGGGAGCCATGTCCCTGCTGTGGGCAGCACATGGAGCACACGATGGGCTGGAGCCTGGGACACCCAAAACCCCACTCGTGGTTTCCCCAGATGTGCAGGGCCAAGTCCTTCCCCAGAAACCACCTTGTGCCACCTGCTCCTGCCCAGGGCTCTTTCATTTTCCACCCCAGACCGCGGAAGAGCTGTGGGGAGCTGAGGTGCCTTTTATTGCTCTGGTTATTTTTAGAGTTTTCAGTGTGTCTCAGAGCCCAGAGCTGGCTTTGGGGCCTTAACCAGCACCACAGCTTCCACCCCAGAGGGATTCCAAGGGGAAATTCCTGGTGGGAAGGATGTAAGAGGGATAATGGGGTGGGCTCTTGATTGTGAGCAGGGATCCCCTTTCAGCTCAGGTGGGGCTTGCAAAGTGCTGGGCATAGGTTTAATGCCTGGTTTAGGCCTAAACTGGATTTCCCCATCCTAAAATCCATCAGGAGGAAACCTCCAAGGCCTAAGCTGGATTTTCCCATCCTGCAATCCATCAGGAGGAAACATCCAAGGCTGATGTCCCAGATTTCAAGGAAAGTGCATTGATTTCACACAGGGCTGCTCTGGCCCCAGAGTCACCGTGGTTTTTGTGACATTCCTGCACGTCTCACTTTTCCCACAAGCCAGGCAGGGCTGGCACTGCCATCCCCAGCTGGGAAGGGTCTGGAAGTGCCCCAGTCCAGATCCTGGCAGCCATCCCTGCACCTTGCCTGGCCCTGGGCAGCCCCAGGGAGCTGCGGGTGCAGCTGTGCCCTGTCTTGGTGGTTTGGGGTGGCTGGTGACTCAAATACTTTCGTTGGTTTCTGTTCATTTGGGTTCCTCTCTGTCACCTCCCTGAAGTGAAACCTCAGTGCCAGTGTCGGCTCCTCTCTGTTGGTGGCTTGGCTGCTGGCAAGTGCCAAAAGTGGTCCAAGTTTTTGGCTGAGGAGCCTGTCCCCAAACCCTGGGGGTGATTTATCCCCTGCATTAATAATCCTCCTGGCATTGCAGGATAGTGGAGCACAAATGAGAAGCTCAGATCACCCTCCCCAAAATTCTTGCTGCTCCACACTTGGAGTCAGAGCTTGATGTCAAGATATCTCCTTGCTTCCCAAGAAGGCCTGTGGGAATGGGAAGGGAATTTCTGGGAGTTGCCCAGGCTGAACTCCTGCCTTCAGGAGCAGAAGATTCCACGTGGGAGGGAGAATGGAGCTTGGTTTCCATGAAGGAAACCTTAATTTGCAGGACTCCCTCAGGAATATTTGGGAAGGAGCCATGTGCTTACCAAATCCTCCTGATGTCTGGCACAGAAGGGTGGACCAGGGCAGGAAATTTGGGGGAATTTTCTAAGATTTTCCAACCTAAAGACATCTACTCCACGGTGGACACAGAAACATTTTGATTTCTGGGTGCTGCCAAAGATGTGATCAGTGCTGCATCCCCTTGGTGTTTTGTTCACTGACTCAGGGATGTAATTTGGATTCAAAGCCAACCTTTCTGCTGAGATTTATGGCTGGAAGGCATTCAGGCCTCTGGGAAGCATTTTCCTTGGGAGAACATGAGCTGGGTTATACCCTGGGTTGTGTTAATCTTGTTCATCACGGTTGCTGGAATTTTCCAGGACATTCCCCTCACCAAACACCCAGAACTCCACTGGAGGTGGCTTCAGGAGAAGAACCCAGTGTCCATGAGGACAACAAGTGTCCCACACACTTAAAACCCAGTGCGAGGAATCACCTAGTGCCAAATCTGTGTGAACAACAAGTTTGATGGGCTGGGGAGGAGGAAGGCGAGGTTTGCCCCGGCTCAAACCGAGATTTACCCCAACTCAACCCAGAGAAAAAAAGCTCTGCTGGCATCTCCATCCAGTGCTGTGCAACCACAAGTGAGTGGCAGGTCCCAGCTCACAGTTGAACTGCTCGGGAATCCAGGACCCAGCAAGCTCCAGCTGCTTCCTCCAACCTGCCCCTGCCTGGCACTGGCGCCTCTCGGGGCGTTAGAAAACAAACAGTCACTTTTTATTTCTAGACACCCGGGCTCTCCAACTGGTTGGATTGCTCAATGCCCCCGTTTCAGCACAGCAGTCTGTGTCCAGAGCTGCTCCAGGCTCTTCCTGCCAGCGTGTTGTAATATGGGAGCAGCCCCCTCCACAGGAAAGCTGCATGGAGCCTCACACCTCCTTTTTCCAAAGGGATTTATACACCCTTGGGTGGTTTTATGGCCAAGGATGATGATTTGTGATGGAAATCTGGCAGGAAAACCCATCCAGAGTTGATTTTGGTGGATTTCAAGGGCTTAGCCTCATTTTGTGATGGTTTTTTGGATGTGGTTTCATGCGACAGTTTTCAGTTGTCTTTTGGTTTGGGTGGATGGTGGGATTTGGTTCAAGGGCCAAACTGTGAGGTCAGACCTGTGGAGGCAGCACAAGGATTGGCCAAAGGCACCTCCCCAGCTCTGAGCACCCCATCTCCACCAAAAGGAGGAAGAGGAGGCGGTGGGAAGAGCTGAGGCTGCAGGATTTCCTCAAGATGGGTTTCGCTGCAGGAGAGGAGATCCCAAACTCCAAAAACCTGACAGCCACTTCATTTCCAGAATCACCTTTTGACAGATGCCCTCTCCCTCTGCAGGTCTTTGCCTGAACACCAGACACCAGGCTCGTCAAAACAGACTCCACCCAAGCCCCAGCAGCAGAGATAACACAGGGATGAGGAGAAACACGACAATATTTGGGTTTGTAATGAGAACGAGTCTGAAACCAAGTCCAGGCTGAAATCCCCTCCCTTCCCCCTCAGTTTGCATGTGCTTAGGGGCTGTGTCCTGCTTTGACATATTTTTATTGCGGGTGATTTGTTTGCAGTAACGAAACACCCGGATGCAGCGAGGAGCAATAAAAACCACTCAGAGCTTTTTGTGTGGCCAAAAGCAGATTTGTGACCCAGAGCCACCAGCTAACCTGGGTCTCTGCTGCTCTTCCTTGCTCTCAGCCCTCAAATGGGAATGGGAAGAAGCAAAAGGGCATTTTTAGGTCTTTGCAATGCTGGAGAAATATTCATTTTCCTTCTTGTTCACCCCAGTGTGTGAATGTGGTTGGGTGTTCAGAAGAGTTGCTCCAGCTCTTGCTGAGAGAATAATTCCCATGGGCTATGTAAAACCTCCTTGCTCTGTGCTGGGTGTTTTTCAGAAAAACGCAAATCATAAAAACATGGAAGGATTTGGGTTGGAAGGGACCTTAAACCTCATCCCTAGAGGTGGACCAGGCTGCTCAAAACCCCAAAAGAATAACAAGGTTTACAGTCTTTAGAACAATTAATTTCAATAATATTAATTTCCAGCATCCTGCTTTTTCTTCTGTTAGGCTTTAGAGGAGGACTGAGGGATGTGGAAGCAGCAGTGGTTTGAAACAAGTGATTCCCTGCCTGTGCCTTTCTGTTCTGTATTTGAGAAGTAACCACTTCTCCCTGAGAGAAACGTGGCTCATGGACAGGTTCTGCAGGGTGCAAAAAGCATCTTGGTCTACCCAGGGATCATGGCTAGAAAATAGCAAGAGGGATCATTTTGGGGAATGGTTTTTACATCTCTGCCCTAGAAATACAGTGGGGTTTTGTTTTTGAGGAGGGTCTGGACACCTCTTTTGTAAAAATACCAAATATTTCAAATTTGCTGTTTTGCTTTGCTGCTTCAACTCAAGTTTTCTCTGTCTGCTCCTAAATCCTCGTGACAAATGTGACCTCCAGTCCTTCCTTGGGCAGGTGATGAGTTCTGAAGGAGACCTGGTCCAAGGAGAGATGGGAAGAGCCTCTCAGCTTCAGGTGGAGAAGGGAAGGGATCACTTGCTTGCATTTAAGGGAAAAATCAGCAGGAAATGTTCCTTGGTGGTGTCGGCTCAAGGGCAGGGAGAGCCTGGAGGAAGGAGCTCGTGGTTGGGAAGGTGGGGAGGGTGGTCTGTGGTGCTCACCACCGAGCAGGAGATGGAACAGGTGGGGGAAAGTGAGAGATGGGGATGGTTGGAGGGAGTTTCATTGTTGCTGCAGCTCAGGAGAAGGGTGAACATCTGCCAAATGTCCAGCCCTGGTCCCACAGAACATGGGAGGGGAAGGAGCAAGCATGGCTGAGCTGAACTCCAAAATCAGCAGCTGAGGGAAGCCTGGACCGTGGCTTGTGGCTGCAGATGAAAGGTCAGAGCCCCCAGCACCGTTCTCCATGGACATTAATGCCCTTAACCCGCTCATGGCTGTGGGTTAAACCCCTGAGGAGTGACAGCCACGAGCTGGATTATGCAGGGATGGGATCAGAAAGGAGAGAAGGGTTCCAGGACACAGCAGGAGGAGAAGGAATCTCCTGGGTTCCTCCTGAGGAGCATCTCTGCTCGATTCCTCTTTCCTGCCCACAGCCAGTGAGTGCTGGGGCTCCTTTTGTGGGGCAGGACACCAACAACAGGCTGAGTGGTGGGGACACATCCCACCCTGTGCCCACCCCATGTGGCTGTGTCCTTGGGGTGGATGTGGGAAACTCTCGGTCTCAACAAGAGTCTGGAAATTCTGGGGTAATTTTAACCTTGCTGTGGGTTGTGAGAAACAGAGGGGTTTTACAGCTCTGCTGGGCTGGGCACTCAGAGTCATGGGGTGTAACTCCCCCAGGAGAAACATCCAATCCCAGCTGGAGCAGGGCAGGATCGGTGTGAGCCCTCAGGATTGTGGTCCCCTGAAATTCCCCATCTTCTGAGGTTGAGGAAATATTGCCTCAGTTGGTTTTCGAGGAGGGCGATGGTTTGGGGTATTTAGAAAAAGCACAGCTTCTTAATTTTCCCCCATCAGATGTCTGGGTGAAAATTCTTGCTGCAAGGATGAGTCACGAAGCCAAGAGATGTCATTGCAGGAGGGTTTTGAGTACCAGGGAGGATTTTGTGTAGCAGGCAGGTGTCTGTTGGCCAGCACCCATCCCATTTGGATGGATCATTTTAGATGACCTTTAATAATCCCTTCCATCCCAAATTATTTCACCTGACCTGGAACTCTTCCTGCTGCGAGTTTGAAACCACAGAGGTCTCGATGTGAAAGCAAAACCTGGCCTTGGTTTTGCCTGGTTGAGAAATTATTCCGTATTTCTGGTAAAGTGACATCGTCTTTCCAAGCTGCTGCAGGAAAAGGGGTCACTGTGTCATTTTTGGTCCTCTCTCCTAATTTTGGTTCTTCACAGCATCCCAGCAGCATCCTCAGATGCAGGAAAATCTTTGCCTGCGCGTGAAGGTTCATTTCCCAAAGGCTGAATACCCTGGGGCTGGTTCTCCCCTTGCCCCACGAGGAATTTGTTCATCTCCAAACCACCTGGAGCTGCTCAGGAGGAGCTGATTCATCAGAACCCAGTCCTTGAGACATCCTGCTCCTTATCAAGCCAGCAGGGCTATCGGGAGAGGTGAGGCTGGAAACGAGCCCGGTGAATTTAATAATTCACTCCTGATTTGTGGCACTGATGGACGCTGAGGTGCTGCCAGAGATGGGAGCTGATTTCAGGGCAGGGCCAGATCTTAAAATAGGAGGATGGGAATGAATGGTAACGCTTGTTTTCCCTTTTATTGGGGTGCTGTAAAGGTTCACCTCCAGCCTGAGCTGTCAGTTGGGCACGGTAGCGTTCCGAGAATCGAGCCTGAGGTGGCCCATGGACCTGTGACCCCAACCTGAGCTGACTTTAGCACACCTCTGTTTTTTCTTGAGATAAGAATTGGTGGTGAGTTGATCATCTCTCTCCTGTTCCTTGCTTTTCTGCTGTTTTAGCTGTTTTATGAAGGTTTTTCTTGGTCACAAGCGGAGGCTGGCAGAGTCGGAGCTGCTGTGCTTCTCTCACAATCAGCTTTTCTCAGGCTGGATTTGGGGCAGAGCCAATTTTCCCCAAAACCAACATCTTTCCATCACATGCTTCAGCTCTGGAGTCTGCAGGTGTGATCATCTCATCTGGTTCAGGGGCAGTTCCACTGCCTACAAAAGGAAAAGCTTAAGCTTTGAAAGTTCACAGAGCTGCAAAAAAAGTTCCCCAGCTCCTTCCCCCCCAACAGCAAGAGCTGCTCTCGGTTTTTGTACAGGCGAAACCCGGAGTTTCACTGAAATGACCTGAAAAAAGCCCCCCTCATCCTGTAAACCCTCTCCTTTTCCAGGTATTTATTGTGTGCTTGTGTTACAGTCTCCTGCTGAATCTGGAATTTAAGCAGAATTCTTGCTCGAGACCAAATTTTCAAAAGCAAGTAGGAAAAAAAATCAAACTTAAACAAGCTGCAGTGCACAAAACCCATGCGCAGAGAAAAACAAAATTCACTAAATAAATATTTATTTTATTCTACTGACGCTTCCTGAATAGTCAAGGAGAACTTTTCCTGCTGGGATGAGCCAGGAGGAGATCCATTCCCTGTGACAAACAAGCCTTGAGTTTGAACTTTGGCCTCTGCTGAGAATTAATTAATTTGCTCTGCTCTTAGCGAGATCTCAGCTCCTGGGTTTCCCACCGTGGGACGCCGAGCCTGGGGGTGCCCCTGCTTTAAAAATCAAAATTTCCTCGCAGAAATTCTGTCAGAAAAAGTGATGAGTGTCGGGGTGGGTGCAGGAGTGGCCTCATTTACATCTTGGCGGGTGAGAAGTGGGGCGTGAGCTGCTTTCCTGTCAGCGCCAGGCTTGGCCCTAAAACCCCCGGTTGGTTTTGTGTCTCTCAGGGCTGGAACAAGATCTTGAAGGGGGAAAAGCCCTGAGAGCTGTCAAACCTCTTTTCCTTGTGGGTGGATTTGCTGGTGGCTGGTAATGGGGTTGAACCTCTCCTCTGTCACCTCTATTTGTGGTGACCTCATTAAACATCTGCACTTGATGATCTTAGAGATCTTTTCTGACCTAAATGACTTCATTGTCATATATTCTCCACCCAGGAGGTTTGCTCCCTTCTTGGAAGTGTTGGATGGGGCTTGGAGCAAACAGAATTATCCAAGAAAAATTCCCCAAGTTTATTTTGTCCAAGTGTTCATCTTTGGACCTGAAGGAAATAAAAATGCTTTGTGGAGAGGAGCTGGGAGTTGAATTCTCTTGGATTCTCTGGAATGCTGCAGGATCCTGTGTCCCTGAAACCCCATTTATGTGGAAAGGGACATGTTTAATAGAGTCCTAAATTAAGGATTTTTTTTGGCATCCCAAACTTTCCTTAACCAATAAATGCTGTGTCAGACAAACTGCAGGGCTGGGGAAGAGGGTTTATTCTGCCAGAATGCCAGGGAATGAGAGAAATCTATTTTTCCTGCTTTATTTCCTTTTTCCTGCTGTTATTGATGGACTCCTTGTCCCTTTTTTCCACCGTTTTTGGTGCAGGAGGTTGCAGGATGGAATGGGACATTAATCTTTGTATCTACACTGAGGTGGAACACAGAACTGAGCATCCCTTTGGGGCAAAAGGGTGTTTTATAGGAATAAACAACAAAAAGGAAGAGCAAACCAGGTCAGAGATGAATGCAGGCTCATGGGGGTTTGCAAAAGAGCTGGAAATCTCACAAGGCCGAGTCGTGCCTCATGAGATTTCAGGTCAGAGATGAATCCAGGCCTCAAGAGGGTTTTGCAAAAGAGCTGGAAAATCTCACAAGGCCGAGTCGGGCCTCATGAGATTTCTGATACTTCCCACTTCTGGCTGGGCCAGAAATACCACAAGAACAACGCTGCATCATCATTCTGAGCTCTGGCTCTGCTCTTCCCACACTCCCAGCTGGGATCAGCCTCCCAAAGCTCCTCCAGGATCCTCCAGGATCCGCAGGCCCCGGTTGCGGCACCGGACGCCATCCGGCTTTTCCTTTCCCCCCGTGTGTCGAGCAGGGAGATATTTTTGGTCGAGAAATTGAATGAGTCATTTTGTGGATGCCAAGAACTATTTTGGGCCGGGGTGTGCGCCTCCTGGGGCGCTCTGCCCTGGGCATCTCCAGCCAGGTGGGTGCATGATGGATGCTGCACCCTCAGCTGCAGATCCAGCTGGATCAGGGAGCCTGGAGGCTGCCAGGGATGTTGTGCAATCCTGCTGTTCACGTTTCAGCTCGGTCCTTACCCTTTCCGCCCTCTGGCCGGGTTTGTTGTGCAGAGGAAGCTTCTAAGGAGCCCCGACAAACAGACAGGAAACCGAGTCTTTCACCGCGCGGACACATTGTCTGCCCGGGGCTAAATTTGAACATTAAAAGACCTTATTTATTCCTTTTATTTATAAATCCTGTGCTTTGAAGACATGGCCTGCTTGGGAAGGGTGTAGGAGAGGGTGAGGGGAAGGGCAGCCAGCTCCCTTGGTGTGGACCAAGTCCGGCTCTGGTGTGTGGGGTGGGGTCAGGGCAGTTTGGATGCTCTGTGCCATGACCTGGAGTGATGTCCAGGTGGGAATGGTGGGACTTGGATGGGACAGCTCTGGGTCACTGATTCTGGGGTGGAAACTGCACTCAGGAGCTCATGGGCCTTCCCTGTGTGGGTGATGGTAAAGGTGAAGCTGAGATCCAACCTGCATTGCCTGGCTGAGGCTGAAATCCTGGGTGGGTCAGTGTCCCCATGGAGCGTAGATGATGAGGGATTAAAATCCAGGATTGGTTGCTGGAGGTGTTTAAAGCCAGGTTGGACAGGGCTTGGAGCCATCTTGGTCGTGGAAGCTGTGCAGGGGTTGGAACGAAATTATCTTTAAGGTCCCTTCCAACCCAAACCATTCTGAGACTCCATGATCAGCAAGGTCAGGTGGCCACTCTATGTCCACACCAGGAGTCACCATCACTGGCCTTGGTTACCACCTCTGGAGAAGCTGCTCAAGTCCCCAGCAGCATCAGAGCTTCTCCCACCAACCCACGAGCTCCTGGTCCCACCAGTCCCCAGGGACCCTGGTGACATCCTCAGAGAAACCAGAGGCTCCTTTGGGGAGGTTTTGTTTTTTTTATTTTCCATGTCCCAGTGGGTATTTCCAGGCAAAGGTACTGTGGGAGAGGCAGGCAGCTCTCGGTCACCGCAGCCGACTTTAAAAAGTGAAAACGCGAAGTCGAAAGCTGCCAAACCTGCAACAACTTCCCAAATCCCACCTGAAATTTAGCAAAAGGCACAAGGAAAGTAAAAGTTCCAGCGTTGCTTTTTTGGGGGTGGTGAGTTTGTTGTTTTTTTTTTTAATGTTGTTTTTGGAGAAACATCACCCATTGTTCTGAGAAAAGGGAAGCGCCGGGGCCATGGCTGCTGTGGTGTTGTGAATCTGCCCCTCAGGAGAGCAAAATTGGGGTCAACTCCAGCACCCAAGGTTGCACCAGGGCAGTGCAACAGCAATGCAGGAGCTGCAGGAGGAGATTCAGGGGTGACACAAGAGGAGAAATCTCTCATCCTCCCTCTCTGCCTCATGAGGAGCACAGATGGGTTTGGGCACAGCGCTGCTCCATCTCTCCCCTCCTGCTGATGAGGTCGGGCTCAGCTGCACCAAACTCCACTGGTCACAGCCACTCTTTTCTTTATTTAACCCTCCCTGACCCCAGGGTCCAGGAGCCACTTCCACATTTGCTGCTGGCCACGGCCAAAAAGCCCTTGAAGCCGTTTCTGCCCCTCCTGCCGGGCCTGTCTCGCTCGCAGATGCTCAAACCACACTTTCCTTCGCCCAGCCTGGCCCGTCACAGATGGACACAGCTAAAAATACCCCGAAATAACGCCTGGCCACAGCAGTCCTGCGAGGGTCTCCCAGCCACAGCAGCTGGGGAGAGGACAGGCTAAAAATAGGGGTGTGGTGCAAGTTTCTGAAGATCCCAAAGCGTGAGGTGAAACTCGGGCTGGGTTAACTGAAAAGCTGAGGGCATCTCTGGGGTTGTTTCTGCTCCTGGGGGCTGAGCAGGAGGAATGGGGTGCAGTGGGGTGTCCCCATAACCTGTGTTTTCTTTGTGGGGTCACCACCCCAGCAGGGAGCAGCATTCTGGGGCACAAAGGTGCTAAAGCTGTGCTGTACCACAGATTTTAGTTTTTTTTTTGGGGGAGAAATCTGCAGGTTTGGTGCCTTTGTCCCACTCCAATCCTGCCCAAGAGGAGCCCAAACCTTCCATCCTTACACAAGGACAGCAGCTGGAGCATGAAAGTCTCTCTGATATTTCCACCCACGAGCTGAGGACACGAGCCTGGGATGGTGTGTGCTTTTATTTGGGACCCCTCTGTGCCCCACCAAGCCGAGGACAATCCATCCCATCCCCGTCCCCCCACCTTGCACAACCCCACGGGGCCTTTTCCTTCTCCTTCCTCAGCCTGGGTGAAATCAGAGCTGTTATTTCAAAGAGGAGCTTGTGATTTATCGCTGTAATCTCAACCACAAGTTGAGCTGGCAGGAGTTGGGGGAGCCACGAGGAATAGCAGAGGGGTTGGCCATTCATTTCAGCATCCTCTGCGCTCTTGAGGTTTTTTATTTCTTCAGCACAACAGCAGGGAAATACGAGTTTCTCGCAGAAGGAGGAGAAAATAAAAAGGAAAAATAAAATTGCCCTGGATTTGTGATGGAGTAGCTTAAAACGGGGCTGTTTCTTTGCATTTTGATTTTTAAAAAATCAGATTTTTGAGCAATCAGAGGACCAGCCCTGCCTGCTGAAGGGGAACAGCCTGGGATGGTGCTGCTGGTTCAGGGCACAGCTGAGTGGATGTTTCTCCTTATTTTTCCCGTTTTTCCCCTTCTCCATCAGTCACTTTTACAGCTCCCAGCAGCCAGCCTGGCAAGCTCAGCTTTGCAGGGATGTTAATGAGTCTTTAAATCAAAGGTTGGTGGTGGCCAAAGCAAACCTGGTGTCCCCTTCCAGAAAGGGGCTGCACAGAGAATTCCCAAACACCTCCTGGCTGAGAAGGAACAGCGTTTTCATCTTGGTTCTTTCACTTTTTCCTAATTTATATATTTTTTACACTTTATTTAAGGCTTTCAATCCTATTTCCTCTACTTTTGAATGGACCTAGAAGCTGATTTTTTTGCTAAATATCAGTGAGATGCACAGCATCTTATGAAATTACAAACCCTGGAGTGCCACTAAACCTGCCAAATTTCCCATTTTTCTCAACACTTGAGCTCTTTGCATCCGATATTCCAAGCTCCTGGTGTGCTCAGGAGAAATCCATCAATTTTTTATGCCTTTTCCTTGTTTTACAGAAGAAAAAACCGTGTTTTTTTCCAAGCTGGCTGCAGACTGTGGGGGAGTCAGACAGATTTTAACCCACTCTGAGGAAATGACAAAGCATTAACTCCCCTGCAAGGCACGGAAAGAGTTTTCATTTAAAGCCAATCTTTGCAAGGAGTTGTTTTCCAAGAAAAAGAAAAAAAACAAAGGAAAAGGAAAAGGAAAAGGAAAAGAAAAAGAAAAAGAAAAAGAAAAAGAAAAAGAAAAAGAAAAAGAAAAAGAAAAAGAAAAAGAAAAAAAAGAAAAAGGAAAAGGAAAAGAAAAAGGAAAAGGAAAAGGAAAAGGAAAAGAAAAAGGAGAAGAAAAAGGAAAAGGAGAAGAAAAAGAAAAAGAAAAAGAAAAAGAAAAAGAAAAAGAAAAAGAAAAAGAAAAAGAAAAAAAAGAAAAAAACCCCACTTGCTCTTTCTTGGCCTTTCTGCTTTGCTAATCCATTTTGACATTTATTAGCAATTATTTATTTCCTTCCCTGTTGGCTGTTTATGGTGCAATTTTTCAACCAAATAGGCATTACTCAATAATAACCCCTGCAGAAAGGCAATCAGGAAATGTGAAGGGGATGGTTACAGAGACTGTGACGCTTTTCCCAACCCCGAAATCTCATTTTTTTTTGGCCCCAACAGGGCAGGAAATGCTGCTCAGGGCAGCAAGTTCTGGGATTGAAGCATCACAACCTCATCCCATCCTTTTCCAGAGTTTGTCCATGCTGTTTGCAGCTTTTGCAAGGAGCCACGAGCTGCAAAGCCCAAATTTAGGAAGGCTCCACTTTCGTTGTCTCCTGGGTAATAATCTTTATTCTTCCCTTTGGGTTTGGGTGATGAGGAAGGGCTGTAAAAAAAAAACAGGATTCTTGTTCCTTAATGAAAACGCTCGGTGCCCAAAGACGAGTTCCCATGAAGCCGCAAGGTAGAGCAAAACTGAAAAGAAAATTAAAAATATTTCCAAAAACCGGCTCAGCCTTTGGGTGCAGCGTCTCAGGAGCGTTTCCCCATTCCACCCCTTTGTGGGGACAGCTCAGGGCAGCTCACCCACCCTCCAAAATCCCCCCTGAGCCACGGCTTTCTCAAGAAAAGTCTCCTCGCGTGCCAGAAGCCAACAAACAGATTTGAGTCAAAATTATGAAGCTTATAAGGAAATAAAACTTTTTTCTGGCTGTGCCTTGCACTGATCACCCCTCAATGTTCCTGAGGGGAGTCAGGGCATGGTGCTGATGCCACCCAGGAGGGGATGAGTGGCAAAATCCCCGCCTGGCACCGCTGGGTGCTGGCAGGAACCACGCTAGAGAGGGGTGAGAGCACAGCGGGCTCTGCTCGAAGGTGGGGACAGCCCAGTCCTGGTTCTGCTTGGCTGGAGCTGCCACCCAAAATAATCAAACCTCACCCCAGCGTTTCTGCTGCTGAGGGAAACTTCATTTTCATTTTCCGACCGCTTTGCCGGCCAGGGCTGCTGGGGCTGGGGAGGGCGGGGGGTGTTGGGCACCAAGGGCCACTGGGATGTCACTTGGGGTGCCTCTGGGGTGGCTTTTGGCCAGGGAGGGTGGCCTGAGAGTAAGGTGGGGAGGGGAAACAGCCAGAGCAGCACTGGGAGTGGGGATCGTGAATTACAGACTGGTTTGGGATGGAAGGGATTTAAAATCTCATTTTGTCCCACATCTATCATGGGCAGGGACATTTCCACCATCCCAGAGTGGTCCAAGCCCTGTCCAACCTGGACTTGGATATTTCCAGGGATCCAGGGATCCTGGCACCTGTGCCAGGAGCTGCCACCCTCACGGGGAGGAATTCCTTCCCAATACCCCAATATCCCAATACGCAATATCTCAATATCCCAATATCCCAATACCCCAATATCCCAATACGCAATATCCCAATATCCCATGTCCCAATATTCCAATATCCGATATCCCAATATCTCAGTACCCCAATACCCCAATATCCCAATACCCAAATATCCCAATATCCCCAAATCCCAATATCCCAATATCCCAATACCCCAATATCCAAATATCTCAATATCCCAACATCTCAACATCTCAACATCTCAATATCCCAATATCCCAATATACCAGTATCTCAATACCCCAATATCCAAATATCCAATATCCCAATATCTCAATACCCCAATATCCAAATACCCCAATATCCGAATATCCCAATTTCCTAATCTCCAAATCTCCAAATCTCCAAATCTCCAAATCTCCAAATATCCCAATATCCCAATACCCAATACCCCAATATCCCAATATCCAATATCCCCAAATCCCAATATCCCAATATCCAATATCCAATATCTTAACATCCCAATATCCAATATCCCAATACCCCAATACCCCAATATCCAATTTCCCAATATCCAGTATCCTCCCCTGCCATCCCTCTTTTTCTGGCACTGGCCCAAAATCTTTGGAATGTTTGTACTGAGGGTTTTATAGGGAGCCGGGGAATTATTTTGCTGCTAACAAACTCTGCTTACGCCTTAACAAAATGCAAATATCCCAGTTCCAGTGCTGCTGAAACGCAGAGTTGAGATCACAGGGACTTGTTCGGGATGTTGATTTATTTTTTAGCTGCTTATCCTTGGTATTTGCCTGGAAAAAAAATGTGGTTCTCTGTTTGTAATAAACAGAACAGCGTGAAAAACACGACTTCTGAGCAAATCTCAGAAATTAGGAGCTTCAAATCCTGGTGGATTTCCCCCTTCATGGGGGAAAAGATCTCGCTAGAAATAACAAGCCCATCCTGGGAAGTGAACAGTGGGAATGTTCTGTCTGAAGAATCCACAGCCACGGAGAGTCATTAGTCAGTGTTAATTAGCGCTGATTGACTGAGAGCAGAGTCTGACCCCAGCCTGGCAGAGCTGCTGGGAGCCGTGTTGAGTCACTGGGAAAACCACAGGCTGTTGTTAGAGGGGGAAAAAAATTCACAAAAAATATAAATACACCAGCAGGTGCAATTTTCTGAGTCCTGAGTGATGGAGGAACCTGGAATTGGGCATCAACCCCAGTTCCTGGAGATGCCCATTAAATGATTTTGATTTAGGGTAAATTTGGGAGAAAAAATTTAAAGGGTTTTTCTTAGGAAGTAAATTTAAGTGAGGGTTTTTATTTATTTATTTATTTTGTTTGTTTGTTTTGTTTTGTTTTTATTTATTTTTTAAAATTGGTTTGGGAAGAATTTTTTTTGGAGAGAAGTGGAAAAAAATTTCTGCTTGTTTTGCACCCTCAAGAGGGTGATGGGGAATCCTCTCCTGGGAGATCCCACTCTCTGCCTGGGATGTGCATCCCAGGAATGTGAAGGCAGGAACGTGGCTCCAAATCCTCAAAAAGTGGTAAAGAAGGAATGAAGAATCCTTTCTCCTTCCCTCCTGGTTGGATCCAGCCCTGCCTTAGAGAGCTCTTCTCTCCAGATAATGCTTTGGGGCTGTCCAAAATCACTTCCCCAAATCCTCCCGGCTCTTTCACCACTGGAAGATCCTGCAAAAACCAGATGGGCACAAGAGAGAGGCCCTCAATGCAGCAGTGGTGAACACAGGTGATTATTCACCCTTTTAGGATGAGTTACTGAGGGAAAACATGGGGAAATCCCAGCGAGGGAAGGTTCTGGAAACAGCTCACAGGGCCTGTGGGATGAGATTTCTGCAGCTCAGAGGATGGAAAACCTCAAGGTCTCAGTGGAGAGGGCATCCCACTGGGAACCATTTCCCTCCAAACCCTAAAACTTCTGATTTCACTTTTTTTTTTTTTTAAACTTTTCCATAATTTTCTCCTTGCTGCCATAAATTCATCAGCTGCAAGATCTCCATCACCACCTACCATAACTCAATTAGAAGCTGAGAAATGTAAAAAAAACCCCACCCAAACCCAACAAAAACCCCTCCACTACCCCTCTCTGTGTTTTTTTGCATGGTTTGGGGCTGGTTTGGCTCTGTCTCTCCTCCCTGCACACCTTGATCCCCTCACCCCACGTGCCCCAGCCATAAATGTAACGGCACGGTCAGAGTCTCACCATGATTGCAAATCCTGTTCTTATATAACAACCCAGATTTCTCTTTTGAGTCGCCGACTGCTCCCTGCAGCAGGAATTGTGCTGCCAATCCTTCCAGGTAAAGCAGGAAGTGGTGACTGGAATGGAAAATTTCAAATACTCAACGGGGTGGGCTGCTTTGCAGGGGTGGGATGCTCTGCTCTTTGGGGTTTTTCCCCCTAAAAAAAAAACGTTTTTGTGCTCAAATCCACTCAATGCTCCTGGGATTCATCTCTGGCCACCAAGCAATGAAATCTTGGAAAAGAATCCTGAGCCCAGCAGCCCCAAATGGAGCTCTGGGGGGAATTGCTGCTGCAGAGCCATCCCAAGGAGCTGCCTCATGGGCTGCTTCATCACTTTTAATCACCTGTTCATCACAGCAAAACCTAAAATTACCCCAGAGCTCTGTGCTTGCTCTGGGTTTTAAAGGCCTCCCTGCCTGCCTGGTTCCCTGGGAGCAGGGTCATGGCTTTGGAAAATGCTCTCAAGAAGCTGAAGTGATTCCTGGGGGTGTGCACTGCAGAGCCAAGGCTCGCTGATCCTCGTGGGATGGTTTATTCCAGGAGTTTATTCCCAGCTTGGTGTCCCTGCAATCCCCGGGGGACAAGAGGGGTGACTTTGGCCCAGGTGTGCATCAAAGCAGGGCTGCAGCTCCATTTCCTGGCTGAGCCTTCAAGTAAACCCGATCCTACAAATAAATCAGAGTTTATTGCACCCAAACAGCCGGGAATTTGAACCCAGCCAGATAAAACCTGAGAGATACCCAGCAGAGGGAGGGAAATCTTCACCTTTAACCACGACTCTGCCCTTCCTGCCGAGCATGTTCAAGGGATGCTCCCCAAAAATGAAATCCCTTCTCTCCTTGAGGTGCTGGAAGAGTTTCTCCCTGGCAGAAGTGGCAGAGGAACAGCCAGAGCTGCATATTTAGGAAGTTAAAGTGGGAGTGAGTTCCCTAAAGGCATGGGCTGAGTGTGAGGAGATGGTGGAGAGGGAAAACAGGCAGCTGTGGAGCCACAGGGATCTCTGTCCCCCGTGTCCCCTGTGTCCCCCGTGTCCCCATTGTCTCCAGTGTCCCCAGTGTCCCCAGTGTCCCCAGTGTCCCCAGCAGGACTCCCAGCCACGGCCTGGCTGCGCCCAGGTCACCCCGAGCCACATGATCTGCGAGCTCGGAGCAGCGACAACAACAGGAACAACGTGTGGGAGAGGAACTTAGGGATGAACCCAACTTCTCTAAAGTATAAAAAGAGCCTGGGGGAGGCCACGGAAGGCTCTGCACGTCCTCCCCTCCCGCTGGCGCTGCCGCCGCCGCCGAGCGCTGACGGTTGGGGAGCCGGCGCAGGCCTGGGGTTGTGCAACCCTGCTTGGGAGCTCTTGGCATGGCCTCAGCGCTCTCCCAGTGAAGGAAACACGGCCCCAGCCTGCCGTGGAGGGGGTTTGCAAGGGATCAAACAGCTCTGCTCAGCCTCTGCCTGCTGGCTGGCTTCACCAGGGTGGGGATGTCCCAGAAAGGGGTGAGCAAACCTGGTGGTGATGGCACAGAAAGAGTGAGCAAACCTGGCGGTGATGCCATGGAAGGGAATGAGTAAACCTGGAGGTGATGCCATGGAAGGGGTGAACAAATCTGGTGGTGATGGCACAGAAAGGGGTGAGAAAACCTATTTGTGATGCCTCAGAAAGGGCTGAGAAAGCCTAGTAGTGATGCCCCAAAAAGGGTGAACAAACTTGGTGGTGATGCCCCAAAAGTGGTGAGCAAGCATGGTGGCAACGCCACAGAAAGAGTGAGCAAACCTGGTGGTGATGGCACAGAAAGGATGAACAAATCTGGTGGCAATGCCACAGAAAAGGGTGAGCAAATCTGGTGACAGTGCCCCAAAAGTGGTGAGCAAATCTGGTGGTGATGCCCCAGAAAGGAGTGAGAAAACCTGGTGGTGATGCCCCAAAAGGGATGAGTAAATCTGGTGGTGATGTCCCAAAAAGGGTGAGCAAACCTGCAGAAAAGCAGAAAAGCACACCAAACCCTGCTGACAGCAGCAGAGGTGGGAATTGTGAGGGAATTCTATCTGTTTCCTGTCAAAGGATGCCCATGCAGCTCAAAAAATTTCGATTCAAACAAATTTCCAGCATCTTTCCATCTTCCAGCTACACCATGAGGAATGAGAGGTTTTTTGGGTCCTATTCCCATCAGTTTTTCTCCTTTTTCCTTTGATTTATTGGTGTTTCCACTTGCTGGCCCAAAGCAGCAGGGGAAGGATGTGTCCCTGGTGTGCCACGGCTTTCACAGCAGCTCTCTCTCTCTCTGCAGGCACCCTGAAAATAAGAAAACATTTGAAAGCCTATTTTTGGCTCGGGGAAACGCTATTTGTGCCTGAAACCTTCCAAAGAACAGAAAAACCCCGCGGGAGATGAAGGCAAAACTGGTGAGGTGGCCCCACTCCAGACCAGGCACATGGCACAAAATCTCCTGGTGGCACTTCCAGGATATCTGGGATATTATCAGGCACATCTACGGGCATTTGTGATTTTTTTATCATGGGTTATGAGCTAAAAAAAAGTCATTCTATGTAAAAAAACCCTTTTCAGGCGTCCAGGATGTGACAGAAACCCTGCACGGTGTGAATTTTTCTCCTCGTCTAAAGGAAAATGTTTTTGCTGATTGGGGAGAGGGGAATAAGAGAGGAGAAAATGAGATCCTAAATTCCAGCTCCTTGAGGTAGCTGCAAAATTGGCCTTTATTATTACAGCAAACTGATGGGACCAGAAGGAGAAAAACTCAAAACGTGACGGGATTTTAAAACCGTGGCTCACTTCAGTGAACGAGGAGCTGAGATTCCAGGAATTTTGGTTTTATTTAACTTACAGGGAAGGAGGAAGAAGCAGATGGAGCCGCTGCTCCTGCACTAAAAATACTGTTTAGAGAAGGACATCTGCAGTGCAGCTTTGAATGTCAAGCTCCTCAGTGTTTGGGTTGTTCTTCCAATGTCACCTCCTGATGTTTGCAGAGGTGGAGGCTGGAAATGCAGAGGTTGCAGCCGTTCCCTTCTTCCCTCAGAAATACTTGTTTTGCAGTGAAATGCAGAGGAAATCGCATTTTCAGCCTGTGGTGCAGCGATGGGGATGGCCCTGACCTGTCTGTCCCACTTTGGGATCTCTGAGTGCTGGATCTGGACTGCTCCCAGCTGCTGGAGGCTCTTTGGGGACGTGACACTGACCAAGAAATCTGACAAGTCATTCATAAAACCTCTGGGAGAGTGTATTTGTGAAAGCCAAGCAAATTCTGCCCCTCCCAGCATGGAATAAGTGACCTTTGTCCTGGCTTTTATTTTCACTTTCGAGCTCTTGCCTGCTGAGGTCAAGCTGTTTATGAAGTTGGGCAGAATTAAAGAGGCAGCATTAATCACCCCCGTTATTTTATCTTGCTGGCCACCATCTCACTGTGCTCTTGCCAAGGTCAGGAATTGCGCAAAAAAAAAAATTAAAAAATCACGATGTCCCAGAGTGCCACAAGTCAGCCCTGAGAGAATCAAGAAAATTGGGATTAAAAGGCACAATCTTTGCAAAAAATACCCGTTTGTGTCTTGTCCCTCCATTCAGGGAGCCCTGGCAGTTCTTGTTTCTCAAAAAAGGGAAGAGTGATATTCTCATGTAATGACAGGACACCGTGAGCTGGAGATTTACAGAGAAAAAAATAAAACAACAAGTAATGTACAAGTCATCCTCAAAGGGTGAATAATCACCTGTGCTTCCCTCTGGTGTCATAAGGGACTCTCACTTTTCTTCTTGGATGTGCCTTGGCTGATAGGATTATATCAATGTGGGGCAAAGACTGAGCCATAAACTCCATCAGCTCTGGTGTGTTATTTAACCCCTCATTATTTAATCCCTGATTATTTAACTCCTGGAGCTCGATGTGCTATCTCTTATCAGGGCTCAGGGGAATATTGCCTCCCCCGTGCTCTGATAGCAGCTCCTAATCTGGAGTTAAACATTAATGGGCTGTGACAGCGCCGGATTCCCAGAAATCTGCTGAGTTAAGGTCACCCCTAGGCATGGATGATGGAGATGATCTGAAAAATCTGCAGCACAGGGTGGGTCAAGTCTGTGGGGGAGACTCCCGTGGGTGCCAGCAGTCTCTGGGCTGGCTGAGGTCTCGCTTGGCCAGTGCCAGAATTCACCAGGCTCTTGCTTCAGTCTTGTGCTCCAGCAGCAGCTTCCCTGCAGATGTTGAGAGGAAAAGAGGGAGAGAGAGAGGAGGGGGCCAGGCTGGGTGTCTGAAAATCCCTTCCAGAGCTGCTCTGGTTGCTGAGAGTGGCACAGCACATTCACATGAACCTCTTCAGATGGTGGCTGCAGCCTCAACTCCCTGCTCTAATTACAGTAATTTCACAATTATAAGCCATACCTC
>VRYO01000704.1:2390893-2413520 GCA_009812075.1 Sialia sialis
CCTTTGATCACATCCTGTACTGTAACCCAAGATATCTTCCCACACCAGCGCTGCATTTGCAGCCCAGTCAGACCTATGAGCTCATCCTGGCTCATCCCAGTGCTCCAGGCTGCAGCTGGGCTGCTCTGCTCTCCTTTTATGTCACACAGCATTCCCATCATAATTCCAAGGTCAACAGCTCAGTGACTCACTCCGGGTCAAACAGGGGATTTCCAGAAGCAAAAGCTGCTGCATGAATATTTCTTCTTGCTTTGATTTTTTTTTTTAATTAGTTTTTCCCCTCCTCTGTGTGTGAACCTGCTGAAATCTGGCTGGTGTGACTCTGCACATCCTGAGATCATTCCAGCTTCCTTCGGATCCTTCTGGGAAAGGTTACAGGAGGTCCAGGCTCTTCGTGGATGCACTGGGGGGGTCTTCTTGCACTTTGGGAAGGGAAGTGGGTGCAGCTGAATTATAAAATCATGGAATGCTTTGGGTTGGAAGGGACCTTAAAGCTTCTCCAGTTCCAATTCCC
Source organism: Sialia sialis (assembly GCA_009812075.1). Lineage (NCBI taxonomy): Eukaryota > Metazoa > Chordata > Aves > Passeriformes > Turdidae > Sialia > Sialia sialis. Next base: position 2,391,408 of record VRYO01000704.1, read on the forward strand.
ACCATTCCAGATTGCTCCAAGCCTCATCCAGCCTAGCCTTGGACACTTCCAGGGATCCAGGGGCAGCCACAGCTTCTCTGGGAATCTATGCCAGAGCCTCCCACCCTCACAGGGAGGGATTCCTTCCCAAAAATCTCATTTAAATGGAGCCTAAAACCCTCGAAATACATATTTTAGAGGTTTTTTAGATGAGTCTTGAGTGTTGGAAGGAAATAGCAGGTGAAGTATTTACTGAAATATCCATGTCTTGGTACAGTCTGGGATCAGCAGGGCAGGACCCAAAGGGATTCCCAGTTAATCCTGGTCCATGCTGGCCCTTCCCTCAGGAAGTCTCCAAGCCGGGGTTTCATGTGTAGTTATGGTCACATCCCATTTTTATTTGCCTTTGCACATCTCCTCCCAAACCTAGAAACATCTAGGAGAAAAAAAAGAAAATTAAAAATCCCAATTTTCTGCTTAAACCAAGCATTTCAACACCTGCCTTGAATTCCCAAAGTGCTGCAGGGAACATTTTCCATCACCCTGGGGGCTGGGGCAGAGTCAGCACTTGGAAAATTTTGCAGGAGGAGGGGGGTTATTCCCTGTCAGGGAGCTGACAGAGCAGAGAGGGGACAGGAAAACACCAAACAACATCCAGCATCCAGCTGTGGCATTTGTGCTCGCGTGCAGCCACAGGCAGGAACTGCTTCCTCTGTTTTAGGGAAAGGGGAGCTCCATGGAGTTGCTAAATTGGAATTAAGTGAAAAAAAAAATGCTGTGAACAACAGAATGTTGGCTATTTTTTTTCTTTCCCTTTTTTTTTTTTTTTTTTTTTTTTTTTTTTGGAAGAAAAAGACACAAAACCTTGGAGTGATTTACATGGGAAAAAGGGAGGCGGAAACAATTTTAGAGGCTGTTTTCCAAAATTGATGAATAACAGAAGATACAATGGATAAAGCAAATGGGCCAAATTTCCTGCTCTTTTAAGCTGCTGAATAGATGCTTAAAACAAGGTTTTTCTCCTTGTGGAGAGGGATTTTTCCAGGGGTTCTGGAGGCAGCAGCAAGGTGGGTGCTGGGGATGGTGGATGCTCAGAGGATATTTGGGAATTTCAGAGGTGGAGAAGAGCAGCTTGAGTAATTCCTGGCAAATTTGAGTAATTTCTGTCAAATAACACTGCAGGCATGAATGGTGGAGTGGGGTCTGAAACTTCCTTTTGGATTTTTAAAAATTATCTCTCATTTGATTTCTCCTTTGCCTGAGGTTTTTTTGCCTCCAGAGCCAAGCACTTTTCCCTCCTAACCCTTGCTCCTCACCCACTGGATGAGGACACAGGTTTGGCTCCAACCAAACCCAAGCTCAAACTTTTATTTCTCTTTTCAAAAGCCTTCAACGCTTCCAGAGAATATTCTTGTTTTGCTTTGGGAAAAAAAAAGTTTGGATGAGATCTCTGCAAAGATCTTGTTTTTTCCAGGAGCTCCTGCCCTTTTTTTAGGACTCCACAAAGGATGTCCATGTGTTTAATCTCTTATCCATGGGATAAAAATCCAGAGAAATTTCCAATGGAGCCTCTTGGCTGTGTCCTTTCTCCACCCCAAAGTCGTGGTACAATGAAAAGATTTTGGTTAAATGGACAAACAACACCTTTTTTGGTGGCTTTGCAATCAAACTCTGGGTTTAGCTGGGGTGGAAAATGCTGAGGTTCAAGGGCGTGGTGGAAACCAGGAGTTACCTGGTGAGCTTCCACTCTGGACACCTGGAAAAGTTTCTTTTCTTTGAGGTCCAAACTCGTGCATGGACATCACTGGGAAATCTGGATTTTGGTCTTGGCTGACAGGTTTCCATCACTGTTGTGGGGGAATATTTCCTCTGGGAGGATATTTTCTGCTGGTAAAGCAATTTTATGTTGGAAACCTGAGGAACATCTTGGAATCTTCTGGCCACTCACCATGGGTGCATCTGGCCGTGGTTGTGTCTGCTGGGTCCTGCAGTGTCCTGTGAAATTAGGATTCTCCAGGTTCCTGTAGGCTTTGAGAGAATAAATCTCTGTCCCTGTTTTTCTTTTTTTTTCCCTCATCTTTTCCTCCCCAAAATCTGGGAACTCCACCAAGGAGCTGCACTCAATTAATCAATAAATAAAAGTAGCCACAGACAGCAAACTGAGCTGTTAATTGCACTCAAAAATCTTTTTCACTGCTGGGTCAAGTGATCACCCCTCCCCAAACCCTGCTGTTCTGGACAGAACACACATGAAATAACTCCACAGTAATTCCAAAATGCATTTTCTGGGTTGTTTCCCATGTTAACCAAAGCCCAATAAACCAGGCCTCTGTGTATTTATGGCCTCTGTGAGCAAATTGTCACTCAGAGGCCACTTGGAGCCTTCAAAGCCGGGTGAATTATTGTGTCTGTGCTACACACCTCTTCCTCAGCAGCACATTCAGATGTCAGGGCTCTGAGGAGCACCTTCCTCCCTCAGGCTCATTCAGGCCTCAGAGGAAAAGGGATTCAAGCCACTCTGGTATTTTTAACCGGTTCTTTCCCACTGCTGGGGGCAGACTCAGGAGTTTTTGCTGAGCCATCAGCCCTGTGGGTCATCTGGGCAGTGATTGCACATGAATTGAAGGAAGGTCTTGGATGCTGAGCCTCTGGAAAGACACAGGGAGGTTTTTTTGGTGGTGTGAAGTCAGTGAGAACTCCCCCGTGCCCGCACAGAATCATTCAATGGTTTTGGGTTTGGGATCACCCTAAAGATCACTTTGTTCCAAAAGTCAAACAGGAATCAAAACCTCGATCATTCCCTCAGGACATCCACCAACAGCAGTGCTGGTGAGGAGGAGGAAGGTGTGAGCAAGAGCTCAGTGCTTGGAGAAAGGAGAACATTCTGTCCTGAGATATAAATTCATGACATCTTGTTGGCTTTTTGCAAATATTAGGATAAATGTTATAAGTATATATACATATATATGTATATGTATAATGTTAAAATAGCTTTTCTGTATAAGTATAAGCTTTTTTCCTTTTCTTCTAATAGCAAAAGTTAAACATAAGTTTTTTAGAAATAATATGCTTAAACTACCCGCTTAATTAAAATAATGACCCATAAATGTGTAATTAAAACCCGCAGCTAACACAATTATCAACACTCACCAACTGCTAAAAGCCAAAGCCACCACCCAAATTAAAAAGTGATAAGGAAAAAATTAAAACCACAAACCAAAACCACGCATGCTTTAAAAAAAAACCCCAAAAAGTAGCCATGTCAAACAGTTCCCAAAAAAGTTTAACTATACATAAAAAACTATGAATATATTACAAATTAATATATTGTAAAATGTATTTAAAAAATGTTCCCAAAGCAGCCGGATGCTCTTAGCAGCTTACCAAGCACCCAGCCATTTTAACACTTTGCTTTACGTTTGTCTCCTGTTGTATTTTTATTAAACCTTTTAAAATTTTGCCAAAACAGTAAAACGTGTTTTTCACAAATAGGAATGAATCCTCCCCAGGAAATTCCCTCTGGATGAGTGAGGAGAGCAGTGAAGGTGTGAGGAAAATCTGTGGTGAGGCAGCCACTCAAAACAAAACACACAAACACCCAGCCTGTGTTTTTGGGGTGACAGCTTCAGTCCCAGCGCTTGAACTCCGTGTGATCCTGAAATCCACACAGCTCAGGCTGGACATCAGAAGGAATTCCTTCCCAGAAAAAGGGATTGAACATTGGAATGAGTGGAGCTCTCATCCCTGGAGGTGCCCAATAAATGACTGGCACTCAGTGAGAAGTTGGGGATGGGTCACAGGTTGGGCTTGATGATTTTGGAGCTCTTTTCCAACCTCAATGATCCTGGAATTCCTTGATTCTCAGTGAGCTGGGTCCTGTCCATGCAGATTCTTTTGCCCTTGGCTTGCACTGAGAGATAATTATTGATTATTGAGGTTTTTAGCTCTCAAGCAAATCTCATTGTCCCAAGAAAACCCAGCCTGTATTTACCCTGAACTTTCCAGAAACCTGGTGTGTGGCAGTGCCACCCAAACCCCCAATTCCTGATTTACCCCGAGACCATTGCAGGAAGTGAACTCAAGCCCGAGAGATGGAAAAAGCTGCCTCAGATCTGGGATTTACGAGGAGCAGTGATGTCAGGGTGAATTCCTTGTGTTGTACAAGCCCCCAGGGAGGATGTCCACGACATGGGGCTGACGTGGACGCGCTGTCCCGAGCCACGAGGGGCTGAGCACTAATTATAGCCTAATTAATGTCATTTGCAGAGCTCAGCGTGGGCTGCACACCCAGAGAAGTCTTTGTTCCACGGGCTGCTGAGCAGATGGGAACCAGCAGACTCAGGATGCCCAGGAATTTCATGTGTGCCAAGGACAAAGGCTGGCAGGGGATGAAAGGACTCTGGGACTCATTTACTGCTCACATGACGTTGGTGAGGATGGAGGCTGCTGTCATCAGGTGGGGTGGACACAATGGACACAACCCTCTGGATCCATGCACACAAACCCTCTGGATTGCTCTTCCAGCCCTGTGTGGGATGCAGGTTTGGGGAGAGAGATGCATTTCCCACATTTACCTGTGGTGGGCTTTGAACATCTGTGGGATCTTCCTCGGACAATGAACATTTTGGTCACAGTTTGGTCACATTTTGGTCACCTGCAGTGGGTTCCCATGAGGGGTGGCTGGTGATCAGACCATGCTGAGGATCTGCTGGGGATGGGGGAAGGGGAGGTGGGGAGGCAGCTGGCTGAGGAAACCCCTCTGTAAGCATTTTCCTGCCCTGGGATGACCAGCGCACATCCTGAGCAGAGGGCACCGCATTGTGCGCCCCGTGCTCTGCCCATCCTGCCAGGAACAATGGGCAGCCTCTGAAAAACAAGGAAAGACATTCTCAGGGCTGTGGGAGAGAAAAGCACGGGGCACTGGGGGCGATGATGCAGGAGGAGCAGCCATGTGCCCTGGCCATGTGAGGTCAGGCAGCCTGAACATCCCAAACTGATCGACTGGCAAGAAATCCAGGCCTAGGCTTGAAATTCATCTCCAAACCACCTCTCAGGGGCTGTTTAAAGCTTTCCCCTGCTCTGCAAGGTGCTGCTGGGAGTGAGTGAGTGAGTGGTGGCATCTCCTCATTGTTCCCTGGGGAATGTGGGGTCAGGTGAAGAGCTGGCTGCCCAACCCCAGGGCTGAAAAGAGAGGTGGCAGCTGGGCCAAGCTTCTCTCCTAACTGAATCCTCCATTCTTCCTGGCCTTTCTGCTCCTGAAATTCCCTTTTCTTCCCTTCACCTCTCTGGGTTCAAATGGTTTTGTGCAGTTGCTCTGACAGAAGGCGAATTTCCCCATGAGTGGAAGTTCTTTGAAGCAGGAAGAGTTTTGGGATCTTTGAGGAGCACAGGAAGGTCCTGTGAGGTTCCTGTGGGCTGAGGTTCCTTTCCAAGCAAGGAATTTTTTCCACCAGAGTGGTTTGGATTTCTAATTTTTGGGTCTGCATTTACAGTAACAAACCCACACTGTAAACTATAATCCAAGGGAAGATGGAAACGCAAAATGTTTGGATTCTTCCCCAAAACCATTTTACCTGCCATTTTTTAGGTGTGATCTGAAAACCACAAACCCCAATCCCTGAAGGACCCGAGGGCTCTGGGCAAGGCCTCTCCTCCTTTTTACCTGCCAATTTTACCTGCCAATATACCCAGATTATTGCTATGATCCATGATTTCTGTCAGACACCTGTGTCAGGATGGATGGAGCTGGAAAAGCTGCAAAATCCCTTTTGTTGAGGAGCATCCTGCCCTCCACACCCCAGCACCATGGCCTCAGCACGGGGAGCTTGTCCTCTGTGCTCCACTAAATCCCATCAGGGCCCACAGGGACAATTTGCAAGGGCAGCACCAAATTTTGCTGTCGTTGCCGATTTTTCTTCAGAGTTGGTACTGGCATTCCCAGCTTCTGGCAATTCCTCAGATGCCTGAAGGTTTGTTGTCTTCCTTGGCTGCTTGTGGGAGGGATTGATTAATCTGGGATGGGGTTTTCATGAGATTCTGGCTGTGTTTGCTCCTTGTGCTGCAAACCCTCCATGCACCTGTGAGATTTTGGGGAGGAGTTTTCATTTAGGGCTTCTTTCACCCGCCCTTAAAAATCCAGGTAGCAAAAGGAATTGGGGGTTCATTTTCATGGGCAGATGTGAAATTCAGAGCAGCTGAGGGCTTCAAGCTCAGCTTTTCCACGTGGCTTTCAGCTTGGAGAGGATGATGCTGCAAACCGTGGATTGAATGGGAATCACAGAGTCCTGGAATGCTTTGGGCTGGAAGGGACCTTAAAGCTCATCCAGTCCCACAGGCAGGGACATCTCCCACCACCCCAGGGTGTTCCAAATCTCATCCAACCCGGCCTTGGACACCTCCAGGGATGGGGAAACGCAGCTCCTCTGGTCATTAATTAACATCAGAGTTGCTCTCAGCCTGCCCAGCACAAAATCTTCGAGAGCTTGGACGCTGCTGGGAGGCAGGTCCTGCACAGCAGGATGTTTTCCAGACTTGGGTAAAGTGATTTCCAAGTGCACAGGCTGCTTCTGCTGGCAAAAACAGCCTTTGCCGGAGCGCAGGGCTGATGATTTGAAATCAATTTGCCACGGGTGGGCTGAAAGCTGACATTGGCTTTGTTTCCAGGCATCTGCACATCGCTGTCATTTGTTAACGGTGTGACCAATGCTGCTTTCCCCTTTCCTTGTCACAGCAACTCTGAATTACAAGAACTCCTCTAAATTCTGAACAATCCCCTCTCTCCCACCTCCAAGAGCAGCAGGAGCACCTCCCCTGTGCAATTTCCCTTTCCCTCTTAACCTTGACCTGCAATATGCTGAAAGTTGTTACTGGGAACCACCTTGATGAGAAATGACGTTAGGAAAACCAAGATAAAAATTCCCAGAGCCAACAAGTTTGGAGTTAGGGACCTGCTCTGCCTTCAAGGTAGCAGCCATTAAGTTTTTGTTTGCTTTCTTTCAGGGGGGCTGTGCTTTGTAAAAGGAGGAGAGGCCTTGCCCAGAGCCCTCGGGTCCTTCAGGGATTGGGGTTTGTGGTTTTCAGGTCACACCTAAAACTCTGCTGAGGTGGAACCAGCTCCCAACAGTTTGGCTTTGTGGATTGAGGATTGAAAGGAACCTGAGCACAAGTTCTTGTAAAAAACCTCAGCAGGATCTGGATACCGTGATTTGACAAAATTATTTAAATGTAGAATTTTTATTGTCTCTGTGAATTCCTTGCTGAAGCTTTTTCCAGGCTGGGTGGCAAATCCACAGACATATTCATGGGAGATCCTTGACCCAGAAGGCTGTGATGAACATCTGAGGATTTGAATCCTTCTCCTCCTCAGCCAAGGGGCATTTGTGTATATTGAATTATCTAAGAGTTAATTTTAGAAAGCCCAGAGCCTGGAAATTGAAGCAGCTTTAATGGGCTCTGCTTGAAGCTTTTATTTACTGCAAGCTTGAGCAGAGAAATCGAGATCCAAAGTTGTTCCTCCTGCAGGCAGTGGAAATAATCTCTTTATTGCAGTGAGACTCCAACCCTTAACTTGTGTCCAACCTGAACTCCTCCAGTCTGCACGCTCTGGCAGGGAATGAGCTGCTCTCCGTTTCTGCTCTTGGAATTCTTTTTGATCCTGGAGATAAGGAAAAAAGCTTCTAAGCAGATGCGTCATGCCTGCCTAATTTTCCATTAGGAGCAGAGAAGAGGTTTAACTCTCTCCTATCAGAGTGTGTGTGTGTGGAAAAGCTGGTGTGCCAAAATCCATCCTCTTAGGGGAGATACTGGAGGATCCATCCCTGGAAACATCATTAGCTGTGGAAAAGCCATTCATTAGTATCAGGCAATATGTCCTTCTCTCCCCTCCTCTGAGGAATAGGCAGTGCTATCTAAATAAGCTGTTTCCTGAGGAGTTACTCAAAGTTACTGCTGCAGCTCCAGGCCAACTCTCCTCCCCCAGGAGCTGGACAGAAACAAAGCTTCAGGAGAGGGAAAAGCTGCCCTTTAGTCCAGCAGTCAGTGCCATTCCTCTGAGGTTCCTCCTTTCTCCTCAGTGTGCTCCCCGCTTGTTTTATCACCTCCTGTCGTTTGCCAAACCATTTCCATGTCTACACATGAGCCCGCTGAGCTCTGGGTTTGCCCAAAATCCCCCCTGACATCCCATCCCCATCCTGTTCCAATTCCCTTCTCTGGTTTCCCATATCCTCCTGCATTCCTTGTCTTCCTCCATCCTCATCTTCCATAAAACCACTGACTTCCTCAGGCAAGAAATCCCAGCCAGGCACCTCCTCACAGGCTTTGTTCTGGAGCCTCCTGGAACCAAGAGCCTGATGCTGGAGAGGGAAAATCTGAAGCAGCATCTCCAAATGAGTGACAGCAGCGCTGTGGAAAAATCTGCCCCACTTTTCTTCCTGACAAAGGGGGAGAAATTTGTGGAATTTGCTGCAGTGGGCTGGTGGAAACCGGCCCTAATGGGGCTGGAGGAAGGAGAGCCCTTTTCTGGGAGTTGTGCCCTTTGCTCTGCGTTACCAGCACTTAATTCCACCTTCTCCATTGGGAACACTCCCTTGCACAATCACCTTTGGGAGGTTTGGGGACAGCACGTCACAGCAGGAGAGATCTCAGGGGACAGGGCAGCTGCGGGGACATGGATGGATGTCCCTGTGCTGCCTTGCAGGCCAACCCCACGCCAGGCTTTTAAATTTTTAGATTTATGGATTATCTCTGTTTAAAAGAAACCAATTGTGGTGGTCCATTCCAACAGGAATGAGTTGTTGTGTTTTTCCCTGAATCTCAGCATCTCCATCCTCCCCTCACTGTCACATCTCCATCCTCGTTCCACTGGGAGATTTGGATTGTCACAGTGACATTTCTGACACGCTCAGCTTTTCTAGGAACACAGAAAAATTCCATTTTTCCTGACCTCTCACCAGAGAAATGATGGGAAACAATGCTGCTTGGATCAATGCACCCACCCCACATTTACCAGGAGGCATCCCACACATCCAAGACCCAAATCCAAACCGAGGAGGAATAAAATGCATTGAGCCCACCCTGGGAGCGCGGAGCGAAGAGGATTTAGTGTGTATAATAAACTGCTCGCGGATCATTCATCACAGCCCCGCTCTGATGGCCTGGGGGTGATGATGGACACCACAAGTTGGAAAACTCTAACGACGTGTGGGGAACGGAGCGCAGGTGTCCTCAGGAAATCAACCTGACAGCCCCAGGAACGCGCCTGGCGCTGGAATCCCGCCTCTCCCCCGCTCCTCTTTCCTGGCAGCAGGGTTTTGCTGAAAGGCTCCTTTCTTCCTTCCCTGCCTGGAGGATCCCAGCTCTTCAGGGAGACTGTTTTTTCCTTGGGAGAAGGGAACAGCTGGGGCAGATCTCTGGCTGGATCCTGCACCTTGTTCCCGGGTGGGAGGCAGCAGGAAAGCTCGCAAGGAACCTGAAATTCCTCCCCAGATCTCCACCAGCTTGGGGTCACACACATTTCCCCATCTGAGGGAGCGGATTCCAGCAGAGCCCCCCGTTCCCTGGCTGCTGGGGCCATCCCCGAACATCTCCGTTATTGCAGAGCCCCTGACCTCCCCTGACAGGTTTCCCCATTGTCTGCCTGACCTCACCAGTATAAAGCATTTCCTACTATTTAGCCTGATGTTTTTCTTTCTTAATTTTAGGCCATTAGTGCTTGTTCTTCCCCAATTTACTACTGAAAGTGACTCTGCCTCCTCCCTTCCTCTGCCTTGACGGATGGCTACGGAGTGACCCTCCAGGATTTATATCCCCAGTGGCGAGCAGGACTCCTCTCCTCTCTTAATCCCCTCAAGGCCACAGAAAAATAAAGTTGTTGTCTTTAAATCTGAATCTCTTACCAGCTCTGCCTCAAAGCAGAGATGTTCCCCACCTCGCTGGAGTTCAGCAGGATTTGCTTTCACAGCTCTGTCCCACCAAATCCACAAATGAACTTTTCAGGATGCTTCATTTTTCATCAGTTTTCATTTTGCCTCCTCTATTTTCTATTATTTTCTTTTTAAAATTTTATTTTGTACATATAACAGAAAGGCTATTCACTTCCCAATCAGTGGGAGGGGATAAGTTTGTCTTCCCCCTCTTTTCTTTAAACCTGAATAAATAATTCCTCTTGGGGTTTGTTTCTTGAGCAAAATAAAATTGCGAAATAGTTTCAAAGAATGAAAACTAATCTTCCAGAAAAGGAAATAGTTTGATGAGCAGAACGCTGATTTTTGTTGTTTTTTTGTATTTAATGGATTATTAATAATGGATTAATTAATGAATGTATGGATTATTAATAATAAAACTTTGGCTGTTGCATTTTAGAGAAACTCACAAATAATATAAAATTATTATTCAGTGTGAGAGTTAATGGAGTAAATGCTCTTAGTTTTCACTACTATAAAAGGTAAATCTGATGTGAATGAAAACTTCCAGGACAAAAGTTTCAAAATCATGAATGAAATTCCCTGAAAAATAATTTCTCTTAGAAGTGTGGCAGTCAATATTTCCTTTATTTGTGACCAAGGCAGGTTGTGACCCAGCTGGAGATGTTTGGAGATGTTATATTTGAGGTTATCTAAACAAACAAAAAAAAAATATCCCGACTCCTGCTTGCCTGCTGGGATGGGAAAACTGTTCTCCTGTTCTTCTTCCAGGCCTGCAAGTCTGGGCCAGCAGACAACTTGTTAATCTGAAAAGATGGGATTGAGCGCACGGAAAACGAACCTGGATGTGAGTTTGGGGTGTTTTGGGTGTTTGGGGTGTTTTTTTTGGAGCCCTGCCCTCGGTGCCGCCGGACACCGCGCCTGAGTGGCCGCTTCCTACCACGGGCCCCCTCCTGCTCCCAGCTTTATTTCTGGGACTTTTTCAGCCATTCCCCTGCAAGCAGCATTTCCTCCCCGCTTTCCCTGGAGAGGAGCAGGCTCCAGAGGTGGGTTTCAAACAGAGCCAGGAGCCTCCTTGGGAGGTTGGAAACCAGGGCCACCAAACTCGGAGCTGCTGCCAATTTGTGATGTTTCCCCTTAAAAGTCCAAGATTTAATGGAAGGAGAGGTCAGGCTCTGACCTGAGCGCTGAGCAGGGTGACGGGGATGGCTCCTTCATGTCCTCTCCAGGGGTTTGTTAGTCTAAAGTTTAGTCCCCACGTCAGATGATGCATTTTCCAGGGAAGTTAATGGATTCGCTCGCACCGCCGCAGAGTGGCCGGTGGGGCTTGAGGGCGACTCTTTCGTGAGAGACAAATGACTTCCTCTGGACAAGCAGCTCTGCTTTAGCTTGGAACATGATGGATGAGTCCCAGGGAGAGGCAAACGAACATGCAAAGCTCACGTTGTCAGAAATCCAAAGAGGCAACAACAAATCCCAACCGGCGGGAGAGAGCGGATGGGGATCGGTCTGTAGAGGGAGACTTTGGGCCAGGAAAACCTCGTCGAACAGGACAGAGCCTCCTCAAAAGAGCTCCAGGAGCCTCCTCAAAACAGCTCCAGGAGCCTCCTCACCACAGCTCCAGGAGCCTCCACCCCAGGTTGCCTAAAATCCAATTTATTTTCCTCTGCATTTTTATCTGTGGCTCCGAATTGCTTTTAGAACTTGTGGCTGACTGTGATGGTAAAAAATAAGGAAGAGAGGAAGTTGAAGTCACCTTTCACCTTCTCATTCCCCCACAGGGGACTTTTGGGGCTTTATTTGATCCATCTCTTCCATCCACACCCGGAGCAGTGGGTTTGTGTCCAGCAGGTCCCAGCTCCAGTTAAATCCAAGCCTTTCCGCCCCACCCTTGTCCCTCCCACACTATTGTTTGGATTTTCCTTGGGCCACCACGTTTTGCCAAATGTTTCCCTCACGTTTTTCTTCTGTGCCTACCTTTGCCAGTGACAAATTGTATCTATTTTATTTTTTTAAATATGTAAATGTAAATTCTTGGTGAGTTTTGGCACCACAGCTGCATCAGGGTTCCTGTTCCTCGAGTATATTTGTGGATCTCACTTGTGTGTCTCACTGCTCCATCTGGAACCCCAAATCCTGGCTCCAGATCCCACTGCTCTGGTGTAGAGGGAAGAGATGGAGCAAAGTGCTACAAATAAATCCCCAAAAGTCCCCTAAGGGGGAATGCAAAAGTTGAAAGGTGACTTTAACTTCCTCTCTTCCCTATTTTTTACCATCAAATTTTAAAAGCAATTCAGGGCCACAGATAAAAATACAGAGGAAAATAAATTGAATTTTAGGCAACCTGTTTGCTTCCTGCCCTTAGAAATCTTCGCACACAAGACAAGAAATAAGCAAATTGATTTTTGAATATTTCCTTTCCTGCAGAGCTGCTAAGTGGGAATGACCCAGAGAGCTGCTGGAGCATGACCTTGGGGGAAAACATCCTGGAGAGAAGAAGATGCAGGGATGATGAGCTGGAGGAATGACAGATTGCTGCCACCAACATGGTGACTCCCGTCCAGCTGAGAAAAAAGGGATTTACTCGATCCTGGATAATTTTGTATGAAGCTCCCTTTGCATTGAAGGGCAAAATCTAAAAGTGGAATGTCACAGAGAGAGCAGGAGGAGCCTGTGCCCAAAGGGAAGGAGCACATTCCTTGTGTTCCATGGGGCACACTGCAGGGACAATCCCTGCTCGTGGACCCCTCCGTCCCTGCATCCTCCACAGCCCTGACACATTCTGGGATGTTTGCAGGGCTCAGCACAATTCCCACAGTGGCTGGGTGATCCATGGAGGTGGAACCCACTTGGCTGGCTCTTCTTGGATGCTGGAAAACCTCGGTGAGGAAATTCCTCATTATTCCACTGCTGAGGATCCAGTTATCCAACCTATCTTTGATTTATACCTGCAGTGACAGAGGGGGATAAAGAAATATGTCACCTTTTGTGGCTGGATTGAACCTCATTCAATTTTTTAATTTAAGCCTCTCATCTGTCTGCTTCAAGCACAGAAATGTTCCTTCAATCCCAAAATAAATTCCTGATATTATTGATTGCAGACTGGGAATTATTTTCTTATGCAACTGTTCAGTCTTTGCGAGGGAAAAGCAAAAGGCAGTGCTGGAGCTGCAGACGTGATTTATAGATATTAAACATTTTATAGCAATTTTTTATCACTTTCATTCCTCTCTGTTCCTCCTTCAGATGCTGGAATAAGAAGAGTGGAGAGGGACAGGGAGACAGCAGGCTTTAAATTGTCACAGCTGGGGGAGAATGATGAATCTTTGTGGGCTTGGGCAAACCCAATTTTTGGAAAGCTTTGCCTGTGCTCCCTTTTAAAAGCAGGGCAGCACCTTATCTCCCTGCTGCCAATCTGCCAGCTGTGCATCCCTGCTGGGCCTTATCTGCACCCCTGGGACGGCAGATCCAGCTGGATCCCCATGGAAACCCTCCCGGCGCCCTGCCAGGACCACCCTGCCGCCCCAATCCCACCTCCCCAAAAAAATGCCGAGCAGCCCTCCAGCAACACCCACCCCTCCCTCCCCAGAGCCACCTGCGCCTCAGCCAGACTTCTCCCAAACACATTTCTCTCTAAAAGCCCAGATTAGCCTAAAAATTCTGCTGGAGATAAACCGCAGCGCGTTATCAGCGGGCGCATCCAGCCCCCACGCACCGCTGGCGCTCCGCAGGCTCGGCCGTGGCCGGCTCCCCCCGGAGCGGGGCTGTTTTCCCAGCAGAGCACCGAATCCATCATCCCTGGCCTTTCCTGGAGCAGGGCGATAAATTCCGCCCGGCCCAGGGCTAGGTGAGACCCGAATTCTTCTCCACCCCACACTCCCTGGGGAATGCGTGTCCAGCGCCTCCTCTTTTTCCAGGCGCTGCTCCTCGTCTTCCTGACCATCATTTGATCTTCTTTTTTTTCCTCCCCAGCAGCGTTTCTCATTCTCAAGGGATTCCTGATCCTCCTTGGCCATAAATTTCCCCCCATTTCCCCCCACTTTTTGTTTTGTTTTGTTTTTTAAATTTTGCTTCCAAGCGTTTCTCTCCCGTCTCTGAGCAGGAGAGGGGATGGAGCTGAATCTCACATGGATGACAGATGAAAATACTCCATGGGATTTAGATACAGACTGCCAGAGCTATTAAAGAAAGGAATTAATTGCAGTGGATAACTTATAAAAGGCATTATTCAAGATGCTTTGGCTGGAGTGGCAAGCAGGAGAAAGCGATGGCTTTGGCTTGGAAAAGCCAAATTCACTTTTAGCCTGTAGAAAGAGAAATATATTTAAAATCAAGGCTGTTTTAAAATCTTACAACGCTGAAATCCAGCCTGAACTGAGACTGGCATACAAATACCAAATATAAAAAACAAGATATGTGTGCATTTTGTAGCTGAGAAACGTGGGTGTCCCCAAAATTTCTGGAGACGAGCAGAGAAAACCTTTCCTACGTGAGGTTTAAATATAAAAATGTTGCCCGGGTGGTCATTTCTCGGTGCTCTGATTGCACATCTTTATCAATAAACACCCGTGTGAGATAGCAGCCCCAGCTGAGCTCTGGCAGGGTTATCAGAGGACAGACAGTAGTTCCTTCAGCCAGAACAGCCAAGGGCTCAGGGTTAAAAGCCAAGGGTCAGCCCAGCCACTGCCCCGTGGGGCATGGATTAAATCAAAAATTATCTCTGAGTGGCATTGCTGCAAAGCAGCCCTGGGCATAAATCACCTCTCCTGGGCTGGGGTTGGGTTTTCAGGGCTGCCTTGCCTCTTCCACACTGCTTCTCGGTGTAAATCCAGAGTAGAAAATCCAGGTGAGGTACATTAAATTAGGGGGAAATTGATTTTTTTTTTTTCTGGATGCAGCTGGAAGCGAGGCTTGAAAACTGCTGGAAAGTTTTGCTGAGCTCCGTGAAAATCAACTTCAGCCTCTGCCATCCCCAGTGTTTTGCTGATCGTTCCCAAATTCACAGCTTTCCCCTTTCAATCAATGCATTAATTGTGGAGGAGAGAGGAGGAAGAGCTCAAGAGCCATGGATTTATTTAGGTTGGCATTGGGGTTGCTAAAATACCAGCACTGCCAAGTCCACCCATAAACCATGACCCTACCAAAGGGATAATCCTGAATTTCATTTCAATTATTTCTCCAGGTCTGTTTATTTATTTAAAAAAAATATGGATAGGACCACACTTCTCAGACCACTTTTGACTCCAAAACTCCACTTGTTCACGACTGTTTTAATGATGAAATTACAGCTGAGAATGGATTTTATTTAACTTCTGTCTGAATTCCTGGCACTGCAGGATCCAGCTCAAGAAAAACTCATCAGCTGTCACATAATTTTGTTCTGCGCCTGCAAGAAGCAAGCTGGGCTTAAATTTGTTTCCAGTTAACTGCAATGAGCAGGAATAAAAGTCCAAGCAGCTGGAATCGTGTCCGTGGGATGCAGGGAAACATTTCAAGGCTATTTCCCAAAAACTCCAGCTGGTGGCAGCAGCAATTTCTTTTCCGCCAAGAGTTTAACAGAAAACTGAAAGGACAGGGGGAAAAAAAAATCCTTAGAAAGGATAACTACAAGCAACGTTGTGGAAATCTCAGGTGTGATGCTCGAAAATGAGATTAAAGTGCTTTTTACTTCCTGAAAATGGGAAAGTCCCATCACGTGTGGATTTAAAGCCACAGCAGAGAGTTGATGACAGAGAGCCCTGGATGGATGTGTGTGGGACAGAGGTGTGCTGAAAGGACCCTTGAAACTTCCCTGGAGATATCAGGTGACAGCAGGGATGCAATGACCCCTGAGGGAAGCAGAATTCCGCTGGAACTTCCATCTTACCTCCCTGGGACAGCCCAAACTCGGGGTTTTTAGGATCACTGTGACACACAGGAATGCCAGCCCACGCTCGGCTTCCTGTCACAGTCCACACAAACTGAGCGGGGGTCATGATGCTTCGTTTGACCACAGTAAGAGACTAAGATTTTTTTCAGCAACAAGCAGCAAAGCAGTTTATTGAGCGCTAATAACTCAGTTTTAGGGTAGTGGTAAGAGGGAGAGAGATGAAGGTGATGGAGCAGAGACAGAGAGACAGAGAGGTGGAGAGACAGAGAGGACGTCATCCTCGGATCATCCGTCGATATCTCCATACGCTGGGGAGAAAGTCTCAAAAGTCACCTCAAAGTACAGTAATTTCACAATTATAAGCCACACCTGATTATAAGCTGCACATCCAGGTAGCTGGGTCGACCATGGGATTTGTCCACATATAAGCTGCACCCGAATATAAGCCGCATTTTTTTTTTTTAGAAAGCAAGGATCCATGTGCGACAAAGTAATGAGTTAGTAACAGAATCACACCAGGGCGGGGTTTGGTGTCAGGTGCTCAAGTTGCAAACAGTTTTCATAAACCAGCGAAGCCTTTAAAGGCAGCCCCAGGCGCCCTCCCCGGCCGGCTCTCACTTCCGGGTTGGCATTTCACTGGGATTTGTCCATAGATAAGCCGCTCCTGATGATTAGCCGCACTGCTGGGGTAGGCTGGATTCTTCCATGAAAAAGATGCGGCTTATAATCGTGAAATTACTGTAATCATTTTTTATAGTCCCTTTGCAAGGTGAGCGGCCGTTGGCCAAAAGGTGGGGAGATTTATGGACTGTTGTGTTCATGAGCCCATGGCTACAAGAATCAGGGGCAGGACAGAACACCACAATCTGCTGGAGAGCAGTGCACCATGGAGGTGGGGATGGCAAAGCACAACACCGTCCCTCAGCAAGCATCCACCTTAGCCAGGCCAGCAACGTGGGGTCCCGGGGATCTCGGAATCTCAGCTCTGACAATGATTGTGAGGCAGTTCAGGAAATCTTCGGAGCGACTCTTACACTTCCCAGACCCACCAAGGGCAGGATGAGATTTGGAAACAAAAATTCCTCCCCAGGAGGAGGAGGCACCTCTGGGACAGACCCCTGGGATGTGACATGTGACATCTTGGAGGTGACATTTTGGCTTTGATCTACACCCCCTCAGACGTTCCTTCCAAAATCTCTGCATTTATAATTCCTTCCAATCCACCCTTTCTCTTTTCCCTTTTTTCCTCCATCTCACCTGCAGCATCTCATCCACCATTTCCACAAATCCCACCATTGAGTCTTTTCCTCATCCTCCACCACTAAACAACACCCTGGTACGTTTTCCTGCACAGGATGTCTGGGAAGGACTTGTTCCTAGTGGCTTTCCTCTAATCTTTGCATCCCTTTGGGAATATCCCCATGGAAAAGAAACTCTGCTTCACCACTGGCACTGTTTCATTCCCAGAGGACATTTTTTGGAGGGAATTCTTGGAGCTCTCCAAACATGCAGGCACAATCACGGCTCCTGTGATTGAGTTGTTTCTCTCTAAAGAAGTAAATTAACTCTAATACCCTTATTTGCTATCAACCTTATAAAACCTAATAAAAGCCAGATGTCTCTCCCTTAACCTGATGTGCCATAGATGGATTATTTTTTCCAGACTTTATGAAAGTGATTTTGCTCCCTCTCTCTGCGCTCCCTCTGGTGAATTCACTGCAGGATCTGATGGGAAGAAATTTGGAAATGGATAAAAATAGAAAATCTGTGGGTTTTTTATGGATTCATGTCCAACCTTCCTCTCCCAGGTCTTGTTTCGTGTATGGGTGGTTCAAGCCTGGGATGGTCACTCTCAACTCTAGGAGATGATACATTATTAAGTGATTTCAGCTCAAAAGGATATAAAAGGTGCTTAATTAGATTCCTCACACCAAGAACCTCCTCAACAGCCTGGCTCCATCACAGGAGTCATCCAGGATTTGGTGTTTGGTGCTCTTGGATGGATTTCAGCAATAATTTGATTTGCAAGATGGGAACCAAACGCAAGAAAAAATTGCAATTCTGTAATTTTCTGTGATTTCCTTTTATTTTAGGTGAGCTCAGCTGCATCACAAGGCACTTGCTGAGATGAAGCTGCACTGAAGACCACACTGTGCTCTGTTTTCAGTCCCTTGGTGCTCAAGTTCAGCTGCCAATTTCCCTCCAGCTCCCTGAAAACGAGCACGGGATCGTTGTTCCACACTAAATCATTCAAATCCTGAAACCTATCCCTGCTTACCTCACAGGCTCACCATAATTAGGCACAGGGAAAGCCTGGAAAAGCTGCAATCACTCCAAAAACCGTGCCTTGGGATTGAGTTTCCTGCACCAAGGACAGGAGGGATGGGCAGGCACAGGGGGTGACAAAGCCACATCCATGGATCCCTCCTGGCTCGAAAAGAGCTGAAAAAAAATTTCCCATTTTTTAAATTGTCTTTCCTTCAGCTGAGAAATGAAATTACCCTGCTCTGCACCCTCTCCGAGCTACCGGATTTGTTCATGGAGTTGTTTCAACTCCCAATTTTTCTAAATATTGTTTTTACACCAAAGCTTTTCCCCCAGCTGCGCTGACAACACGATTGTGTGAGGTTTCTGGGGAAGCAGTTTGGGTTTTGGTGTCATTTGCTGACAGTCAGGCTGGTTCCTCATCCAAAATCAGAATTTTGGATGAAGGGCACATTCCACAGAGCTGTTCTGAATGAAGGAATCTCCATTCCTTTTCTCCAAGAGCTCATCCACAGACTGCTCCTGCTTTGGGGTCACTCTCCTTGGTTGGATCTCCTAGGCAACATTCCAGTTCGTTCTCCAAATGAAACACAATGGGTCAGAACTGTCATTTTTCCAGGGATTATGTAGCATGGATGTCCCTGGCATATGGGGAAATCCAAATTTCCTGTGGCAAATTTTAGCAATGTCGAGATGGCAGAAGGTCCCACTTGACAAATTTGGTTTAATCTTAATTTAATCCGATAAAATCAAACAGCAAGGTGACCTGGGAAGCATTTGAAAAACCATTCCCAGCTTTGCTCAGCCAGCGCTCTGAGACAACCCAAATTTCAGAACCACAACAAATTTTAGAACATAAATTCCCTTCCTCCTCCGCCCTTTTGCTCCAAGAACACTCCCCAGGCTGCTGGTTGAGTTTCACCCTCCTGATTTGCACAAATCATGTTTAGGGGTGTGTCAGATGGCACCTGGGTAAGGCCCTTTGCCCATCTGATTTTCCTGCTGATTTCCTTAATTCTAAACATGGAATGCATTTGAAATTAGATTTTGGGATTTTCCTGCTGATTTTCCTACTGATTTCCCTGATTCCAGATTGGAATGCCTTTCCACCAAGCCAATAATTGAAATCAGGTTTTGGGATTTTTCTGCTGATTTCCTGCTGATTTCCCAGCTGATTTCCCTAATTCCAAACATGGAATACCTTTCCACCAAGTCAGCTTTTGAAATCAGGTTTTGGGATTTTCCTGCTGATTTCCTGCTGATTTCCTACTGATTTTCCTAATTCCAAATATGGAATGCCTTTTCAACAAGCCAGCCTTTGAAATTGGGTTTTAGGATTTTCCTGCTGATTTTCCTACTAATTTCCTTAATTCCAAACATGGAATACCTCTCCAGCAAGCCAACATTTGAAATTAGGTTTTGGGATTTTCCTGCTGATTTCCTCCTGATTTTCCTACTGATATCCCTAATTCCAGATTGGAATGCCCATCTACCAAGCCAACCTTTGATTTAGGTTTCAGGATTTTCCTGCTGATTTCCTGCTGATTTTCCTATGGATTTTCCTGCTGATTTCCCTAATTCCAGATTTGAATGCCCATCCACCAAGCCAATCTTTGACATTAGGTTTCGGGATTTTCCTGCTGATTTTCCTGCTGATTTCCCTAATTCCACATTTGAATGCCTTTCCACCAAGCCAATCATTGAAATCAGCGAAAAAGCCCAGAAAAACTCTGCTTCCAAATAAGAGGTATCTCCGTGGGATTACAGAGGAATTAAAGGCTAAATCTGGTGAAGAGAAGGAGACACCAAAAACCTGCTGAGCAAAGCCGGATGTGGAAGCGATTTGTCCCGAAATCCGCGCACGCCGAAGCCCGGCGGAGAATTAGGGGGAACGCGTCGTTTTGAGGATCCCTTCCATCTTCTCGTGTTTGGACCACGGCAGGGCTCTGGTTGTGCCCATGGCTGTTGAGCAGAACATTCTTTTTGTGGCCAGAACATTTTTTTTTGTGGACAGAACGTTCATTATCCGCCAGGCTGGCTCGGGGGATGGCGGGATGGGCAGCGCGGCGCACTGCCGGCATCTGGTTCTCATGTTCAATCTCAGCTCTTCCACCCAGGCTCGAGTGACACCAGAACAATGCTCGCCCTGCAGACTGACTAATTAGGCTGCATCTGGAGCTAATTAAGCGTGGAGTCGCAGCGAGGGGAGCACTCCCCTTATCAAACCAGCAGCAGGGACGAGACAGGAGAAAAATCGCTGCTGATAGGGTTGGGTTTGGCCATGGAAGCAATTTAATGGAAATCAGGGTTTGTCCTGGCAGTGGGATCGGTCCCAGGATGATGAACCTGGGCTGGGGTTTTTGTTTTGTGGACAGGGGGAAAGGTGGGAGCTGGAGATATTTCAAATGCTTAATTAAGATTGTCTTTGAGCTCTCGTTTCTGTGGGTAATGTATGGGTATGAAGATGCCTCCTCAGCATTCATATCATTTAATATTTTAGTTTCTGATACTCTGTGGCATTTGGAATTAAATAAACTGACCTTTGCTAGGTGAAATAGGCTGGGATCTCTCTTTTTTCCCCCCCAAACTATTAAAAGGAATTTCTATTGTTAGATATTCTAATCTCAGTTTTGTTTGGGAGAAATGTGGTTTCCCTCGCTTTATCAGCCACTAATTAGGATGAGGCTGCACATTTTTTTAATAGCTGGACAGTTTTATTTTTTCAGTGAATGAATTCTTGTGGAGGTCCAGAAAATCCCGAGCACAGGGAGTCACAGGAGTTTAAACATGAAGTAGCAGAGTTTATTTTCGATGCCTCTATTTTTCATCGTAACACTTGCAATGCCAATAAACGGAGAGAAATCCTCCAAGCTCCACAGATAAATTTGTCATGGCTTGGTTCAGAACAGTAAATTATTTTTAGATCCAATTTAATTCCTCTTTTCTGACCTGGAAATGTTTTATTTCCGGGATGGAAATGATTTAGCTGCAGATTCTCACCAAAAAGAGGTTTTTTTAATTGATTTTTTTCTGTCTTTTTTTGCTGTTTTTTGTCTAGAACAGAACTGCCTGGGATCATCCAGTTTCATCTGTCCAAGGCTTGAATTCCCACAGACCTGGTGGGAATTCCTTAGGGTTCGTTTCTCTTTCCCAACCTGCACCATTTAAATCCATTTTGGTGAGCTGAGATCTGGGTTTCTGGCAAAGCTTTTTCAGTATTTAGAGCTCTTTGTGCCACCTCCAAATTCTCCTCTCCATGCTGGGAGTGTCCATCTCAGAAAAAAGCTCTAAAGCCAGAGAAATCCCCCAAAATTGGTGATTTTTTCATCTTACATTTAACATATTGTACATCAGACATTAATATTTGGGATTTTGATCCCACCTGTGGCACCAAGCTCCAGAAATCTCAGCCCACCTCTGATCCCAACACTGGGATTGATTTCCAGCTGTTTTCTTCCCTCCTACATGGAATCACAGAATCCTGGAATTGTTGGGATTGGAAAATCCCTCTGACATTATTGACAGCACTTCCAAGGCCACCACAGAACCTTTCCCTTGGGATTTTGCGCAGTTTAATGTGCAAATCCAGCCTGGCATGAGGAGGGGAAAAAATACAGAGATGCTTTATGAAATTATCTGATCATCCCTGAATTTTGAGGTTTTGGGATGTTCCTTTTCTTTGGGAGTGAAAGGAGAGGGGAGCTGGGATATCCTGGATGTTTTTCCAGTCTTTGGCTCTTGAACCAGAGAAGGGAAATGTGGGAACAAACTGAATTTGTGGTCTTGGGGTTTGGCAAGCAGCTTACGCAGGTTGTTGTCTCCTAAGTGGGGAACATGGGCTGGAATTCAGTCCCAGCAAATTTCCTCACAATTCCAGAGCGTGTCAGTCTCCAGGTTTCGGGATTGTTGCACAAATTGCCACATTAAACTCTGGATTTTCCTGAACACAGCCCTCAAGGATCAGACAGTTCCATTTCTAGGCGAGTGTGTGTGTGTGGGAGTGAAAGGTCACCTCAGGCTTATCTCTAAATAAACCCAGGAAACTCCAAATCAGCTCCTTTTATTTTTTCTTTTTTTTTT
>VRYO01000704.1:2424192-2439697 GCA_009812075.1 Sialia sialis
TAGAATAGATACCTGTGATCACATCCTGTAACCCAAGACACCAACTCTTGGATTTTTCTTGTGGAATCCATCCTAATGACTGAGGGGGCTCAGTGGAAGGAATTTTTTCTCTGGGACGGTGATGAGGCCCTGGCACAGACCACCCAGAGAAGCTGTGGCTGCCCCTGATCCCTGGAATGTCCAAGGCCTGGCTGGATTTTGGGGCTTGGAGCCACTTGAGATTGTGGAAGGAGTCTCTGCCCATTGCTAGATGGCCAAATCATTCTGAGATTCCATGAATTGGAGAATCTTTGTCCCTTGGTATTTTTTATCATCATGGTTTCTACTGTAGAAAATTCCTTGAATGTCCAATTATTTACCATGCAGCCAAAGAACAAAAAAGGGTTGCAAAGACTTTCCGGGCTGACAAGAAACTTCTGGATGCAGTAGGAAGTAGGGAATTAAAAGGATTGCAAATATTGCAAATATTTTGGGGACTGCAAAGCTAAGAATAGTCTCAAAACTTCTGCTCCTGAGGTGCTAAAGGAATCTGTCCCCCAAGTGATGGGGGCACAGAGCTGAACTCCAGGCCATGGGTGTTTGAGGTAATTATTATTTACTGTTATATTTTGCAACCGAATAAAATGAAGAAAAAAAAGCTGAAAGCTTTATCACTTGCTGGAACCATTTCCTCCCTTTAAACCTTTGAGCTATAGAGATAAAAAGTGAGTGTTACTTGTGGTGCTGGGAGAAAGAATGCAATATTCTGTGTGGTACTGTCTGCCCCGGCTTTGCTTTCTCCCCCTCAGCCCCAGACATGGAGACACAAACTCATCCATGTAAGAAATTTTTAATTATTAGTTTAAAATCCCATTTCTTGCCTTTCTCTTTTGGCTTGGACAGATTTCTACTCAACTGCAAAAGCAACCAACGTTTGGCATGACCCAATCTGTGCTAAAGATGGAAAAAAATTCTGAAAAATATCTGAAAAAAATAGGATGGGCACAAAGCTGCAGCTCCTTGCAGTGGGTTTGTGGAAACTGTGGAAATTGTTTAACTCGGGCTGAACATATCCCCTCTGCCCCTGGAGTGCTAAGACTCCTCTTCCTCCGGTGGGGTAGTTAAACTGGGGACCCTGGGAGAGAAGATAAAAGCAGCTCTGTGTTTTGGGAGGCCAAAGATGCACAGCCAGCATCCCTGCGAGGACGCGGGGATTAGGGGAATACGTGGAATTTCCAAATTTAGAGCGGAGGACTCGCTTCCCATAAACAAAGGCTGCTTTTTAAAAAGAGATGTTGGGGAGATAATGCACCAAAAAAAAATAAAAAAGAAGAAAAAAGGGAAAAATTTGCCTTTGTGACTAAATTCTGTTATTTTGCAGCCAACCTTCAAATGGGCTGTTGGTGCAAGTGAACAAACGCTTCCTGTCTGTGCGTCCTCATGGGTGGTCGCGTTTTAAAATGAAATATCCAGGCTGACAAATGCCTTTACAAAGGCCAGATTATAAACTGTAAACCTACTGTCAGCTGGGCAGGGAAAAAAAATCCAAATGCCTCTTATACCATTTAAAGATTTAGTTTGGCTTCAACACTAAAGCACTTCATCTTGAAGGAGAAAGGAGCTTAGAGTTTATAAATTGTTGTTTGGGCTCTAGTAAGCTCTGGATAAGGGAATCTCTCTGCTAGGAAACAAATGGCCTTCCCAAAATTTAGGGAGCTCTGGGTATTGTTACGAAGACAAAATGCCTTGGAAAAATGTCCCTGGAATACAAAGGGATTTGAGAGAGCTCTGTTACTCTTAACATGCAGTTCATACAGCTGCAAAGGGCAAATCCTGCAGTTCCAGTCTCTAAAAAAGGGTGGAAAAAAGTTAAACATATCAGGGTAATAAAATAAAAGTTGTTTAGGTTGTCCCTCTCTGCCGAAATCTGCTCTAGACTCGCTCTTGTTGTGGAACTCAGGCTGAATATCCGTATTATTTTGGCAAAAAATCCTCCCAAAAT
This sequence comes from Sialia sialis, assembly GCA_009812075.1. Classification (NCBI taxonomy): domain Eukaryota; kingdom Metazoa; phylum Chordata; class Aves; order Passeriformes; family Turdidae; genus Sialia; species Sialia sialis. Next base: position 2,426,174 of record VRYO01000704.1, read on the forward strand.
TCCCTATATTCTCCTCGGTGGTGATTGCAAAGGGAGTTTTGTGGAAAATGCAGACACTGGTGACAACGTGGTTGCACGTTCAGCAATTTGAGTCCAAAGTGGAGGAACAAAGAAACTCCAGGAGGAGAAGCCATGGGCATTGCACAGGGAATCAGGGAATTTCACATCCAGCAAGGGAAATCCTGCAGCTCCTCTGTGCATTCCTGCTCAGTCTCCAATCCACCCTCGGAACTGCACTGCAAAGCTCAGCTCCTCTGCTCTCCAAATTCCATCCGTGGCCTCCTTTTTTTCCATGGATTTTGAACTGGCCATAGGATCCACAGCAGCAAATCGTACTTACTCTGTAAATCCTTGCTGTGCTCCTCTTGCTGTATTTTATTTTATTTTATTTTATTTTATTTTATTTTATTTTATTTTATTTTATTTTTTTGCCAGGAATGCTGCAGGTCATGCTGTCCTTGCTGGAGGCAAGCAGAAACGTTAGTGGAAATCATCAGATCAGGGAAGTTAAGGGATGTGCATTTGAGTGGGAAACAGAAAGGGGAACACCATTTCCATGGATTTTAATATTTCATTTTCCTCCCAGTCATCTCATGGCAACCAGCACTACCCAAAGCATCACTTCTCATTCCTTTCCCTGGGAATTTTTATGACTGGTGTCCACTGATGAGCACAACTCTGACACTAATTTCTTGGGAAACCACCACCCTCATTGTCTGAGATACCTGCTCTAAACGCTGAAAACCACATTTTTTCTTGTGCCTTTCTCTTTTCAGGAGGCCGAAAAATCCTGCAGAGCATCACACCAATTATTTGAGATGGCTCTCGGCAGGTTCCAAAGGGTGTGAGGTAGGAACATGTTCAATTTTCTGAGTGTGTTCAATTTTCTAAGCCTCTTCAATTTTCCAAGCCTCTTCAATTTCCATGCCAGAGGCTAAAGTTTGTTGGCACCCAATTCCACGGGACCTTTGGAAAAGATGATTATTCCAGTGCCCATCAGATTGTTTTAGGGCTTGAATGTGATTCCTGCTGGGACACAGGCCCTCAGCTGTCCCTCCTCTCCTGCCCAGAGACCCGATGACAGTTGTGCAGCTGCATCCAAAGCTTTTTGTCCAGAAGGGAACACAAAGGAAATCGCTGGAAAATCTTCACAGCGGATCTCCCTCCGCCCACGGGGTGGTGGGAATAAACATCACAACTTCAGATCTTGGTGAATGCAGATAAATGGAGGCTGAGCTGATAAGTTAATGACACACCAAGAGCAGATTGCTTCGGGGGACCGAGGGGATAAGCGGGCAATGAGCAGAGTCCTGGAATCCTGACAAATCCTGGAATGCTTTGGTGTTGTGTCTCCGCCATGGCAGCAGGGAGATCCTGCAGTCCTGTGCGGCGAGGATCTGCCCCTCAGTATCCACAGCAATCTTCTTTTTTGAGGTTTCTTCACCCAAAAGGATCCAATTCTCCTGGAAGGATTTCTCCAGGATGTGCCCTGCCCTGTCCATACACACTGCTGGGTCTCGACTCCCCTCTGCTCATCACTTCACTTTGCTCTCCCAGGAGATCTCACATCCTCGTGTTACCCCAGAAAATGGACTGAAGTGGATGAAGAAAGTGCAAAAACACATCTTTAAGAAAATATTTTTCAAGTTATTCCTACCCTGTCTTTCTCCGTGGTGCTCCAGGACATTGATGTGTGCTCACAAATCCTCTCTGGGCTATCTCAGAGGTCTTTTCCAACCTCAACAATTCCATAATTCCGTGATTCTATGCTTTTAACATATTAAAGAGAGCATGATAATAAAAATAAATCATCAACATGTCCTGAAGACCGATTTTATTCCTGCAGAATTTGTGCTTCCCTTTGAAAATGATAATAAAGATTTCACAGCTGAATGGCAGGACCTCTGACCCCCAGCCTGAGCTGTGGAATCCTGCTTGATCCTCCTTGCGCTCCTGCTGGAATTCCAGCTCCGTGGGGAAGGATCTCCTCAAAACTGCCCCTTGCACACTGCTGCAAGGTCCTTTTTAATGGTCAGAGTTAGAAAAGTTGTGTTAAATCCCAATTTAAATTTCCTGGAACAATCTGTGTTTGGATTGGGTGGGGACAAGCACGGTGGTTTGAACGGCCACCAATTGCTTTGGGGACACTGGGAGGTGACATTTCTCTTTGTCAGACCCAAGTGATCCTGTTCAGGATGGGATGGAGTCACTGAGGTTGATTTTTTTTCCTGCTGCACCCTGGATTTGAGGCAGCCATGGCTGTAAATAAATTGCTGCCTACTTTGGGGTCCAGCTCTGCAGCTGGTGCTGTCCTGAGCCACCAAGTCCTCTTAGGAAAATCCAGGATCTCTCCCACCAGCTTCCCAGGACTCCACAGAGCTGGTGGAAAATAAACTCAGCACCAGCTGAGGATTCCCAGCATTTCTCCAAGCCCTCCAGGAAGAATCTGCAGGAAGCAAACCAATAAAAAAAAAAAAAAGAATCCTCCTCTCCAAAACATTCCCCCAACTGCCCCCACGGCTTTATCTGTTTTATTTCTGCTGTTCTCCCCTCCCCAGTTTTTTCTCTTTGCAATCTCTCGCTGCCACAGCAAAGGCTCTGTGAGACATGGAAATATTTTGCATTTCACAGCAGTTTCCTCAAAATCCTGGTGTTCTGCAGCTTGCTTGGGATTGCTGGACAAGAGGAGAGCCTGGTGATTTCCTCCAGCCTGGAGAGGGGTGGGAGCATTAAGCCAGACTTTCAATTTAGTCCCCTTTTCAAGAGAGTGCAACTCTTGAGAGCACCCAGCTGACGGGCCAGTTTGTTTTTCTCTTTCCCAAGGCAGCCTGAGACCCGTGGAAGGGGAGATGTCAAAGCTGGAGCAGGTTGGAGAGGAGGAACAGGAGGAAACCCTGATTTATCCTGAGAGCCAAGGCCTGATCCCGCCCGCTGGGGAGAGCTTGGCAGTTCACAGGATCAGGCCGCCGAGTAAATGGGGAATTCATCCAGAGATATCTAGGAAACACAGAGAACGAGCTGCCAACTCGACTCCCAAAGCCAACAGTTCACTAATTTTAATCAACAGCTGGATATTTTTATGGGGAGTGAAGGGATGGAGGGGTATTATGACAGAACAAGGGAGGTGGGATTAGACTAATCTAGCCCAGGCCAAGTGGGCTCTTCCTGCTCAGCCATGTGGAGTGTCACGGCTGTGTGATTTAGACTACTGCACACTCACCCACGCTGATAAGGAGGACAATTATGGGGAAGGCACAGCTCTTTGTGCTGTCAGCTGGGGATGGTCTCCAGCTCTGAATCCCAGCCACGCAGGAGAGGATCCTGGAGCTGGCATGGAGGTCACCTCTGCCCCGTGGCTCCCCAGACTCCACAGGGACATTTCTGGTGGGTGGCAGCGTCATCATTCACTCGTCTGGAGAAGGTTCCTCTGTGTGACTCGGTCCCTCAAGGGCAGTTTTCCCCGCTGTTAATTGTCGCGTTTCCCCGTCACTTCTGGTTCTCGCCGTGTCCTTCCTCACCTTCCGCTGACTCACTCCAGCCCAGCCTCGTGCCCAAATGTGACCCAGGCAAAAGGCAAATCCTCCCCCGGCCCCCAGAAACCCATTATTCCTCCTAGTAGGAAGCATGGGAATCACTATTCCCAGCCAGGATTTTCTCCTTTTTAAAATTTTATTTTATTTTATTTTTTTTTAATTTTTCTTTAGGAATGAGCCCCCAGCTTCCATGGAAATAACTATTCCAAGCCAGGATTTTCTCCTTTTTTAATTTTTTTTTAATTTTATTTTTTAAAATTTTTCTTTCAGAACAAGCCCCCAGCTTGCATGGGAATAACTATTCTGAGCTAGGTTTTTTCCCTTTAAAAATTTTTTTTTAAATTTTATTTTTTTTAATTTTTCTTTTGGAACAAGCCCCCAGCTTGCATGGGAATAACTATTCCAAGCCAGATTTTTCCCTTTTTTAAATTTTTTTTTTTATTTTATTTTAAAAAATTTTTCTTTTGGAACAAGCCCCCAGCTTTTGTTGTTGTTTATTTGTGTAGCTTTTCATCTTAATGAGGATGTACGGAAACAATTACCACATGTTTCATTCACAAGATCAACTCAAGCTTTTCCTTTCTGTGCCATGATTGGATGTGGCCACTCCAAATTATTCAGCTTTGTACAAATTGTGCTTTTGACTCCAATTTTTTAACATTTATTGTACAATGAGGATAATTTTTTCCCCCCTCCTGCTAAATCAAGTTTGGGCTTTGCACCAGGTGGCTGGAAATGTCGCACAGTTTCTCCCTTTTGGCAGTGGAAAGTCCAAAGACTTTAAGAAAATGCACATTTTTCAGGAGGGCAGAGAGAGGTCACGATGCACTGACTAATTCAAGATTTCCTCCGCTGGTTTCCATAACAAAGAATCTTTTTTTTTTTTGCTTTATTTAGCTGCACTCACTGGTAGGTTTTCATTTGCATCAAAGCTTTGTTCTGCTCTCATTTGGGCTGCCTCCAGAGACCAAACAACATCACAGGCTACTCCTGGCGTGTCCTCCAAAGAAATTCTGGGCCAAATTCGGAGCTGCAAGTTGGCTCTAAACTCTTGCCATAAAATCCTGCTTGGGGTGAGAGAGCTTTGTGGCAGTCAAGAGAGATTTCCACAGAGTTTTAAAGCAAAAACCAGTTGGATTTGGTGCAATCCAGGTGAAAGGGGCAGCTGTGCCATTTTTAAGTCGATAACGACTCCTGCTCCAAAATCTTCCATCTTGTTGATCAGAAACCAGCGGAAATTTTAGAAATTTTCCCTCCTTGGGTGACATCCTTCCACACACACATCCCTTACCCCGGCCTGATTTCGTATCCCTATTATTCCTTGTGGAATTTCGATCCTAATAACTCAGGAAATGGGTCTTCAAACTCACATCCAAAAACCGCGGCTGGCTTTCCTGCGTGAAATCCTGGCACGGCCGCGGGCTGGAAATTTGGCAGGCGTTGGCTTTCCAGAGGCTGTTTGCCCTTTTCCTGTCCCTGCCAGAGCTGCCCCAGGCGATAAGGAGGTGAAAAATGGTGTTTTGCCTGGGAGATCTGCTAGGATTTGACAGCTGGCTTCCCTGGAGATACTGGTTTGGGCTGGGTGCGCTCCAGCTGGGGTCACGGGAGTTTGGGGGGGATTTTCCAAGAGATCCAGGACTCAGGCACGAGACCCAAGAGTGAGTTCTTGGTGCCTTTCGATGGTAAATGAGGTGACCTGGCTGGGGTGTGGAGGGTGTAAGAAAAAGGAGTTGCGTTAGAAGAAGATAATGGGGAAAGGAAATCGGTAGACAGAAAAAAAAGTAAAAAATGGGGATTTAAATTTGACTGCAGAGGAGATGAGATATTGAGTGAGAGAAGCCAATATTAAAAATACAAAACAAACCGAAATGACAAATCCAGAACTGGAATGAAGTTCCTGCTCCAAGGACTCAAGGTGTTTTGCTGGAGAACTTTCAGCGCAAAATTCATCAGCAGATCCCACAGTGGGGACAGAGCCACGACCTTCCCCACTGCTGAGACCCTTCCCAGCCTCTGCTGACCAATCCTGCCTTTTTTGGGTCTCCATCCATCCATCCATCCATCCATCCACATTATCATTCCTCCCACACTGGGTGATTCCTTGGGAGGTGATAAATCCCATTTCCAACGTGGAGATCTCCTTCCCATCCTCATCTCAGCATAACCATGACTAAGGAACTTCTCCCTGCCCCAAACCAAGTGCTTGATCAGTGATCCCTGGCTGCATTTGGGTTTATCTGATGCATGGGGGACATCTGTTTGTCATACATCACAAGTCTGCTGAGCAACCTTTTCCCTCATCCCGAGGCCCGATTAAAGATTCCCGATTAATGGAACTCGCTGGAAGGTCCCATGAGACAGCTCTTAAATCACTGTCGTGTAAACTCTGCTGGGTTAATCCTGCACATCTGAATCCAGCTAAAACCCAACACTGCAAGGTCAGCCTGTACAAATTGATGGATTTTTATTCCTTTAACCTCAGAATTGTTGCCGAGGGGGGAAAAAACAGCAAGAGTTGCTTCTTCCAATTGCTCCTTTGTCCTGCACAAGGAAAGACAGATATTTTCTCTTCTCAAAAGTGTGTATATATATTCATACATATTCATAAGACCTATATTTTTTAAAATGAGAGGTATTTAAATCAGCAAAACACTACTGCTCCTTTTCATGTTTATCTTGTTGTTCATTTGTCTTGTGCATTGGTTTGATAAGGGAGTAAAGAATTCTGGTGTTATAAATCAGGAAGTTAATGAGGAATATCCCTCCTGCCTTTTGAGTTTATTTAGCTCTAAAAACAATTATGTCTCTAAAGACATCCCAGAGCATTTTGTGAATGTTGCAAGAGTAAATTAGCATGAACTTGCAGAAAAAAAACCAACTGTGCAATTTATGGACTTTTCTTGTCTTCCACGGGGAGATTTTTGCAGTGTCTCCGTGAGTCAGGAGTAACAATCTCCTATCAAAGCTCTTTAGGGCCTTTGCACTATCATCAATACATGTAAACAGAGGATAAGGGAGCTAATTCCTTGTGGATAACTTTCTGCAGGGAAATGCAGAATGCAAGAGCTTGTAGCACAAGAGCAGCGTTATCAGCTTTAAACCAAGGAGAGAATTTTATTGATGGAATTCAGCACTGCAGGCATTCCTGCCTCTTTGTTGGAGGATATTTTGTATTTTTCATATCCCATTACTCGGTTTTGTTCCAGCAGAAATGTTGGATAATTGTGAGGACCTGCTGGAGGCACTTTGGTTCTTGGCTTGGTGTCCTGTGGTTTTATTTTCTCTCCTTGAACCTGAGAGCTTCTCTGGAATAATAATAAGTAGAATTACATTAATTTAGACTAACTGGATCATTTCCCCTGAGCGCTATCCTTTTTTTTAAAAATCTTTTCTTTTTTTTTTCTTTTTAATCTTTTTTTTTCTGTTGTTGAATGCCAAAAGTTAAAGCTGGCAGAGATGTTTCAGGGAATTCTTCCCCCTAAAAAAGCAATGCTGCCTTTGTGCCAGTTTGCATCTCCAAAGCCAATGGAAAGCAGAAATCTGGGTCTTGCTCCGTTTTTGAGAGCCAATCCCACCACGCCAGGATTTTAGCTGGAGCTCCTTCTGCTGGTGGGATGATCCCTTTGCATGGAAAAATTCTCCTGCAAAGCCACACAACATCCTTCTCTTTTTTCCCCCCTTTTTCCTTTACATGTCCTTCTTCCCAACAAAGGAATGACATTAATAAAAATAAACATTAATTACTAAGTGTTAAACAAGGAAGTAAGATTGCCATGTGTCCATCACTTGTCATCCCAGCACGAAGGATTTGAGTTCTGTGGCTCATTCCAAAGCTGGATTCATTTTCCGTGGATTTTTTATCAGCTTCAATGATTTTGGTATCAATCCAAATGCTCCTCACGGAAATGTTGGAGTCCAGAACTGTGGGAATTCATATTCCAAGTTTCTTGTCCATTATCCCAGAGTCAGCTTTCTCTCTGCTTGACTTTTGTTGGTTGATCAATCCTTCTCCTCCCAGATATTTTTGTCAGTGATTTCAGCTTGGGCAAGACTTGGAAAATGAAAATTCCTGGCAGCCTAATTCCTTGCTCTATCTGCCTAGTTAGGCTTAAGGATATGGACATTCCTGGAGATGTCAGGCACCAGAGATGTGTGTGAGGAGACAAATCCATGTCAGACACCACCCAGCTGCCAGCAGATCTATAAACTTGGGATTGGGTCGATAATTTTCTGTATTAAACAGCCAAGCCCCAGTCCCCCAGCTGGAGAATCCCAGCAGCAGCTCTTCCCTCCCAGTTACCTTTGGCTGAGGTTTTCCTGTGGAAATTTCATTTGTGAAAAGCCATTGTGGGATTCCACTGGGCTGCCAGATTCCCAGAACAATAGTTAAGTCGTAAGAGACTGAATATGTCAAATATCCCAATGACTAGAACTGTGAAATTGAATTTTCTGAAGCTGAGATGGTAGGATCCTAGCAGATGCATGGGAATAATGTTTATTCAAAAAAGAGAAGAGTTCTGTGATCAAAGATTTTAGTTTTGAGATCTGGGAATATTCCTAATCAACGAAATTCTCCTTCTCCTTCTCCTTCTCCTTCTCCTTCTCCTTCTCCTTCTCCTTCTCCTTCTCCTTCTCCTTCTCCTTCTCCTTCTCCTTCCCTTTCCCCTTCCTCTTCCCCTTCCCCTTCCCCTTTCTCTTTCTCTTCCCCTTCCCTCACTAAAATCCAAGAGTGACCAGAAAAATTATTTAACTATTTAAAACTCCAAACTCTTCCAAACTTTGGGCATTTTAGCACGAAATTAAAGAACAATAGCAAAGCGGGGCTAAAACGTGGAGTGATTTCCCAACACACCAGGAGTGTCTCCATGAGGCCACAGCTCCCGTGGGGCTGGATCTGAATGTACAAAAGGGATTCCTTGTTTTCCAGGAATAAAAGGAGATGCTGGTCCATGGGAAAAATGGGAACGTTGTCAGGAATTCAACAGACACAAGAGGAGATTTTCCTGTCTGGGATCCAAGGCTGCTGCTAGCAGGTGGACACACACCCTCCTTTCTGGAGATGTCTCCTCCTTCCCACAGCAGCACCTGCACCCCGTGGGGATCCCTGCTCTTGGCTTGGAGAGGTGACAATGCACAATGTCACCAAGCCCGTGCCACCGATCCCGTCCCTGCTGCTCATCCCTCACGTTTCCCGAGCGTCTCCACGACACATCAGCAATAACAATCCTCCTCCCTCTCCTCCATCCGGAGCTGCTCCTCACCAGCCCCGTTTCTCATGGAGCAGCCTCTTGCTGGACATGGCTCCGTGCCCATCCTTGACCAAGGCTGCGCTTGAACCGGGCGACCCAGAAGTGCAAGGCTCAGCGTCACACTGCCAGCTCCCCCGACCATCTGTCCTCCTTCAGTGAGCTTCCTTCCAAATTCCCCGCGCACTTCATAAACATCCCAGCCCTCCTCACCCCTCCAGCTGCCCCCTGCCTCTAGAAGAAACAGCAGTTCCAAGGAAATACCACTCATTTTTTTTTAATATATATATATTTTTTTTTTTTTTCCAGGCATGTTGAAGCCGGCATCTGGGATTTGGCAAAGCGAAAGCCTTTTTTGTCCATCCTGCCTTTTAAACCTGGTGCTTTGAACCAACCATCCTGAGGATGGAGAAGCCAGAGATAAGCTGGTGAAGATGATGTGGGGCACGGTAGCAAAACCGTCTTTGAAGACCAACAATAAAGCAAACTTCCATTTCCTTCCCAAAACATGGCCATGTCACAACCCTGAGAGCTCCACCTTCCCTTTCAAGAGGCTCAAAAGTAGGACTTGAGACAAAGAAAAATAGTCTCAGGTGGGTTCACCATGGATCATTTTGACTACAATTTAAACATTGAAATGTCAATGCTTAGTCATAGACAAGACATGATTCTTATCTATCTCTGTGTGGCTTCCAGCAGAAAAAAAAAAAATTGAACCCGTGCCATTTCCTGTTGGAGAGAGCTTAAACACAGGGGTGACAAGGGCACATCTATTTTGGAGCCCTATTTTAAAAGCCTCCCAGATATCACAGAAATCAACTGGCACAAACAGAGGACTTGGAGTTTCTTTCATGGTGGTGGCAAATTCCGTCTATCAATGAAACACATACTTAGCGAAGCGGAAGTGAGCACCAGCAATGCTTCAATCAGCCCTGGCAGATGTGTACATTATTCCGTTTGATCTCCTAGGATGCTGGATTTAGATGATATAATACATTCTGGTTATCTTCCTCGAAGTTGGAGGGACCTAAGGAGATATCCACTTTCACAAGATAAAATTAGCACCTCTTTATTTTCCACATAAACATTCATCCTTTTTTTTTTTTTTTTTTTGCCTTTTTCTTTTCGCAGGAAAACGCTGATTAGAGTTACAAAGCATACCAAGGGGTATGAGTTTATTCATATTCAACCCAAATCCTATTTATAATATCAAGGAAATAACATTGGTATTACACAGGGCAGCTTGGACAGCCCAGATGGAGGAACAGCGAGCTCCACGCAAGGCAGGGCCCTTCAAAAGCACCGAAAGTTGTTATTTTCCAAAGTCATGGTGGGAAAGAAAAGATTTGGCTAAAAACTGGACAACTGCACAAGAAAAATGGTCAGACCACACCAATTCTGTTATTTTAGTGTATTTTTCGACATCATCATGTCGAAACCACAAGCTTAAAGTGTAAAACATGGACTTGAATTTCAGACAGCGCATATTCTTATTTCTTCTTTCCCCATGATCTCAACTCTCACCTACCACAAATACCTACAAATATTACCCAGATTTTCATATAAAACTCTTTCTTATGGACCAATTGAATGTTTCCAAGCAGCCCAGAGAAAAGTTATTTTTGTTAAGGCGCAGCATGGACCTCTTGGGCACGGGAAACGCGTTGCTCGGTAGATCTGTGTGAATAATGGATTGTTTGGTTCTCTTGCCGCTCTGAACAATTGGGGGAGAAAAATGGTTTCCGTTGGATTGAGCCTTTTGTACGGCATGGAAGGCCTTAATGGACCTTTGAACTTATTTTAAAATAAAGGAATCCACGGCATTATCTGCAGTGCTTCCACGAATGTCAAAAAGAAGGTGGCGACCTTCAAAAGGCTTTTGATGGGGAGAACAATTCAGAGAAATCAACACAACTTTTTCCAAATGTTTTCGGTCAATTTGAGTCCCCGCTTTGGAATTTGGGAGGAAAAGCACGGCTGAGGTAATTTTTGCCATTGTGTTTATCGAAAAATCATATCAAGGGCTTGCTGGGGTGGACTTCATGCTGATTGATGTCCAGATTTATGAACACAGTCATGGAATTATGGAATTGTTATGGCTGGAAATGACCTCCAAGATCATTGAGTCCAACACTTGGGTCTTATTTGAGAGCAAGACTCTAATATTGCTTTTATTTCAGAGCTGGTGGTTGAGAACGAGCTCTGAGATTCCATTCCCTCCTTGGGAAGGGTCTACTCAGCAGCACTGGCTGGGAAACCCGACATCAATAATTGGCAGAAAACGTAAATAAAACACACCAAGAAATTTCTTACAGCGCCCACAGCAATGTTTCCCTCAACAAATCCCCCTCAGACTGAATCCACAGGAGATAGGATCTGTTGAAATAAAATGTGAGGCCTTATCAGGATAAGAATTTGTGCTGCTCTCCAACGTGAAGCTTTCCAGTTTAATGCACGATGACAGAGCGAGATCCTTTTACAGGGGGAAAGCTGAGATCGTTTTCAAGACCGAGTTTAGCAACTTCTCAAATGTCTGGTGTTGTCTGTGCCGTTAATTGGCCCCGTGGCTGCAGTTTGTGTGGGCTGCCCATTATAATGTCAATAAATCCCGGGACTGAGAATGAAATTTGATGCAGAAATGGGCTGAGGGGTTTGTTCTGAGAGTTGTACTGTCATGGGGTTGGGGTGGGCAAGGTGGAATAACCTCACACGGTGTGGAAGTGAAGATTTCTGGAGGAAAATCTAAGCAGCAGCTTTTCTGAGTGGGAAATTGCCAAAAAATGGCCATTTAATGGTATCAGCTTTCCATGGAGAAAGTGATTTTTCCTCACTCACCTCCATGCCCCTGAGTTGTTGAGGGCTCCATTTTTTCCCTGTGTGGGACAGGAGCTGATTTTCCTGCTGGCATAAAATTTTGGTGGGAAGATCCCATTTTGTGGTGGTCTCGGCACACAGAGATGCTGGCATGGGGAGCAGGGAAGGAGAGAGAATAAATCTGACAGGGAGAAAATATTGTGTGAGTGAGGGGACAATGCCTTGCTGAGAGCAGAAGGGTTGGGCCATATCCCAACTCATCAATGACATTTCACTTTTGAATCCAACCAGTAAAAAACCCCCCAAAAACCAGCAAAAACCAGCCTCAAATTTTACATCATCCTAACTCATCCTTGAAAATATTAATGTCCTGAAAACATCCTCCTGGAAATGAAAATTAATAGAGAAATCCTGAGCTCTGGGAGGGTGATGTCAGCCACAGGAACATCTTCATGCCACCACTGGATAATTATCAGGGAGATCGCACCACGTGCTTCTCTTTCCACTCACACCCACAGCAAGAGTTTGTCTTCAGTTGTCCAAATTTTTGCTTTTTAATCTAAAAATTGCATTTTCTGAAGGAGCGCACTGAGGAGGAGACCAGGGAGACACTTGAATCACCTTAAAAAATAATTACTAAATGCATGACAAGAGAAGAAATCAAAAATGCCCTTCAGGTGAAGATTTTGTAAAATCTGCAGATTAACTCCCCCAATAATAAATTTAGAAATTTTGTGTCTCTGAGTGAATGTTTCTCCAAGTTTTCAGCCTTTTCACCCCACTGAGAGTTCAGATTTCCTGGGGATCATCCCAGCCCAGAGCCACCACGGGCACAATTAGCTGCAGAAGCCCAATTTGGGGGTTTCCTCATTAACCTGTCATGTCAAATGCTGCACGATAAGACGGTGAAAACCGGGGGGAGGAGTGACTGTGGAGGGCTAAAAGTTCATTTTGCCAGGCAAACAAACAGCGAGTCACTTGATTTTACTAATTATCCTCCCCTGTGGCTCTCGCTGCCATTATTTTTCCCCCCCATCAGCCTAAGAAGTGACAAGATAAGATAGGAGCTGGTATTTTCTAAACTATCCCAGCTGAGGGCAGAGCCAGATAATATGAGGATTCATTTGGAAGAGCCCCCCAAGAAGATTAATTGATTTTCTTAATGTTGGAGTCATCGCTCATTAGAAAAATAACCGCTGGGATAGTTGGGAATGGGGCACTCTGGAATGCCCTGCTCCAGGCAGTGCCCTAGGAACAGCTTTTGGGGTGAAGAAGGGTGATTCAGAAAGGGCAAAATTATTTATAATAATGTGGGATTATAAATGCGTTGCCATAAATTTTGTGCCCGGTTCACAGTGCGAGGACATCAGAGTTGGCTGGCGTGGTTTATAGGTTTTAATGATGTTTTAAATTACGGACTCGCACCTGTGCGCCTCTCAGACCTGCAATTTCCCAAAGTTATTTGGCACGAGATTGACTGGCCAAAAAAACCCTTGAATTCTTTTCCATGCAGATTATCTAGATTATATCCAACCTGTGTTCCCTCTTTTTGAGGTCAAAGAGAATTTTCTTCCATGCCCAACACTCAAACCTTGTGACAGATGTCCAGTAGAGAAATCGTTGTCCCAAAGACAGGGAAAAAAAAGGCAAATTTAATGATTCTGTGGTTTGCCAAATACTTTACATTAAATCAGCGAATAAACATGAAATATGCACTGCTTTGAAAAGATAAATGCTTTTTTTTTTTCACAATTTAATAACTAAATGGTTCCTTGAGCATGTGCTACCTTTTTTTTTTTAATGAGCTTTTAGAGCTTCCAACCTCACCAGGGCAGAGCTACAAGCAGCTCAAAGCCAGCGGGACCATTAAAGATGTGAAAAAATCAGAACTCCCAACATCAAATTTGAACCCAGTAAAGAAGCATTGTGCC
>VRYO01000704.1:2439739-2451227 GCA_009812075.1 Sialia sialis
AAAAAAAAAAAAAAAAAAAAAAAAAATAGAAACCAAAACACAACAGACTGGAAAGAGTAGAAAGGATTGGAAACAGCAAATTTGTCAATGTTTTTCCTCGCTGCTGAGTCGCTGCTGCTTTAGATTAGCCCTGTCCCCTGCAATTTGACAGTAGCGCGGTGAACCTGCAGCGCTCGGATCCCGGGAGGAGATGGGGAGAAAGGAGCAGGAATTCAGGGAATGTTTGCAGCGGGGACCGGGGCTGGGTGACAGCGCTAACACTTCCCAGAGCCGAGGACCCCGCCGCCAGAATGGCATTGCCCACCCTGAGAGCCAGAAGGTAAAGTTTATTTTTTCTGCTTTTTTTCCTCCCCTTTCTCTCATATACAGAAGGGATCGAGACCACCAAGAGCGACCTTCTTCTTCTTTTTTTTGTTTTTAATCTTTTTTAAATTTTTTCACCACGATGATGTACAATTTGCATTTGTTAATAAAAAAAAAAAACCAACCCAAATCCTGTCTGAGGTCATCCACCTAGATTTAATTTTTTTTTCCCCTTCTTTTTTTCTTTTTCATTTTTTTTTTTAAACAGGAAACGGGTTTCAGATGTTTGGAGGTTCCAAAGTCAGGCTGCTAATCTTCCTCTCAATTTACCACGCATTGACAACCGTCAAATCTTTTCTGGCTTTAGAGTTGAGGGGTTGCTTCATATCCTTACTTTTACATCATGCAACCCTTCACTCCTGGGATTTACTTCCTAATTCCAAAGAAAAATGCTTTGGAGCAGCCCAGCGCTCAGCCCACAGCGACTGGCGAGCTGCTTGGGACGAGCTCTCCAAGGAGGGCGTTCGAAGGAAGGCTTGGTGGGGTTTGCACAACGAGTTTGGGGTTGGATGAGTGTGGAAAATGAACCTTTCCACTCCCCAGTGCCTTGGAAAAAAAAATCTGCATTTCCAGATTTCATTGGATAAAATAACCAGCGTTTCCAGATTCTCTTTCTGCTGTCAGCGCCGCACATTCGGAATTTAAATAATCTCTGCTTTTCTTGCCTCTGTTGAACCTCCCTAGGAAAGGCTGATAATATTCCACTAGTGTTCCCTAGGAATTCCTCTCTGGGCACTGCAGGTGATGCCTGAGACTCTGGGAAAGGAGGATTTCGCCTCGCCCAGGGTTTCTGTGTGAGTTTGGCGCTGCAGCAGCCACGATGTGATTTTTCCCAACAGTTATTCCCATTTCTCACGTGGACGCTATTCCAATTTCTCCTCTCCTTGTTATTCCCATCTCTCATCTCAGATGTGCACCAGATTTTTGTGTCTTTTAAAGAACCCAAACCCTGCTCATGATGTTGAACGAGGATAAAATTAAATTAGTGCAGTGCTTCATTAAAAAAATTAACAACTAAATTATTTTGGTTCATTATCTTCTCTTGCAGATAAATCCTATTGTCTCCAGTGCAGATTTATCTGGAAAAAATGCTGAACATTTTATTAAAATCTATTATTTTGAGAATATTGCTGGACTGTGTATTTATAATTTTAATAACATTTTACTGGGATGTAGAAAACCGAGAGTGCGAAAGGAGAAGGTTTTGTTATTCCTGCAAAGGCAAGCCCCAGAAAATATTTTTCCTTCTGAATTAAAACAACAATTTTTTGAGTTACTTTGCACTCCCTAATAATTGACAGTTTTTCTTTCTAAGCCTTCCAGAAACAAAACCTGGCTTCTGACCTGGAATGAAAAGGCAGTGTTAATCCAGCGTTAAAAATCAATGCTAAACTTACACAGAATTAAAAATAAATTGAAAGAAATTGGTTTTATTTTGGCAACCTCAGAATATGCCCTGCTTTTTTTGTATGAAAAGCTTTGCACTGAAAATACAGTTGGGTGTTATAAATATAAAATATAAAAATATAAAGTATTTGCTGGTGGCATAAATAGCATTCATTTTTTGGTGTGATGGGAATTTGGGCTCTTCAAAACAAAAGATGAAAAACAAAACTATGAAAGATGTTTTACCCCCATTTTGGGTTAAATATTGGCTGCTTTGCATCAAGAAAAGTGCACCACAAGAATGAGATGACACCCAAAATATGGATTTTGGGAATTTTATTAATTCTATCAATAAAATTACCAAAAATCCCAATTTTACCGGCAAGTTCCAGATTAAAATTTCATCCCTTGTAACAAATGGGGGGGTTTGCTGATGACCACAAACATATTGGAAAAATGTGTAAACCAAAGGCAGGGATATTTTCCAAGAGAAACACCTGGAAGGTGTAAATCAAACCTCCTGTAAACACGTCAGGGGGAACATACGGCAGGCGCGGGGCTGGCCGCGCATCCAGCCCGCGGAGCTTTGGAAATCCGGATGGATAAATCAGGGATCAACCTCGGCCTCGTAAACAGCTCTGCGGCAAAAGGAGAGATCCTCTGCCCCTGCTCAGACAGCCAGAGATGGATTTGGGATGTTTGGAGAAATCCGGGAGGTCATTCAAGAGAATGGGATTTAAAAAAAAAATAAAAAAAAAAATTAAAAATTTGCTGCTCAAAGAAATGTTGAAAGTCAAGCTCGTGTGGCTTTGTGATTTGTTCAAATCAGCAGTGGAATTAATAACTTTATTTATTTATTTATTTTCTTAGATTCCAGGCATTTATTTCTCCGATTTAAGCTTCCTAATTTTTGATTAAATGTAAATTGATGACTAAATGCTGATACAATATTTTATACCTATATGATATTTAACATCTACATTGTATTTTACCTCAGCATGATATTTTATATCTACATTATTTTTACATCTAAATTGAATTTACACCCACATTGTATTTTCTATCTACATTCTATTTGACACCTCCATTGTATTTCCTAGCTACATTTTATCTTCTATTTACATTATATTTTACAGTATTTTCTATCTAGGTTTGTTTTTTCTATTTGCATTGTATTTCACATCTACAGTTTACACGTAAATTGTATTTTCTATCTATGTTGTCATTTATATCTATTTCGTATCTATGTTATATTTAACACCTATTTAATTTCTATGTAATATTTTGTATCTATGTTATATTTTACATCTATCTATATAATATTTAATTTCTGTATAATATTTCACATCTATGTTGTATTTTACATCTATATATGTCATATTTGACTTCTATGTAGTATTTTACATCTGTGTTATATTTTACATCTACCTAGATCCTATTTCTCATCTAGGTAATATTTTGCATCTGCATTATATTTTACATTATATTTCACATCTCCCTTGTATTTTACACCTACACGTTATTTCTCATCTATGTTATATTTTAAATTTCCATGACCAAAAGCTCACAGTAAAACCCAAGAGACAGAGGAAGAAATTTGGAGGAGCAGATTGCTGAAACAAACACTGTGCTGACAAACCCCTAAAATTGGGATTTTCCCTTATGGACTGAAAGAAGCCCTATTAAAATCCTATCTTCTGGAAAGCGTCAGAGAGGCAGGAGGTTGGTAAACATTATAAAAGCAACCCCTCATAAAATTTTTATTGCTTTACATTTCTGTACATTTTACGGCCGGCATGGGGGGAAAGAAGCCACGGCGATTTCTCCGCCTCGACAGCAGGCAGGAACTTCTTTTCCCTCACTTTGTGCTCATCCAAATAAATAAAAATGTTGAAGCCTGTTCACTTCTCAGGCTGTTCTGGGGAACGATTCCATGCTCAGAAGGAGCCAAGAAAAAGCTGAAGGCTAAATGAACCTCACAACGTTAATCTGGGCGTTATAAACAACTATTGTCCTTTTTGGACACCACAACGTATTTGCAACGTGTTTTGCTTCATATCCACGTGTTTTCTGATTTCCAGAAAGCAGGGAAGACACTGTCAGAATTATTAACCCTTGGAATAATTAACTCTTAGTAAAATTATTAAGCCAGGGATTTAAAATTTCTCCCCAAAATCCAGCATAGACGTTTGCTTCCTGGGGAAGTATTTTTAGCTCCTGAATGAAACAAGTCACGGATAAAAAAAAGGTAATTGTGCTTGCAAGTAAGTATTCAAATATTTACATTTGAAATATATTTGCTGCCAGCTTCTGTTAGCAAGAAGAAAAGTAATTTGGGAAATTACAACCCTTCCTATTTCCCACATTTTTTAGGATAACAAATGCGGGGCTGAATTTAGCATGCCCCGGAGCTCGGCTGGCCGAAGTGGAAGGCGAGGAGGGAGCCCAGGATAATTCATGGAGCAAAGATGCTGCTGGAGAGGGCGATGTGCAGAGCTGGCGAGGTGCTGGGGACGGAGAGGAGCTTTCTTTGGGCTGTTCCGCGGGGAACCGGGCTGATTTCTCACGCGCCGACCTCCAGAGATGGTGGATCTGCTCATCTTCAGCAGCTGGCAGGCTCCAGGCTGAGTCATGTTCCCCAAACCCTCCAAGAGGGCAGCACGTGGGGATGATGTTTGGGGTCACGGATGCGCTGCCTTTCCCTGGGTCCCAGCCTACGCTCCATGTGGAGCCACGCTGGAAAATCCAGGATGCGCTGAGGCGTCGGAGGCATGAGTAAGAAGCGGCAGTCACGAAGCCAAGGGGGGATTTTAAATCCTGTAGATTCCTGTAGATCCCAGCCCTGGGTCAGGACATCACCCCCAGCACCTTCTGCAGGTGTTAGAGGTGACCACCCCCCTGCACATTTGAGATTGCTGATTTATTTTTATTATTGCTATTGTTTTTCTCTTGGCTTCCCTTGGCGTTTATACAGACGGGTTTCCAAGAGAAATTTCCTCCTCCTGAGCACAATAAGGAAGGAGCTCCTTGTGGCCACACAAGATTTGAAACCCAAGGGGTTTTTGGCTCCTTCCTAGTCAGGATCTTCACATTTTTCAGATGTCAAAGAGCCACCAAGGTGTCTTCCAAAACAAGGTATCAGGTGTCCAGGTCACGCCCCACCACTCTCTGTGACCTGAGTCACAGCACTGACAGATCGACCGAGACTTGAAGTGATTTTGGTAATTCCTGAGGCTAAAACTCAGTTCTGAAGGAACTCAGTCTTGCTTAGGCCACTGTCCAGAGCCTTGTGCTGGTTGCAGCAGTTTCTCATTCTCTAAGATGTGGAACAGACATAGGGTGGGACCTTCCTGTGTGAGCAGAAGATGAATGTTTGGGAAGCCTGGTGAGATCCTCCCATGGGAGATTCAGAGAGAGTCCGAAGTGTTATCCACATGATTATCCAAACCTGGGAAAAGCAGGTTCTGTTTTACCCAGGGAAAATGTTTCTTGTATTATCCCCATCCCAGTCAGCCTGCTGGGTTCCTGCTGGTGGCCAGAGGGGACATTTCCATAGGCCAACTGGCCAAAGTCTCTGCTTTGCCCTTAGTTCTTAGAATTCCAGGAACATTGA
The DNA here is from genome assembly GCA_009812075.1 of Sialia sialis. Taxonomy (NCBI): domain Eukaryota; kingdom Metazoa; phylum Chordata; class Aves; order Passeriformes; family Turdidae; genus Sialia; species Sialia sialis. The sequence continues at coordinate 2,445,102 of VRYO01000704.1, forward strand.
GGTTGGAAAAGCCCTCCAAGACCATCAAGCCCACCCTGTGCCCCATCCCCACCTTGTCCCCAGAGCTCTGAGTGTCACCTCCAGGAATTGCTGGGACACCTCCAGGGATGGGGATCCAAACCTCCCTGGGCACTTCCAATTCCTGACCCTCTTTCCATGGGGAAATTCCTGCTGATGTCCAACCTGGGGCTGTAACCTCCTGTCAGGGAGTTGTGGACACCAAGAAGGTGCCCCCAGAGCCTCCTTCCTCCCTCAGTGCTCCTCAGGATGAACTCTTGGTTCCTCTCCTCCCACATCTGATCCCTCTTTCCTTGGGAAGCCTCACGGAGCTCCTGCAGCTGAAGTCCACACCAAGCAAACAATCCTATGACACACTTTGTGGTCACATCTGCTCTCTCACCTTCCTCCTATGACGGAGGGGAAAAACCCCAGAGCCCTCTGCGATGACGCTCGGCTGCTGTTGATTTAATCGGGTTTGGGTAAATCTGCTCTTCTGCAAATGCTCACCGGGGCAAGCTGTCCCTCCTTGAGCTTGTGCAAATAAAATAAGGATGCAAACACGACCACAAACACTGTGAGTGCGTGGTTCACTCTGACAGCAGGTTTTCTTCTAGAACTCAATTTCAATTTTTGCAATGTTTAATAGATGCTGCTGTGTATTTTTTTATCCCAAAGCTTTTTATGCCACCAAGAGAAGCCACCAGCTTTGTTCCCTTTTTTTTAGCTCCTAAGTTTATATTATTATTAGTTCCCAATTTATAGAGTTTTTTACAGATGTTTTTAGGCAAAACTTGGTGCTGTTACAATCAGTGACCACTTCCCCATTGCCTGCAGTCAGGCTGGAATTTTACTCTCCCTGCTTTACCTTCCCCTGGTTGCTCTCAGTGTGAAAAGCTTTGGTTGGGAATTTACCAAAGCCAGAAAATCAGCCTGACTCTGGAAATTCTGTTGTTTACTTTAAAGCACGTTTTGTTTCCATTTTGCTATAAATATGGATGAAGTGAAAATCTGCTGTTGTAGAGGGCCTGTCACTTCAGCAGCAGCTCCAGCAGGATTTCTCCAGCCCATGGAAAATCATCCTGGGGATGGTGGGCACAGCCCTGGGAGGAATCAGCACATCCTTTGAGTTCCTCTGCAAACCAGTGGGAGCTTAAAATCACTCTGATAGAAAAAAAAAAATGGAATAAAATCACAATGCTTCTTGAGAGCAAGTGGAGTGTGTGTCCCACAGAGAGAAAAAAGAGAAAAAAAATCAGAAAGGTGACAGAAATTTTAATTTAATTTAATTACAATGCAGATTCACATGAGATGTGTTTAGATATTGAGTCTGGAGTCAAAGCTTGCAGAGGAAGGATTTCTTTTAAATCACATTTAAATGCAACAACACAGCAGATGAGCAGAGAAATCAGACTGGCAGAGAAGAAAAACAGAAAATAAGTGTAAGCTGTTGGCACTCAGCTTCCTGGAAGGGTTTTGTAATATCTTAAGCTCTTGTTTATTCAAATTAAAATGCACCTGATCCTTTGATAAGCAGAACAAGCCCAGTCCTGCCCTCCCCAGTGCAGAGCAGGGCCCTTCTTTGGGTCTGAATCCAGTCCTGGAAGGGGTAAAAGTGGAATTCAACTCACTTCCACAGCTCCCCAGCCCCTCAAAGCACTGAGCAAAGAGGTAACTTTTCAATCCTCACCTCCTGGATGCTCCCTGAAAATTCCCAGGACATCATTTTGGAAGTGGGGATCACCTTCCCCAGCCAAATCCCAAAACGTGAATTGAGGAGCACTCACCATCTATGTGCAACCTGCACTAGGCTGGAGTATTTTATTCTGATTTTAAAGGAAAACCTCAGCAATCTCACAACTATAAGGCGCACCGGACTATAAGGCACCCTGTTTTTTTTTGCAGCGAGAATCCGCGCACAACAAAGTAACGAATTAGTAACGGAATGGTGCGATCGCAGGGTTTACTGGCAGCTGCTCATTTTGCAAACATTTTTCACGGATCAGCGCAGCCTTCAAACACGGGGCTCGCACTTCCGGGTTGGCAATTTCCCCATCTTTTTCCATATATAAGACGCACCAGATTATAAGGCGCACTTCCTGTCTCGATCAAAATTTTAGTCGAAAAGGTGCGCCTTATAGTAGTGAAATTACTGTAAATCACAAGCATAAAGAACAGGGGAAGTGTGAGGTATCTGATCCTTTTCTGTGCATTTTCTCCTCTCTGCAGTACTCTCTGCTGAAAGGCACAAGCTCGAGGCTCTGCCGCCATCTCCATGAAGAGTTGCTGTTTGCAGATCTGTCAGAGATTTACTTTGATGGTGTAACGTTGGCAAATGTCACATGGACCTTCCCTGACACCGTTTTTCCAACAAATGGCTCTTTTTCTCTGCCTTGACTTGGAAAAAAAAGGAGTTTGAAAGGATTCTCAACCTTAAAACCATTTGAGTTTTGTTCGGTGTCTACCAGATTGAGTTTGATAAAATATCTACCTCCCACTCTAAAGTTATCTCCTGGATTTTCTATCCCAGTGCTCTCACATACAGGAAAAATTCTCTTTCATTAAATATTGAGAAACCCTGATTAAAAGAGTTAGACAGGAGCGCTCTGCTGTATTTATAGGAGGGCTGAGGGTCTCAGGATGAGCAGGGATTTTTAGGAAGACCTCAGGTATCACAGGGAGAAAAATATTCAAAAGAAGGGACAGATATCTCCAAACAGCAGAGGGAGGAATTCAGCTCTGGACCTGGAAAAATCAGGTGAATTTAAGGAAAAGGAGCACAGAAGAAGCCAAGAGAGCAGGAAGGGAAAAAAAAAAACCCTAAAACTGTGAGCAGGATGATTTCTTTTAGGGTTTAGCCTCTCTTATTTTAGAAGAGGAGTCAGGGAGATGGGGAAGGCACTCTGGACTTCCAGGAAACATCTCCAGCCTCCAGAATACCTCCCACATTTTTCCAGCTGGTTTCAATATTCCCTCTGTGTTTTAGGGGCTGCCTTGGGAGATGCCACAACCCAGCAGTGGCTCAAGGGGTGGGACAGGTGAATTCTCACTCCTTCTTTGACACCCCTTTGCTGGTGTCACCTCTGTCACCTCACCCTGAGTTCACTGCTGGAAAATCATCCCAGGGATTAGAGGGAGAAAGAGAAGAATCTGGGAATGGAAGAGGGGCTTAATTCATTAAAGATGCCTGTCATTAATTAATTAACTCTGTCCTGCAGAGTTTTATGAGGTTGCCTGACTGAGCTCAGCAAAGGGGGACCAGGTTTGTGGTGGGGTGAAATTCTCCCCCACGGCAACAATTTCATGGATTGCCCACAAAACGCAACCCAAGGCCAAGAGAAAATTCCTTAGCTTTGACCATCTGAGGCTGTAAACGAGCTGTCAACTTCCAAAAATGCATTAATTTAGCCCACAAAAATGCGCACTGAGCAATCGAGGAAGAGGAGGAAAACTCCTCCGAGGTTTTTTGGAGCACGCCAAAGCAGCTGGGAATGGAAATGTGGGAACAGCTCCAGCAGCATCCAGAGCTCCTCTTTTGGGGAGAAAAGTTTAAATCTGGGGGGGCCAAGTGGAGATGCTGAGGTCTCCAGTTTTCATCTGAGTTGTCAGAGAGGCTTGGTCTTGGTTCATGAAGAGCAGGGCTCAGATTTCTCTGTCGAGATCAATGCAAGAGCTTTCTCATCATCTTTTTTTTTTTTGGATGGAGGGCAGAAAAAACACAATCCTGCTAAAAAATTCTAGGGGATTTATGGAGCTGGCCACCACCATCAAACTCTGCATGAAGCAGGACGTGTTCCCTGCATCCAGCCTCTCCCTCTTTACCTGTGTGAGGGAAAATCTCATCAAACCCTCCCTGACATTGCTCTCCCAAGCAGGAAAAGTTCCCTGGAAGTTGTCCAGAGCTGAACTCACTTGGCTCTGACATAAAAAACAACCAGTCTGGGCTCCAATTTTATTTACCACTCAAGCTCACTCTCCTTAAAAAGCGCATTACACTGGATTTCTGGCCAGTTATCCAACATTTTTTTTTTTTTTAAATTGCCATTATTTTCTCCAGCTCATCAGTCCCGGCAAACGGGAAATCCATTATTCACAGCAAAGTAATAGTGAGATGCAAACATGTCCCTGTTCCTGCTCCAGCTGTGTGTGGGGTGGAAAAGGACTCACTGAGACTTGTTCATAATTAGTCCTTTGCCCTGTAATGCCCTTGATGACAAAAAATTGCCTTGAAAGAATTTTTGTGGATGTGCATCATGGTAATTTAAATAGGACAATGTAAACAAAGGGAGATGGAAAATTGTCGGGTTTATGAGTGACCTCTGAAAATACAAAGTACCATAATTTCACCACTTAAAAATGGTAAAAATCCACTTTTTCCAGGCTTGAAGTGTCCAAGACCCAGGAGAGGAAAAGCATTTGCTGCTGGGAAGTGATGCACACATCTTTCCTCCTCTCTGCTGCAAAAAGTTCATTCCTCTGGCATGGCAGGGGCTGCTCCAGGGGCATCATAACTTCAAATATCTGAAAGCTGAGTATTTTCCTTAATTTCCCTGCTGCCCCCTAAGCTAGGAGAAGAAAAAAAATGAAAAAAAAAAAAAGTCTGGATGAATCCATTTGTGACAAATGCAGGTTGGCTTCATTGGTGGAGTCCAGCAGAGCGTGGATGGGGATCTGAGGAAGGAGGAGATCCCAGAGGAATGGAAATGTTCAAATCCAACCTCTGACTGATCCCTAACCACCCTAGAACACCGAATTCCACATCCAGCCATTGCCTGAGCATCTCCAGGCATGGGGAACTTCATCCCAATTCTCAGCAACTCTTCCCAAGAAGAAATTCTTCCTGAATCCATCAGAGAATTGATCTTGGGTGTTGCCACCCATCCCAAACTGGTGCTGGTGGGGAAAGGGAAATGGGGACAATAAGGGACAACTCCTCATGAAAATCTCCCACAAAATTCCACCCCTCAGCTGGCTGCCTGCTGGGCAGGATTTCCCTGAAACTTTCTGTCTTTCCAAAGGAGAGTTTCTCCTCGTCTGCACGTTTTCCTGGTGCTCTAGGGAAGGTGCTGGCATCAAAAGGAGGAAAACAATTCCCTTCCATCTGCAAGTGGCCTTTCCATGGTGAGCTCATGCTCTTCCCAAAAGTGCGTGCTCACTGCTGCTGGGCCATGGCCAAGGGCAGCCTCCCCTCTCCTTCTGGAGGTGGCAACAATGCACATGTGTGTCATTTCCTGATCCCAGTGGAAATTGCACGATTGAGATTCATGGCTCAAAAATAATTAAAAAAAACCCAAAAAACCAAACCCAAAAAAAAATCCCATTCGGAACATCAACGCCCCCACTCCCCTCAAAAATTCCACCTTCCAGATTGCTTCACTTCTCGCTCAGGGCCTCGGCACATCTTGCTGTGCCCTGCCAAGGCCATGTGCTCCTCTCCAGTGACTCAGCCCCACGCTGTCCCACTGTCCCCGTGGGAGGGACGGAGCCGGCGTGGTGGCGGCTCGGGGACGTCTTGCCTTCCCCACGTCCTGCGCTCTGCATCTCCCAGGGAATTCTTCCCACTGAGACAGCAGAGCTGGAACCCAAAATAATCTCTGACTTGTCAAAATACATCAAGACAGGGCTGTACATCCCCGAAGAGAGCTGTCCTGCATCCAGGATCTCTCCTCCTCAAGCCTGTCCCCAAATTCGCTTCAACCAGGCGCACGATTTGGGATCTTGAAACCTCCATCTGGTTGTCCATTTCCCTGCTAGAATTTCTTTGGGAAAAGAGTTTTGCGTGTGGTTATTTTGGGGCTCCTGGAAATGCTCCACGCAGTAGGAGCCTGGAGAAGGAGAGCTTGAATCCCTTCCAGTCCCTCTATCTCGTGTTGCTGCCTTTTGGCAAAGCCCAGGACAAACGAGCGGCGGAGGCAGATAAACAAGCCGAAGGTAAACATTATCTGCATCTCCCCCCTGATTTATAACCTACGTGCACTGCTGAAAAATTGACCGCAGCGCTCGGAGTAATGTTATTAAGAATGTAACTTCTTAGGAAAACTCAGCCTGTTTTTAGCCCAGACATGCAATTAGGGGAATTAGTAACACGAGACGTCATCGCGAGGAACACGCGGATCCAGCAGGAACCTC
>VRYO01000704.1:2452227-2462276 GCA_009812075.1 Sialia sialis
GTGGCCTCTTTTTTTCCATGAGAAAAAGGAGAATAAAGGGGTTTCAAAGTGTTCATGCAAAGTGAGGTGTGAGGAATCTGTAGTGGAAAGAAGGAGACCTCGTAATTCTTGTAATTCCCAGCTCCTGTGGGTGAGATCAGGGCTTGGGTCTCTCTCCTTGCATGGATTTTTTTTGGTGTTTAGGGGTGAGGACTGACAAGAAAGTCCAGTGTGAATTTTGGATGGGGTATGGCAATGTTGGTGACTTTGGAATATTTGTGAAACATGAATCAAATCACACCCGAGCCCCCAAAATGCAGCGAACCTTGGCACATCCTCATCTCTTTTTTTTGACCAAAATGAAGAGGTAAAGGCTTTGGGAGACAGGGAAGAGAGAGCTTTGACTCTCCTGCAGTTCCTGCCACCACCATGCAGGGTTTTGGATCATCCCCCAAAACTGCTGCTCTGCAGCTCCTCCACCTCCGTGAACCGTGGAAAATTACAGAAAATTACAGAAAAAAAAAGGCTAAATCTCTCCATCCTTTCTTCCTTCCAAGAGTTCCAGCTGAATTTCACAAATTCAAAAGGATTTCAGCTGGTTTGTGCGAGCCAGAATCCAAATTTTTGGTGCCTCGAGACGAGACTTTGAGGTTTTATGTCACTGGCAATGATCTTTGCTTTTGGTTTTGTTTTGTTTCAGACCTGTGGTGCTACTGGAAGAGGAGCTGATCCGTGTGGACCTACATGAGGACAGCTAAGAGGATCGGGGTCTTCCCAGTAATCACTGCAAATAATAAAAAAATCCCACAAAAATGCTGGAAAATATGAAAAGGTCAAAGAAGCAGGGGGAAAAGAGTGATTCAATGCTTTTTGGGTTTTAGTTTTTTTGTTTCCCTTCAGGAGCAATGCATTATCTGGAAATCCCACTTTATAGCTTGGAATTTGGTTTTTGTGTTGGTGTCCTGCAGTCACTGAACAAAGTGAGACCGCAGAAATCAGACACCAAAGCAGCAGCAGTGGGTGGCAGATTTCTCCTCACCACAAATATCCTTCCATTCTTGAAAGCCCAGGCTGAAAAGGGTTTTTGTTGTTGTGCACCTCATCCTCAAGCAGGCGCAAAGAGAAATAATCAGCATGATGGGATATTGACCCCAAAACGTTGCTGAGTTCTTGTCCCCCAAATGTTGAGGGGATCATCACAGTGTGAAATTTCCAGTGATGTTCTGGTGCATGGGAAGAGTTTTTAGCCAGATTTGTTGGATACTTCCTGTGAGATTCCTGCAGGATTGGAGTTTCCTGGCCGAGAATGGGTTTCCCATCTGCTGGAGCTGCCTGAAGAAGGTGAAGTGCAAAGTCACTCCATTTTTTTCACATTTCAAAATTTTGGCTGAAAATATCCCAGTGAGGGAAATGCTTCTCCACAGTGAGGCTCCAAATCCACCTCCCATCCTGGTTTGGAGGACAGGTGTCTGCGGAGAAAGGCAGGAGCCTCTCTTTGAAATGGAGAATGTAAACCCCCTCCCTCCAAATTATTATAATTCTGAAATCAAGAGACTCTCAGGCAAAGATATGGAATTAGGAATAACAGTTCTTTACTAGGGAAATTAAAATAGAAATACAGAAATACAAAGAAACAAAGCCCAAACCCTGCCAGAGTCAGAATCCAAGCTGACAGCCGTCAGTCAGTCAGGGTGTTGGCAGCAGTGCCATTCAATGGTGGCTGCATCCTCCTGCAGGGACAGATGTGCTTCAGTTGGAGCAGTGCTCCTGCACAAGGGGCAGTTTCCCTCCAAATATCCAGTGATGATGTGGAAAAGTCCAGTTTTCCTCTGCAGTCCAGTGGAGAAAGGGCTCCCTTGGTGTCCCAAAATCTCAGTTTTTATCTTGGTAAGAAATGTTGGGCTCTTCCCCCTGGCTGGAGCATCTCCCCATGGGATGCAGTAATTTTATCAGTGCCACAGTGGGACTCAATGGCCATGAGCAGAAGAGAACTCCCTGCAGGAAGGATGGGTTGTGAAAAGATAAAGAACACTGGCCCAGCTGGTTTATAAAATCTGGCCATGAACAGGAGATGTCCCCTTTGGAAATAAAGAACACTGCCCCAGCTGGTTTCAATGGATGGCCCATTAGCAGGAGATATCCCACGGAGATCAGGATCACTGCCCCACCCTCAACAGATGGTGACAGAACAGACACCTTTGATCACATCCTATACTGTAACCCAAGAGAGTCCCCAAACATAGATTTGCACCTCCAGCCATGCACAGCTGCATTTTCCACCACATTTATTCCTGCAGCTGAGCTTTGCACCACAAACTCTGGCAGGGAAGACTCTTGCCGGGCATCCCCACAACCCCCAGTGTGATCCAGCCCTGATTTGTGTCAGGATTCTTGCAAGGCATAAAAACATCATCCAAACAGAGCATTGGAGCTCTGCTGGCTCTGCTGCCTGCCCACAACCTCTGGTTTTCACTCCCAGCCTCCTCTGTGACAGAAAGCATCTCCCACTGCCATGGGCTCCTGCACAGGCTCAGGGCTTGTCCTTGGAAAAGTTGCTGCAGGATAAAAAAGCTCCTGGAATCAAACAAACAAACAAACAAACAAAAATAAAAGAAAAAAAACCCAAACCAAACAAAAAAAACACCAACCCCCAAAAAACAATAATAATAACAATAATAATAATAATAGTAATAATAATAGCAATATTATTATTAATAATAATAACAATAACAAGAAATATAATTTATAAATAACAATATAATGATAAAATAATAATGATAATTAAAAAGCTCCACCAGTTTGTGGCAGGAGCTGTAATCCAGCCCTGCTTCCAAGAGCTGTGTGCAATTCCAGGCGATTTTGCAGCAAACTTTGGATATTATGAACCTGATCCCACTCTGAAGTGAAACAGCTCAGTGGGGGCCAAGTGGAGATGGCTAAAGGGGAAAAAACTTCCCAGAGCACGAGGCTGTTGCTTAATTTGGGATTTTACTGGAGGTGGAGGCATTTTATTTCTCTTGATTCGAAGAGGCTCGTTTTTCCTGGCTTCTCTTTGTGGGTTTTGTGTTGAGCTCAAAATTGAATCTGGGTGGTTAAAAATGGAATGGGGTATGTGCTGTCCTCAGCTCTTCCCTTGCAGGCTCTCCTGCATTCCCTGGAATTCACGGTGAGAACAATTTTCAGCTTAATAACAACTCTGCACTCATTTCTGCACGTAATTCCAAAGTGTGCTGGCCCAGCTCTGCAGCTGCTGGAATTCCTCTTCCTTAGCAAAACTTTGGATTTTCCCAGCTCTCAGGTGGTCCCCCTGTAGTTGTTTCTTTTTTTTTTTTTGAATGACAGGCAGTTAAATCTGGCTCAATAATTTATTTTTCCAGGTGAAATGACACCTTTGTGGCCCCCCAGCTGAGTGGGAAGCACTAAAGGTTTACCACTAAAACATCCCTGGTCGTTTTAATAATCAGATTAAATCACAGTAACAATAATCATTTTAAATATCACAATATGTCAAAAAAACCCCACAGATCTGATTCACAGTTCTACGGAATGTGGGAAAGGCTGGAATTTTTACACCAACCAATGGAACAACATGATTTTGTTGTCTAAAACAGCCAGAAACTCTCCTTGGTCTGGTGTCAGTGCCAACAGTGATGAATAGCATAAATATCATTAAGGGATAAATATCATTAAGTCAGGATTTTTCCAGCAAGTCCCATCCTCTTCGTTTTTGCTGTTTCTCCTCCCATCCTGGATGAGGGCAGGGCTGAGAAGTGAGCCCTGGGATGCTCGGAATGTGATGTCTCCATCTCCAAAGAGGCATTTTGGGAACAGCCTGGTGCTGCTGGGGTCTCTGCCCCTCTCCCTCTCCCACTCTGCTGCCAGGAAATGCCACAGTGTCTTTGTGGAAGGCTGAATCTGAGGGCTGGCAGCTCCCAGCAGGCAGAAAACAACCCCAATTACCCTAATTACCCCAAATTACACCACGCTGGGATGCTCTGCCTCCCTCACGTCCCATCGTGGTCCCCACTCCTCATCCTTTGCCATGCATGGATTCCACAATCCCATTTTGACAGAGGTGTGGAAGAGCTCTATTAATTCCCCTGCCAGCTCAGCCCTTTTTGTTGTTGTTTTCCATGAGAACAGGATATGTTTATCTAGCTTTGATTTCTTTTTTTAAAAATTTTTTTTCTCTTTGTAGCTGAATAAACTGATTATTGCTTTCATCTGCTTCCCTCTGCAGGGTCAGCTGAAAGCCCAAATAATCAGATGGGATGTGAGTGTGTGTATGGATTTGTAATTAATAGGTTGCATACTGTGAGATGTGGGGTCCTGGAAGAATGTGTAAAGAGAAAACGATCTAAAACTTGATCCTGATTTTGGTTCAACCTCAACAATTTCCTGCCGAGTAGAAGCGCTGAGATAATTTGGGGCAGATCAAACCAAACCCTGATTCTCCTCTGCTTCTCATGCCAAATGTCATCCCCTTAAGATGTGCTTTTCTCCATCTGGTGATTTTGGCTTCTCTGTGCTCCCTGTAAGTCTTTGGACTTTGTGCTGAGATGTTTGTGAGATGACTCAGACGAACAAACAAAACAGGCAGGACCTTCGTGGAGTCGAGCACAGTGCTGGCAATAAATGGAGCTGAGGGTTTTATGGACACCCCACTAAAACCCACAGGAGGACAGATAAATCAGCAAATGACATTTTACACAATTTTTCTAAATTTTAGGTTTTTTTTTTTCCTAGAGAAATCAGAACTGTTTTTCAGCAAAGCCCCAACTTTTCCATGTTTTCACCAAAACAAACAGAAAGCAGGTGCGTGCTGAAGGGATTTTGGCTGGGAGAGCACGGAGAAGTGCACATGGGCTTTCCTGTGAGAGTTTCCACTCAACGGGCTCAGCTTTGTTTCTGTCAATGCAACTTTTGCTGCTCCCTTCCAAGAGAGCAGGCACAGCTCTGCAGTCCTGCTATTCCTTAGGGAGAGACGTGCAAAAGCAATTTTCTGGTGGTCTGGGTGTTTTAAGGCTTGTCACAATCCCATCCAAAGTGGTGCTCAGATTTTATTCCATAAAAATGAGATTTTCCTCCATATTTCGGCAGAGAACAGGACTCAAATGTGATCCCAATTTCCACCGCGATTTTTGTCAGTTTTTGGGTTTTGTTTTGCAGATTCAAGGCTGAGTTTTGCTGTGGTGCTACTGCTCAAAGCTGGGTTTTTCCACAGGTTGGAAGCTTCCTGCTCGGAATTCCTTCCTCTGCCCTGTAAAAAAACCATTTCCTATCATTTTCCACAGGAAATCCAGGCAGGGCATCTTTGTGACCGCCACAAGGATGCCAAGCTGGAACTAGAGACCACATTTATTTATTTTTGGGACAAAGCAGACCTGGGAGAAGATCCATTAGTGGGGAGATGATGGATGGCGCATCCCAACTCCTGCTTTGTGCCAGCTCCTCCATGTCCCCTCCAGAGCACCTCTGGGGATGTCTGAGCCAGCACATCTTAATGCACAGAAATCCAGAGTGTTTAAAGCCTCCTGTGTCCATGCCCATAAAAGTCCAGCAATTCCTTGGGCCTGGCAGGAGACAGGATGCCAGTTTGGCACTTGGCAGCCTCTGCCTGACTCGAGCATTTGTCACCCAGAGCTGGGTTTAGGCTGTGTTTATAGAAACCCTAAAGCCTGGCAAATGGCTTTTCCTGGAGTGCTCAGAGGGCACAGATGGAATATTCTCCCATGAAGAGAGGAGGGATTTAGGAGCTCTGCAGAAATCCCCTTCCAAAATCCAGCCTCTCCCAGTGGCTTCCTGCAAGGAGGATCGCTGCCCTTACCTGTCCCAGTCCTGTGCCATTCCTCCAGAAGAAATCACATTTTTCACGTCCTTCCCACCAGGAGAAGACCTGGCCCTTGCCCCTGGGAACCTTCAGAATAAAAAGACTGAGAAGAGCAGCGCTGCAACGCTCCAAAAGCACAAAATAATTCTGTTTTCCAATTTCTGGAGATGGGATTTATTAAAGAAAGCCCTGGGATGTGAGGAAAGAAGAGCAGCTGGGTTTAGGTGCTTTTGGGAGCTTTATTTACCTGCAGGATTTGACGACAGCTCTGCCCCAGACAGGGTCTCAGCTGGGTGAAGACTTGCAGAATATCTGGCTTGGCCAGGTTGTCCTAGTTTGGAGGAGAGGTGCCTGTTAAGAAAGTCAGGAGCCTCTTTTTGAAATGGAGAATATAAACCTTCTTCTCTTCAAATAATTATAATTTTAAAATCAAGGGGCTTTCAGGCAAAGTTATGGGAATTAGGAATAACAATTCTTTACTAGGAAAATTAAAATAGAAATACAGAAATACAAAGAAACAAACCCCAAAACCTGCCAGAGTCAGAATCCAAGCTGACAGCCGTCATTCAGTCAGGGTGGTGGCAGCAGTGCCATTCAATGGTGGCTGCATCCTCCTGCAGTGACAGATGTGCTTCAGTTGGAGCAGTGCTCCTGGACAAGCTGCAGTTTCCCTCCAAAGCTCCAGTGATGATGTGGAGAAGTCCGGTTTTCCTCTGGAGTCCAGTGGAGAAAGGGCTCCCTTGGTGTCCCAAAATCTCAGTTTTTATCTTGGTAAGAAATGTTGGGCTCTTCCCCCTGGCTGGAGCATCTCCCCATGGGATGCAGTAATTTTATCAGTGCCACAGTGGGACTCAATGGCCATGAGCAGAAGAGAACTCCCTGCAGGAAGGATGGGTTGTGAAAAGATAAAGAACACTGGCCCAGCTGGTTTATAAAATCTGGCCATGAACAGGAGATGTCCCCTTTGGAAATAAAGAACACTGCCCCAGCTGGTTTCAATGGATGGCCCATTAGCAGGAGATATCCCATGGAGATCAGGATCACTGCCCCACCCTCAACAGATGGTGTTGGAATAGATACCTCTGATCACATCCTGTATTGGAACCCAAGACACAGGGGAATGTGGAATTTTGTGTCCACCACAGCAGGAAGAGATCCCATTCCCACATGTGCCATCCATATTTTATTCCTTTCTCAGGAACTGGGTGAAGGTACCTACAACTTGAAGCCAGGTCTAAATAAACCACCATCAAATTGAGGATGATTTTTTTGTTCTTCCCATCCAGTGGGATTCTGGAGTGACCTTGTATAACCCAAAACCTTATTCCAAATCTGCTTCCCATTCCCACCTTTAGAACTTTATTGTTTGGTGAAATTGGACTATTGATAATCACAGAATTTAGGCTGATACGTGACATGTGGAAGAATTTACAAAGATCCAGTTTGCCCCTTTAAGCTCAGCCATAAAGATTAAAAATTTTTAATCACAACAAAACCCAACTAGATTTTCCAGCCATGACTTCCAAGCCCTGGTGTGGATGCACAAAATGATGCTGTAGATGAATTTTAAAATCCCAAATTTGCCAGAGGAGGAGCAGAAATGCCACAAAACGTTTCAGATGTAACCCTGAAATGTTGCTTACAACCCTGAACGTGTCTTTTCTACCCTTCAAGTTACAGAAATGGGATTTTTTACAGGGCTTGGTTGTTCTTGCTTTAGGCAGATTTATTGCTCTTCACTCCTGGAGGATCTGAGTGGTTTTCCTGTGGAGAAATCAAAGGAAAGGAAGGCAAATCTGCAAGGGAAAATCAAGCTGCAGTGAGTTTTCCGTGTGCCAAAATTGCTGCTTCTCAAGGAGTTTTCCTGTTGGATTTGGTGCCAGAATTTGGATTCCAGAGCCAGGGCTCCCATGTGGGACTGGGGAGTGAGCTGGGATGCTGCAGGGAGCAAGAAATAAAATGAAACAGGAATTGTTTTGGGTTCTTTGGGGTTGGAGCTGCTTCTTGGACACTCCCGGGCTCGTCCTGCATTTTGCAGAGGATCTCAACCCAATTTATCCCAATTTATTTGTGTCTTCATGGAATTCCAGCACTTCTCATCTGTTAGTTCCTGGTGGAAATGCTCCCATCTGATAAGTGAATGACGTGAGCTCCTTCCTTTGGAAGGGTTTTGAAGAGACACAGAGAATCCTGGGTGCAGAAATCATGTGAACTTTCCTAAAATGGGGAGTGAGGAAAAAGAAGTGGGATGGCAAAAAAAATACCCAGGAAGTTGTAATGAATTCTATAAGGTTTGGCCAAGGGATTTGTAATTCCAAGGTTCCAAACTGATGGAAGGCATTTCCTTCCCCCAGGAAGCTCCAGGACTGCGCAATGTGCAGCCAAACTGGGCTTTAAAATCCTGAAAATAACAAATCCTGGAAGGAGAAGGTGCCAGACCAAGGGTGGAATGAAAATATTTGTACTTCCCTCCCTCGTTCCCACCTGGAGAGGAGAAACAGGTGAACTTTCAGGCTTGAATGTTCTTTTTAGGAGAGTTTGGAGCAATTTTGTGATGGATCCTTTTCTCCTTGAATTATCACAATACCCCAAACCAGGAGCTGGTTGTCCTCAGGGTGAGCTCCCTCGGGCTGAGCCCACTCAGCCCAAATTTCTTCCTGCCTGGTTCACTCCTTCCAGTAAAAGCCAGTCATGCATTTATCATCACCCCCCACTTTTATTCCTGGATGTTGTTTGATGTCACTTTGGGTTCTCTCCTTTGGAAAGTCCCTGTGGACGCCTGGTCCAGACTGAGTAACAACCGGAAACAACAACACGGAGAAAGATAAAATCAGGAAGGACGAGCTTTGTTTAGAGATGGGAACAGCTTTTCCAGTAAACCAGCAAAGAGAGGGATGCTTGGGACTTGGAAAAAGCTGAAAATGGGGTGGATGGGGAAAAAAAAACTGGGGGAAAATTGGTAATAAAGAACGTGAATTTGACTCCTGAGGAAAATTTAGTTTTGAGAGGGAGGCAAAATATCACAGATGTGCATCACCCTGCCCTGAAGGCTGAGGGAAAAAGGGGGATGCTCCATGGAGGAAAAAGTATTTTTTGGAAATTGCTCTTTGCGTCTTTTTGAGCTTGTAAATGGTTTCTAAAAGAAGAGCAACCAAAATTAGGTGGGAAAAGCCACCAGACGTGGTTGGAGTGGAGCTGGGTGGGGATGCACTGAACACAGCAGATGATGTGTGATGTGATGTGAGCAAATCAAGGAATGGTTTGGGTGGGAGGGGACATTAAATTCCATCCAGGGCCACCCCTGCCATAGTAGGGACACCTCCCGCTGTCCAAGGCTGCTCCAAGCCCTGTCCAGCCTGGCCTTGGACATTCCAGGGAGGAATTTCCTGCTGATATCCAACCTAAATCTCTCCTAAAATCATTGTAGAAAGCCGAGTAGCTGCAAAATGAGCTCCTGTTCCTCAGAGGAATGGATTTGTGGCTGGTGTTTCCTGGGGATTCTCTGGGAATCTCTGCAGAGAGAAAGTAGAAAAGTTCTTTGTGGTGAGAACGCACCAGGATTTTTCTATATCCAAAGTTACTAAAAGGAGTTGCCCCCAGCACACTCCCACGATTTTACTGCAGTTTTTTACTTCAAGAAAGGACATCCTTAAAGCCTGGAGCATCCTAAACCTGTTGGATTCCATCACTGGACAGAGCTCCCAGTTTGAGCTCCAAGCTGGCTCCCAGCATGGAGGTTCAGTCCTGCAGCTGATCTGAGGGTGCTTTGTTTTCCCAGTTAATCAAGCTCAGCTCTAATCAGCACCAGAACACCCATAAATGTTCTCCACAACCCCAAGCAGCCATGGGAAATGCTGCATATAGTCACGTAGTCATTTTCCTCATTTTGGTCTTTCTGCTCCTGAAAATCCCCCAGTTATATTTTGTACCACGATGTGAGTAATGGTCGCTGCAAACTCCTGGTGGCAGGACAATTCCAACATTTCCCACTGCTGTGACACACTCAGAATGTTGGGAATCAGAGCCAAGCCCATGTGTGGAGGGAGCTCTGGATTCAGTAGTCACCTCTGTGGCACCCACTCCCCTCCCTTCCTCAAGAATCCTTTCCTCTCCACCTCAAAAGGGCAGAATTGATAAAATAGTTAATAAAATTATTCCCCTCATTATCTGGATTTAAAATCTATTTTACATTAAATTTAAGATCTATTAAAATCGATTTTAGACTGTTTTTATTATCAGC
>VRYO01000704.1:2498982-2515669 GCA_009812075.1 Sialia sialis
GACAATGGGAGCGGTGAAACTTCCGTGCTGACTACAGGGCACACGTTTTATTATTCTCCTCTTCTTCTCCCTGATGTTCCCCACCTCAATTAATTACTTTTTGGGGTTTTGCTGTCCCTCTCCTCAAGTTTCATTCTAAATTTCCCACTCTGTCATCTTCTACAACCTCTTCTCTTGAAGCTTCCAAACCCTTCTTGAGACCAGTGGGAATAAAATAATTTTAAAATGACAACAGTGTTAAAAAAAACAATCCCCACTGGAATATAATATTGGATAATATATTTAATATATGTATATATATCTATTATATATATTGGAATTCCCATTGGAATGTAATTGTAAACACCCCATTCCCATCCCAACAGCCTTTTTTTGGCATTCCAAACAACCTGTGTCAGGTTAGACAGGGCTTGGAGCAACCTGGGATAGTGGAAAGTGTCCCTGCCCATAGCAGGAGATGGAACGAGAGGGGCTTTAAGGTCCCTTCCAACCCAAACCTTTCAGGATTTTATAATCCTGATAATTTTATAATCCTAATAATTTTATAATCCTGATATCATGGGAATCCAAGAGAAGAGGGTTCAAAAGGGTTTCCCAAAGTTCAACAGCTCAAGCCGTGTTCCTTCTCCAACTGATGTGCAAGAAGTAGATATGAAGAACAAAGCATCAAAGTGATTAAAAACCCTAAAAAATGGAGCCTCTTTGTAAACCCTAAGGGAGAGTTTATCAAGGAATGTCAGGAGTGGATCAAGCCCTAATGAGTGGAAGAGCTCTGCTTGGTTTTCAGTCCTAATTGACCATTATCTCATAAAGAAAATAGGGAAAAAGAAGCAGCAAAGAGATGACCTGAGTATCTCTGTCTGTGCTGGTGGAAAGATCCATCCATAAAGGGAGAAATGTAAATAGAATGTCCATCTTGGTAGGAACTGAGCCCTGGGCTGCCATCAAAGAGAATTTCTTTTTGTCTGTATCCATCCATTTATGTTTAATAGTGTTTTTTGTCACATTGTAGAATTTGTGGGCGTTTGTGGGGCAGTACCCTGGTGACACTGCATGATGTGAAGAGTGAATGATGCACAGAAATGAGGAACTGAACAAACTTTCTCCCCCTTGTTTTTTCTCTGCCTGGTTCCTGGCTTTTCTTGGCTGTTGCATTGATGAGTAATTTGTAAGGGTCAAGGCATAAACTGCAATTCCAGCGATGAATTTTATGCTGCTACTCTTTCCCTGACAGGGGAGACGTCTGTAAAATAACAGTAAATAGAAATATCCAGTTCTCAACATGCTCTTTAATCAGAGATTCTCAAAGTATTTTTGCAAAGGGAAAAGGCATTGGAGTCGTTGATCAAATGGAAAAAACTTTTCAGCAGCTTCAGTCAGGAGTTTCTGCCAGTCCTAATGGCAGATTGTGTGGCTTTTGTGGGTGTCAAACTCACAGCTCCGGGGGGATCTGAGCATCCACCTCCATGAAATATTTTTATTAAAACAGTCTTGGCTTTAGTATCAAAGTATCTTGTGGAGGTGGATGCTCAGATCCCCCAGGAGCTGCTGTGACCAGAAACCTCCCTTTCCACGACATGGTTCAGAGATGGAGAGGCTGAACCTGGAATTTTATTTTTTTTAAATATATTTTTGTGGCCTGTTTTTCCTCCAGACTAGAAGGACACGTCTTTGCATTGTTTCTCTCTTTAGAGAAATTCCTAAATCCAAAGAAAGCAGAGTGACCGAGCAGAGCTTGTTGCTCCCTCTCAGGAACTGGGAAAGAAGATCCTGGTGGAGTTTGGGTTGCCTGACTTGGATCTTTGCAAGTTTGACAGAGCCCTCCTGGGCTGCCTCTGTCAGGAAATGTCCTGATGACAGAAGATGAAGATGGATGATGGATGGATGGATGATGGATGGATGGATGGATGGATGGATGGATGGATGGATGATGGATGGATGGAGGGATGATGGATGGATGGATGATGGATGGATGGATGGATGGATGGGTGATGGATGATGAATGGATGATGGATGATGGATGGATGGAAGGATAGAAAGGCAGACAGATTCAAGACCAGGTTGGATTGAGCAACCTGGTCTAGTGGAAGTTGTCCCTGCCCATGGCAGAGGAACAGGAACAAGATGATTTTGAAGACCCCTTCTGAGCCAAACCATTCCATGATTCTATGGATTCCATGGATTGTATGGATTCTATGGATGAAGAAATGGATGGATGGATGAATGGATGGATGGATGGATGGATGGATGATGGATGATGGATGGATGATGATGGATGATGGATGGATGATGGAGGATGGATGGATAATGGATTATGGATGATGGATGATGGATGGATGGATGGACGGATGGAGGGATGGAGGGATGGACGGATGATGGATGATGAATGATGGATGATGGATGATGGATAATGGATGATGGATGATGGATGATGGATGATGGATGATGAATGGATGATGGATGATGAATGGATGGATGGATGGATGGATGGGTGGGTGGGACTCACTCACAGCTCTGCTTGCTAAACTGGAAGAAAAGAGCAAAACTTAAGCAACAAATACTACCAAGAGAAAGCAACTCTCATTTTCCCATTTTCCTCCAGACCTGCACATAACCCCGACCCAGAAATGACGTTTTGTTGTTAAAAACCAAGCTGGCCCAGAACAGGAGACACAGTAGGGGCTGGTGGTCAGTAGCTGCCTCTGGGGCTACTTATCTGTGTCTGCCTGGCCCCCTCAAGTGCCTCCATCACCATAAAGAAGTCAGAAATGCCCCTCTGCCCTCACCCCAACCTCTGGCAATAAATCCAGGGAATGCAGAGCACAGCCGGGGCCTGTGCCAGAAGTGTCTCTGCAGCAGCATGGCCAGGCCAGCAGTACCAGGAGAACATAAATTTCAGCCTGTTCTGCCTTCTACCATGAAGGCTGAGGGAGAGAAATGTAATACAAACCTCTCCCAGGCCATTCCCGTGCCAAACAGCAGCCTCTCTATCATTTGGTGGTTTATTATAAACAGGCTCCCACTGCAGTTTTGAAGCAGAAATTTTTTATGAATAAAAGTGGGGCTGTTTTGTTTTTTATTTCCCCCCTCCCTTCCCCCTGCAAAGCCGTTGCTTGAAACCTTCACATGTCACTGCAAGAGCCCCTGCAAACCTTGGATGTTTGACTTCTGGAGGGTTATTTTGGGGTTACTCCTGGAAAACCCTCCTCTGAGCTTGCCATTATTTGCCTTTCCCAGAGCTGCCTGTGCAGGGAACGTTCCTTTCAGGAATGCTCAGCAGCAACTTTTGTGTTCAGCCCCAGATTCCCTGTTTACTACTTATGCAAAGGGGCTTTTTTTTTTCCCTCAGTGTAAACACAGTTGATCACTTTATATCCTCTGTATATTGTTTCTTAATATGAATGAAGTGAGGCAGCCTTGCAGCCGTCATCCAGATCAGGGCCTAAAATAAACTTACAGCAACTTGGGGAGTGTTTGGCTTTGCAAACTGTGAAAACTGCTTCAACTCTGCAAGAAGAACATGGGCATATTTTTAGCACTTAGCATTTGGTATTTTATAAAAAATTAAGGCAGGGATATCGCAAATTTGATCTGTTTGCCTTGCTTTTGTTGGGGTTTGGGTTCTTTTTAAACAACTCTCACTGGACAAATGTTTTATCTGCTACTGCATAATCCAAGACAAACAAACCTGCTGGGAGTGCTTTAAAAGAAGTAAGTCCTTGCATTCAAAACGAGGTAAAGAGAAAGAAATATTTGACCTTTTTGCCAAAAATATTATGGCTTACATTTGTTTTATATTTCCCTTTTATTAAATCACTTTTCTAAACCACTCCGAAGTCTCAGTTCATTTGGTGACAATTCGTTTATGGTGTTCCTGAAGTGGATTTAGATTGGAGTGATAAAATTACAGGCCAAAATTACAACCATCATGGAAAATACTGGTTCATGTTTGGCTTTGCATACCACAACTGAAAGATTACCAGGCCTTGCCAATAAACAGGAGGAAGTCAAGATAATAATAAACTCGTTTATAGACACGAGCTGGGTTCCAGGACAGGCCACAATAGATTTGTGGAAGGTGAACTGGAATATTTAGCTGTGTCTCATTAATGGGGGGAAATCTGGCAGGTTGTAAGGAGGTAACTATAGTTCAGACATTGGATTTGTAGGATCTTTCCAGGAAAAATGCAGGTCTTGCAAAGGCTGAAATTAAACAGCTTTGGGAATTGCAGTTCAGCTGATGACATCATGGAGTAATTCCCTCTTTTCTCCATGTTTGCACAAAAACCCCTGAGGTGGCCAGGGTGATTTCTTGTTTTTCAGGGGATAGCTTCAAAATGTTTTGCTTTACCTGATCATGTGGAAGTGCAGAGCCAAGACAAGAAGGGAAAACCCCAAACCAGAATATTCATCCTCCACAGGTACGCATGAGGACACAGCCTTAAAATCCCAAACTTTCCAATCCCCAAACCAGAATATTCATCCTCCATGGGTACCCATGAGAACACAGCCATAAAATCCTAAACTTTCCAATCCCCAAACCAGAATATTCATCCTCCATGGGTACCCATGAGAACACAGCCTTAAAATCTTAAACTTTCCAATATCACAGGATCTTTTAGGCTAGAAAAGACCTCCAAGATCATCAAATTTTGACCAATCACCACCTTGTCACCAAGCCCAGGGCCACATTCAGTCATTCCCTGAACATCTCCAGGGATGAGGACTCCACCATCTCCCTGGGCTGCCCCCTCCCATGTTTGACAATTTAACTTGAATATATTGGATGCTCATCGGTCATTTTCTGGGTCTGAAACTTCCTGAATTTTGTTTATTCAAAGTATATCCACAATGAAATTGAGCCCAGCTGAGCTCTTCAGTTTTCCAAGAGTTTCCAACGTTGCTGTAATAGAGGAATTATTAACTCAATGATCTTATGGGTCTTTTCCAACCTAAATGATTGTACGATTTCTAGGAATTAACAGAGCCCTCGGGCAAAAGGAAAGGCAAGCAAGTTTGTCAGGCCATGAGAAAGCTCTGGGGAAGAAATTCACATTTAATGGTCCCAGGTAAATGTGCTTTGATGGCTGCAGATGTCTCAGAATCAGTGCAGCATCCAGTGAGCCCTGGGAAGGGGTTTTATCTGATTATCTGTGTGAAATCATTGCTGCTGCCATCAGCACTGGCTAAAACTCATTCTTGGAGAACTTTGAGGAGGGTTTTGCTTAAAAAAAAAATAAAAAAAAGGATCAGCCCATGCTGTTGAGAAACTGCAAACATTAGTGGTCTGAAAGAGTGTCATTATTTCTGCTGTAAAAATGTACGGGGTAGTTTGGCATCTCTGGCTGACATCTGCTCCTCATTGTCTTGTGCCAACGCAAACTCATCAAGTCAGAGAAGATGAAATATTCCCCTCTGCTCCCAAACCCACCTCTCCTCTGGCTTGCTCTGCAGCTGTCAGCAGCTCGGCCACCTTGGTTTCATTACAGAGCCATTCCCCCCGGGCAGCCACTTGTGCTGCTGACAGTTCTGCTCAGAGTCCTGCTGAGCCTCCTTCAGATGCAGCTTCCCCACGGCTCTCCATGTCCTTCCCTTCCAGCAGAATTGTGTGGGACAAACCTCCTGAGAAAACTTCCTGTCTTCATCCAAACCCGTGTATAAATTGAGAGTTTTAGACTCCCCTTCACTGGGGAAAACTAAGAAATGTCAGACATACAATATGCCCAGCGTAGAAATCCAGCCGTGAAAGAAAGTCAGAGAGTCCAAGGTCTAAAGGAGAAGGGAAAAAAAGCAAATATTGCAAATTAAAATTCATGGAAGCCTCTGAGATTTGACACAGCTCATTGTCTTCGTTTTGCTTGAGAGAGTGTTTTGTTGCCAACTGAATTAACAGCCTTGCAGTGATCAAAAGGGGAAAAGGTTGGAGGGGGAGGAAGGTCCTCAGGAGATGTTGGAGGGCTGTAGAAATCCTACAGCAAGAGGAGTTGCCAGGAGAAGAGTTTGGAGGAAGCAGACAAGCTCAGGAAGTCAATTTGTGCTGGAGAGCCAGGGCTGTGCTTTCAAATCCAAAATAAACTCGCTTTAAAACAACCCAAAGACCCAGTGGGTCCAGGCTTCTGGATGCAGCATTTGAAAATGTTGGCCCTGAGCGATGCCTGAGTGGATTGTAAATCCCTGGGATTGCACACACAGCCGTGCTCACACTCACGGGGAGGCCCATAAAGCCCAGCTTTATGGGAGCTGAGCTGGGCTCAGGAGCTGCAGGAAGCTGGA
Organism: Sialia sialis; assembly: GCA_009812075.1. NCBI lineage: Eukaryota > Metazoa > Chordata > Aves > Passeriformes > Turdidae > Sialia > Sialia sialis. The sequence goes on from VRYO01000704.1 coordinate 2,505,256, forward strand.
GTCTCCCTGGGCCCATCTGCGCAGCCCAGCCGCCTGCTGCCGAAATGCAGCTGCAAAACAGCTGTGCTGAGCCCAGCCTGGGGTGTCCTCAGGGAACTGGGGATACCTGCTGGGGTGGGAGGTGCATCAGCTGGGCTGAAACCCCATTAATCCAGGAGCTTTTCACCCCCCAAGCCCTGCAGAGCCACCAGGCCCAGCACCTGAGCCCAACCAGTCTGAGGAGCTCAGGCCTCTCAGGAGCTGGTGGCTCCTTCTCCCCATCAGAGAGGTGACCCAAACTCATCCCTGCTGCATTCCTAGCCTCTGGTTTTATTAGCTCAGCCCTGAGTGCCCTGATTCCCCTTGTCCTGGCCACAGCTGCCCCTGGCAGTGGACACTGGGATGTGCCCACTGCTGGTTCCTCCTCTGGGCTGGGCTCCTGGCTCTGCTTCCAGTCCAAGTCATGGATGAGTAACACCTTTGATTGCTTCAGTCCTTCGCTTTTGTTATCTCTGCTGTTGGCACCTGCATTTAAACATGGCTCAGTCTGCTGAGCTTGGCTCTTGTCTTGGTCAAGCTCCTCCCATGGGCTCTGTTCCAGAGCGCAGTGAAAGCCGTGCCCTGGAAATCTGTGCCCAAAAGGTGAGCCTGGCCTTGAGTGTGGGTTCATGGCACAGCTAAGGGCTCAGCAGGGCTTGTGCAGCTTCATTCAGGAGCTCTTTGGGATCACTGCCCCACGGAATATTTGTTTTGGAAGGAAGGAAGAGCTCCAGGCGCCTCTACCAGGATCAATCTGACTTTTTGTGCCTGCCCTGGCCACGTGTGCACACAGCAGCCTGGGGTTAGGAATGTGCAGCCATGGAGCTCCGAGATGTATTTTAGGACCTGAACTTTGGGGAGCCAAACTATTGAGCTCCTCTCTTGGCAGGGAGCTCTTTAATTTCAGATTTTTCACGGCTGCGAGCATTTATCCTGGTTTGGACTTTTCCATGTTCTTCTTTCCACGGAGTCAGTACCATTTCTGGATTGCAGCTGAGAAGTGCAGTCTTCCCTCAAGATTTGCAAGCAAACCATCAAAGTGTCTCTCACTCCAAACTGGAATATGTCCCAAACCTTTCACCACTCAGCACAGGGTATTGACAGCTCCAAGTGTTTTCTCTAAACTGTTGATGTTGTTGGGATGGTTGTGATACTTTCTTCTCAGTCTCGAACTGTCGTGCCTCATTTCGTTGTTTATACAAAACCTCACAGTGTCCTTTAGGAAAGCGTGGGCTGGAAAAAATGTCTCGTGCCTGCAGGAGTTGGTTGGGGGAAGGAAAAGCAAATGGAAGGTTCTGGTGGGATTTATCCCACAGCAGATTTTTGGGGTGCTGGTGGAAGGATAGGTCCAGAATCAGTGGAGCACAGCTCTCCTGCACCTGGCAGTGCTCATGGAGAAGATCTCCAACATCTGGGAGTGGGCTGCATGGGTAGGGTTGATGGCTGGAAATCCTGGAGTGACTCTGAACTTGCCCAGGTGCAGGCTCCTCCTGTGTGGGAAGGATTCCATGCTCAGGGTGTGTTATCTCAAGGGGTCTGTACAGGACAATTGCACAGAGATCCCAAATCAAACTCTCTCAGCTCTCCAGGGAGCCCTCTGCAAGTCCAGACCTGGAAACCATTCCAGAGGGGTTTGGGGCTGCTGGGCACGTTCAGAGTCACTCCAGGATTTCCAGGCATCAGCCCTACCCGTGCAGCCCACTTCCAGATGTTGGAGATCTCCATCTGCACTGCCAGGGGCAGGCTCCTCCTGTGTGGGAAGGATTCCATGGTCAGGGTGTTATCTCCTGGGTCTATACAGGACAATTGCACAGAGATCCCAAATGAAGCTCTCTCAGCAGCCTCAAACCCCTCTGGAATGGTTTTCCAGCTCTGGGCTTGCAGGGGGCTCCCTGGAGGGCTGATAAAGTAGAGCTGCAATGCCCCAGCTGATGCTCTCCTGAATCCTTCTATGGAGGTGGGAAAGGCTGAGCTGTGCCTTGCAGATGTTCCAGAGCAACTCTGGATGTCCCACCAGATTCAAACCCCATTTCCAGATGTTTATAACCTTGCCATAACCCTGTAAGACCCCTGATGTTTTCTGAGATTTTTTTTGTGCCAAAGCCAGCTCTGGGCTGGGTATTTCCTATCTGCTCCACTTGTGTCAGCTGGATGATCTCTGGAGGGGTTAAGTTCCCTGTGGGAGATGCTGATTTCATTACAACCCCGGGCTATAAACACTGCATGCTGCGGCACTGACGAATTGCTGGGTGTTATTGGCAGATGGAAAAGCCTGCGTGGGCCAGGAGATCAATTCAGCCCTTGCTCCCTGCCAGCAAGTGAGTTATCTCCAGCTCAAGTGATTTTTATTTCGCTCCTTAATCTCATTTGTAACTGTGATCCCCGATGACACACGTCTGAAACCTTGGCTTGCTGGGATGGAGCTGGAAGGAGCTCCAAAATCCATAAGCTGTTTGAAACATGGGCTTAAAATCTTCCTTTGTTTTCTCCCTGTTTGGACTTTTTTGGGCTAAGTGGGTGAATCAACAGGGGAGATGTCACCCTGGGATTTAAAGAGGTTGGGGATGAGGGGAACATCCCCTGTGGGATGAGGAACCAGAATTCTGGTGGGAGTTGATTTCTTCTCCCCCGTTCTGTTGTTTTCCCAAGTGCAACCGAGTGGGTCAAGCCTCACCTGTCCAAGATCTGCCCAGGAGAAACTGCAAGGGTGAGGGAGGGAATAATTTTCTTTAAAAACTGTTAAAACTCTTGTTTCTTGGTACTGAAATACTCGAGAGGATTACATGGGGAGGAGGATTCTGTGGAGCCTGGGCTTTCCTTAGCTTAAAGCAAGGATGTGTTCAATTATAGGAGCTTATATCTAATTCTGCATGGGTAAATGCATATTGAAAATGCTACTTCCATCTTCAAACATGTTAAGTAATGCTTTGATCCCAGAGGAAGATACAAACACAGATCTAGTCTGGGTCAAATGTGATTTCACCTCACCTGCAGTCCTGGGGTTGTCTCTGCTCAGTGAACAATTTTTTTTTTTTTAAATCAGAGGAGTTATTCTATATCAGTTCTGGGAGTTTTGTTCTGGAGATGCTGCTGAGGGTAAGTGATGGCTGTGGAATCATGAGAGAATCCCAGAATGGTTTGAGTTGGAACAGAGCATTAAGATCATCCTGTTCCAACTCCCTGCTATGGACACCTTCCACCACCCCAGGCTGCTCCAAACCCATCCAAGCTGGCCTTGGACACTTCCAGGGATGCAGCCATGAGTGCAGAATCCCAGACAGGATTGCTGTGTGTGTGATCTGCTGGGAATGGTGTGCAGAGAGGATCCTGCCTTGCCACAGCAAGAGGGGCTGGGGGCAGCATTGTAATTTCCTGGGAAATCCCTCCCAGCTTGTTTCTGCATTCAGCTAGGGCTGGGACACAACTCCCTCCACCATCCAGCAGCTAGGATTTCCTCAGAGCATGAGAAACAGCCTCTGCATCCCTCTGACCTTGCTCTAAATTTGTTTCCTTTTAAGCTGCTATTTCAAGGGAGGAGGGGTGCAAGAGCAAGAAGGAAAGTTTGATTTCTTTCATGTCCGTGGAAGCGGGCAATTGATAACACTCGCAAGGGCCAGGCAGGGAGCCAGAGGGATCCTGCTGGAGGCAGCTCTGCCGGCAAAGCTCAGCCTGGCTGGCTGGGGATGCAAAGCTCTGCTTGTTTATGACTCCAGGCCACCCTTCGAGATGCGCTTGCCAATCCAGCAGGCTGGAGGGGGTGGCGTGCACCGAGCTGATCTGAACGAGCACCAAGGCGGCACCAGCGGCTTCCCAAAGGCTGCAGGGAGATGCTTTCCCAAGGATTAACTCCTTCCACCTTGGCTGCTGCTCTCATGACAGCTCTGGCTTCAGGCAAAGCGCTGGGCTTTTGGCTTTTTTGAGAAAAGAGGAGAAACGCATGGGGGGAAAAAAAATAAAAATCAGTGTTGCGTTTTTATTTGTGAGTAGAAAATAGTTCTTATCACAGCTCTGGGAAACTATTGTTCTGATTTTTATAAATATGCTTGTATTCCCCTTGACTTTTTTCCTCTCCCTTCCCACTCGCTATCTCCTCTGCTGTGTGCCCTTGGCTGCTTCCCAGACACTTCTTGATGCAAAAGGAGATAAGCTCTTACAAGTTCTAAACCTCAGAGGTGCTGCACCTCTCACGCTGCCCTAAATCAAATCCTGTATGCTCCCACACGTTCAGAATAAAGCCCAGTTATTCCCGCTGGGACATCAGTGATCCCAGCCACCTTCTGTGCTGCTTGGAGAGCTGAGGATGAACCTGGAGCTGGGAATCTCCAGCAACAAAGGCTGGGCAACCTTCCTGCCATCTGCTCTTGGCCAGGTGCCCTTCCCACCAGCTTTCATTGTGCTGGGCAAGGCCTGGAGGTCAGAGGGGAGCAGGGATCAAGACCCTCCAGGAATAACAAGATTTTCAACAGCGATAAGAAATCTGGGGGGAGCAGGTAGATTTGCAGTAGCTTTTCAGTAGATTTTCAGTAGATTTTTCACCTTTTTTACATTTTGAAGGCGCTTTTTCTGTAATGCTGAGGACCTGTGATAAGTGGTGGGGGAGAAGCTTTAAAGGTATTTGAAAACCAGGAGGGAAAAATCCCTGGCCACGCTGTTTTCAAGCTTCGGCCCCAAGGATTGAGTTTTGCTCTTCCGGTGACTCACAGCGTGACATTGGCTCTGCTCTCCTTCCTTGGAAAGGAAGCAGGGAAGGCTGGCAATCCATCTTCAGCAGAATTTAACAGCACATATCGTGTTCCCTTCTGCACGGTGGAAGAGCTGCTCGGGCTGGAGGGTGCTGTGCACATTCAGGGGGGGTAAATCTCTGTGCTGGGAGGTTTCTCAGAATCCCTGGATGCTCCTGGATGTGTGATTGCCTCTGCACAGCAGCAAACTCGGTCCAGTTACTCTTGATCATCTTTAAAACTAAGGGGAGATGGGAAACACCTTCAGGGCAGCTCCGGGGGGTTTTGCGGGCAGAATTTGGGATCCCAGAAATTCTCTTTGCAGCTTGAGGAGAGTCCTGGGGTCGGGGAAGGAGGCAGAGCAGGCTGGGATGGGGTGGGAGGGCTGGGCAGATGACGGCAAGGAGGAGTAGGGATTTTGAGGAGGGATTTTGAAGAATGATTTTGAGGAAAGATTTTGAGGAGAGATTTTGGGGAGAGATTTTGAGTAGGAATTTTGGGGAGGGGTTTTGAGGAGAAATTTTGAGGAGAGATTTTGAGAAGAGATTTTGAGTAGGGGATTTTGAGGAAGGATTTTGAAGAGAGATTTTGAGTAGGGATTTTGAAGAGGGGTTTTGAGGAGAGATTTTTGAGGAGGGGTTTTGAGGAGAGATTTTGAGGAGAGATTTTGGGGAGAGATTTTGAGTAGGGGATTTTGAGTACGGGATTTTCAGGAGGGGTTTTGAGGTACCAATGCTGCTGAGGACCCTTTGAGCTCGCCCTTTATGGGAAGGAGAGGGGTTTGACCCCTCTGCTTTGGGGATGCTCGCAGCAGAGCAGGACCTTGTTGTTCCCTGTTTCTTTTTCCCAAGCTGCTGGCTCTGATTTCCTTTCTAGCTGCTCCCTGCTCCTCTTCATTAGCAGCTCTCAGCAGCGCAAAGGAATGGTACTCAGAAGTATGAGTTCATCTCCTAAAACTTTGTACTGCTGCCAGCGGGTCAGTCACTTTGCAAAAAGAAACTTCCCTTGGAGAAACTCTATCCCTTTGGAGAAAAGGCCAGCAAGCCAGAAAAACAAACTCTCCAAAACACTGCCTTCAAAAACACTCCTTCATTTCAATCTTTTTCTGGTGTCATCCACTGGGATAGGTGCTGGGAAAAGCAAAACCTCCTCTGCTCTGGCAGCTCTGACCTACAAACCTGCTTCTGGTGGGTGCATGAACCTGGCCACCCCTGGGCACAGGTTTTTGGGAGAGCTAAATCACAGCTCTGCACAGTTCCTGTCCTGCTGGAGAAGCACAGGTGCTGTGTGAGTTATGGATCACTTTTATCCGTGTCCCAGCTCCTCTTGGCTTTGGGTTGAGGGCTAGCTGGAGGGGCTGGTGGCTACCACAGGGGCTGTGTGGAATTCTGGTTTCCAGGGCGTGCCTGGCACTGAATGCATCTCACAGCAATTCCAAGATTTCCCTGAGATGGAGCTACGATGCTCAGAGCCTCCTTGGAAGGAATTTTGTCAGCTTGCTCCTCCTGCAGTCACTGAACCCTCTGAGGACCAGCACAGCCTGGCTAACACCGAGATTCAAATGTCATCCAGCACCTCCAATCCACCTCAAATCCCAGCTTCTCCCAGTGTGTGTCCCTTTGTTTCCTCACAAACTCCTCCTTCTGCTGGAAAAGGGTTTTTTCCCACTGAGCAGCAGCGAAGGCAGCTGAAATGTGTTCTTCCTGTCGTGAAATAATGTTTTCCTAATCTCAACATCTTTTTTTAAAGCATGTCCACATGTAGTGCGCTTCCAGAGCAAGTCAAGCTCCAGGCACAGCTGCAGAGAGCACTGAGAAAGGTTGAACTCCAGCATCTTGGAGGTCTTTTCCAACCTCAATGATTCTGGAGCTGCTGACACGCTCCAGCCCTGCTCCTCTCAGCGCTGGACACTGGAAGAAATGAAACCAAGTCTCCTATCCTGGTGCTTGAGGTTTTTATTTGTGTTTTTTGGTTATTTCATTCTCGTTTTCCTGAACACAAGCCAAGGTGGGCAGAAGGAGGAATGAAATAAAAAAGGTGTCATTAGAAGGGCAGCACTTCTCTTTGGGTTGGTTGATCATTCTAGCTGCATCAGAAAATTCCTGGATTGGAAGTGGAGGAGATCCAGAGCAGCTGGGGGATCAGACAGGGCACGTCCCTTGGAATTCCAGCTGCTGGATGAAGCTTTGGGCAAAAGGGGACATGCACATTCTGCTTTTAAGGCTGGTGACTCACAGCCAAATCTCCTTTGAGTTTCCACCTCAATCTTTTCTCTCTCCAAACACTCTGGTCTGAATTGCCCTGGGCTGAGCTTGGCAACAAGGAGGGGACTCCTGGTTTTAGGCTTGGGAGCAGAGCCTGGCAGTGGCCAAGGTGGAAATGCAGGAGATCAGTCAACCACTCCATCCGATGCTCTCTCCTTGTTTGCCGCACTTCCTCTAGGGATAAATCCTCTGTGGAATCTGGAATGCTCCCTGATTTTCACCCCTAATAAAACCTGGCAACTGCCATGGCTCAGGGCTGGGACAGCTTTGGGCTGCTGTGATTATTAAATGGTCACTCCACTAATGACAGATTCAATTAAGCACCAACAGATTTCTCAGATATATTCCCAGTAAAAAATAACTCCTTTTGATTCCTCAGCTGCTTCTGAACTGGAGAACCACCCTGGTGCCCCTGCCAGCTGCCCTGGCTCTGGATAAAGGATAAATCCCAACAGATCCAACCTCAAGCTGTGAAAATGAGTCCTTTACACTGCTCAATACATTAAATAATCCAGTGGTTTTCTTCCAGATAACTACTCCAGATCAGCCTTATCTACTCACTTGTGAATTGCAGCCTGTAAAGCAGCCATAAAAAACAACAGGGACCACGGATTTGATCCAACAGGTCCATTTATTTTTCCCCCATAGGCAGAGATGAAGATGCAGCACTCTGGGAAGTGCACAACACATGCTGCTGTTTTGAGCCCAAGTAGACTTTTAGTGTCAGCCCCCATCCCCTGCTGGGTTCAGGCTCTGAGGCTGGTGCTGTACATCACAATCACACTCCAATCTATAGGGTGCCACCTCATTTGTCAGCTGCCACAAAGCATTCCTGCTGTCAGCCAGCACAAGGTCCACATTCAGGGCCTGATCAAACCTTGGACAGAGCGTGAGCAACAGCTCCAGTGAATATTCCTGTCAGAACATGGATTAGAATCTTCACTGAAGCACCTCCTGCCAAGGGGCTGATGTCATCTGTCTTCTCAGAGCAGGGAAGTGGTGTGAGTTCAATTTTTGTGATGAACAAATCCCTTTCTGTGAGCGCACTCAGGCTTGAGACCAAGAATTCAAGTGATTCCTTTTTTCCCTGGTCCCCTTCCCCCATCCCCACCCTGATGAGGTCGATGCTGGCCCTTGCTGGGGCTGTGGACACAGGAGATGCTGGGTTATTGTCATGGCAGCTCCAAAAAACTCCTTGGAGCAGCAAGGACTGGGCTCAAGAGTGAAATTGGGAATTCTGAACGTTCAAAGCTGTTTTTGTGGACCCCCTCACTCTCCCTCAGTAGCACTGAGCTTGGATTGAAACCAAGAACTGAGGGCAGAGAATCCTGCTCAGCTTAGGCTGAACCTCAGGCTTTGCTCTAAAATCACCTGGCAGAAGTGTAGGTGTTGTTTTCCTTGAAAAGTTCAAGGAGTGCCTCCAGCCCTGCTGGGCCTGAGTCTCAGGATCTGCACTGACACTCAAAACCACAGAGAAAAACCTTCAATCCCAACCCAAGGTCACTGCTTGGCCTCACACTCTCAGAATTATAGGCCAAGCTGAAGACAGAATTGAAGATTTAATTCAAATCACACCCAGCTCTTGGTACCAGGGAGTGGAAAGTGGAATGTGCAGGATGGTTATGAGCTCCACAAGATCCCAATCAGCCAAAACGGATTTCTCTGTGTCCTCACATCTTCACATCCCCCTGAAAGATTTTCCCATTAATTTCCTATAAAACTCCTCAGCTTTATGGGTTTTGTTCCTCACTGGGAAGAACATGTTGGATTAATGCATGTTGTGTTTATCTTGTCACCTTTCATCCCCTTGGTTCTTCACTCTTTTGAATTTTTGGGTGTGAACGAGGCAGAATTTCCAGCTGACAAACTTCTGCTGAGCTTTCTCGGGAACACAGATCGTGCTGTCCCATCCAAGATGGTTCAAACCCATGGCTCCAGCAGAGCTGGAATGTGAGCTCGTGTGGGATCTCCCCAGCTCCTTGGAAGGGATTTACAGATCATTTGTGTTTCTGCAGAGTTCTCCTGATTTATGTCCACTCTGGGCATGCTGACATGAGCTACAGCACCAGGAGATGCCCAGAGCTGATTTTTCCAAGGAAAACCTGGCTCAGAGCAGCCCAGCCTTGCTCAGTTACAGGCACAGCTTCCCCCAGAGCCCAGGGCTCTAAACCCCAGCTCAGAACGAGGTCTGATGGCAACGCTTGAGGATGGATTTAAAATCTCTTCTTAAGGGGTGTTGCCAAATATTAAGAATTAATTTCCGGTGTTTGGTCCCTTCTCCTCACTGAAAAAGATTAACAGGACAGGGATTGTTGCTGATCTGAGTGAGAGCTGCTGAAACACAACCAGAAGAACCTTTTATAAAATAATCCCCCTGTCTTCCTTCTGTCACTGCTACCAAGCTGAATAAAACCAGGAATTTAGGTCTTGATTCAGCAAAGCACTTAACCGAGTGCTCACGTTTTAGTGAGCACACTTGCCATGGGCAGAGGCTGCTCCAATGTGGCCTTTCCAAAGGATTATTAGGTAATTTTTTAGGATATAATTCTCAAAAGAAACTCCTCCTCCCATAGTGTTGAGCCATCCATCTGTGCCTTCTGCAACAGAGTGAGGTCCAGAAATGCATTGTAAGGAAAGATAATTGGGTTTTGGGAAAGCCTTTACTGAAAATGGATTATATTTTTTTATAGGGAACGGAGTATTTTACTCTATAGGCTGAAATTTGAGAGGTGGTTTGACCACAATAACCAAGATGTTGCAGGGAATTGAAAACACCGTTGCCAAACTTCCAGCTTGGAAGATGTTCAGCTACAAATGGATGAGTTAAATAAGAGTACAGTAATTTCATAATTATAAGCACCACCTGATTATAAGTCGCACCTCCCAGTAGCCTGGTCGACCACGTGATTTGTCCATATATAAGCCGCACCCGAATACAAGCCACACTTCTTCCTTTATTTTTTTTTTTTTTTTTTTAAAGCGAGGATCCATGTGTAACAAAGTAACAAATTAGCAACAGAATTGCTGCCAGCTGGGTTTGGTGTCAGGTGCTCAAGTTGCAAACAGTTTTCATAGACCAGTGAAGCCTTTAAAGGCAGCCCCAGGTGCCCTCCCCGGCCGGCTCTCACTTCTGGGTTGGCATTTCACTAGGATTTGTCCATAGATAAGCTGCACCTGAATATAAGCCGCACTGCTGGGGTAGGCTGGATTCTTCCATGAAAAGGGTGCGGCTTATAATCGTGAAATTACTGCAAGTAGAAATAGAATTAAGGAAGAAGAGGCAGTGCCTAAATGAAGTGTTTTATTTCTTGAGAGCCCAACTGTCTTGAGTTACAGTACAGGATGTGATTAGGGGTGTCTATCACCATCTGTTGAGGGTGGGGCAGTGATCCTGATCTCCATGGGAGATCT
>VRYO01000704.1:2516669-2533120 GCA_009812075.1 Sialia sialis
TTTCTATTTTAATTTCCCTAGTAAAAAACTGTTATTCCTAATTCCCATATCTTTTCCTGAAAGCCTCTTAATTTCAAAATGATAATAATTTAGAGAGAAGGGAGTTTATATTCTCCATTTCAAAGAGAGGCTCCTGCCTTTCTTAGCAGACACCTGTCCTCCAAACTAGGACACCAACCCATGACTGTCCAAACTCTGGTCCCAGGTGGTGGCTGCTCGTCCAGCTTAGTGCAGTGTGAGGTCTGAGGAAGCAGCTCACAAGAAACTGCAGAGGAACTGGGCATGAAGCAATGTTATTTGTCATAATAATTACTAATCCCTTAAGAAAGCAGAACAATGTTTGGGTTGGATGTACGGGAAGATTAAAATTTCAGCCTGCACTTGAGCTTAATTCTTTGGATTCCAAGTTGAGGAGCCCAGAGGACACCCAAAACTTGTCCTTTAGCAGACCCTTCCCCAGCTGAAGACCCTCCCAGCCCTTGGAGGGAATGCCCTCATCGGAAGCAGATAATCCTTCCCCAAACAAACCCTTCTTGCCTTCTCTTCCTCTCCTCCCCAGCCTGGCTCTGTGCTACCCTGCCCTATTGTGTTACATTTTCATATCAAGTCGTGGCATGGCACAAAGCAGCTTAATGTGCTGAAGGAATGCAGCTCTGGCTGCGGTAATCCCTGTCAGCTTTGCTTCCCAGAGCCTCTTCCATGGACTTTGGGAGAGGTGTGATCCATCAAAGCTCCTCATTTTCATATCTACCTGGTTTCACGTTACCTAGACCCGCCAAAACCCCCCTGTGTGCCGTATCAAAGAGCAGCCCCGATTCCCAGAAGTGTTTTTGTTGGATCATCAGTGCCTGCCTGCAGCCAGAGGAAGGGCTTATCCCCAATTTTCCCTTTCCAGAGACGTGAAATGTGTCAAAGAGCTGCAGGGCCTCAATCCTCAGCCTGTCCCCATTGTCTCTGACAATGGGAATGGGATCCTTCACAGAAAGATGGTTTGCAAAACTTCACCCACACCAGCATTGGGATTTCAATCCCTATAAAGACTTGTGAAAGAAGCACCCATGAGTTGGTTTTTTTTTTCTTCTGACCAGTTTCTCCCATAAATATTTCTCTTCTTTAATCGCACAGGAATTCCAGTGACATCTTTACTTCCCAGTAAAGCGCATGGGGAGGAATTCCTCACGTAACTTGCCCGCCTGAGTCGCATAAAAATTCATCCAGCCAAGAGAGGGAGTGCATTTTGCACGCATTTAAATCAGTTTATATGGCTTTCATTTCCCTCTCTGGACCTGTTATCACATTTCATCCTCAAAAGTGGTTGGACTTCTCCTCATTTCTCCTCTTGGTGCTAGGGATGACAACAGGAGAAGAGTACATTCTATTCTGGGTTATTTTTAGGTCTAAAATCAGAACATTTGAAGTCATAGCCCAAGTGGATTAAACCGTTCAGGGTAAAGCAGGTCCCAGTTCTGTTGTTTGTACAGCATCAGGGTCCTGGCAGATAACTGCAAGCATTGTGTTAATGCAGGTGACGACACAAGGGGCTCGTTCTGCCCGCTCTCAAACACTCAAAGCTCTGCCAAAATCCCCATTTCGAAGAAAACTGGGATATCATATTTACAGCTTCTACAGGGAGAAAGCTGGGGCTGAGGGAGGTAAATTAAGGTCAGCTCAGAGAAGGAAGAAAGGCTCGAGCTGCTGAGCTGTGTGTGGACATCCAACCCCAGATTCCTGCCTGGATCACGATCCTGCCCTAGGAAGAGACTCTGAATTAATCCCACAGGATTCATTATGAATTAATCCCAAGCAATGCCTCATCCCAGAGTGAATCTGTGGGTGGAACACTCAACCTGTGCTGTCAGAAGAGCAGGAGGTGCTTTCCAGGTGTAGGAAGATTCATCTGGTTTTGGTTTTAAATTCAGTTTTTCAGCTGTGGGGAGCCATTGATTCACCCACATAAATTCCTCAAGGTTCAGGATGATTCTGCAGAGCCATTCTGGTCCTTCCAGTGGGATGTTGACAAATTGTCCCTCTTTGGCTCTGTTCATCCGCAGGATAAATGGCTCCAACGAGCCCAAATGGTGATGGGGACTGGAGGAGAATTGGGTCTGGAAAGGAGTGAGCCCAGATCCTTCCTGCTGAGCAGCCATATGGGATTTCCAGAGAAAACCACCTGCAAAAAACCAGAATGTGCTGCTGGGCCCCAGTTCAACAGGGAAACTCCGACAGAATTTCTCAGGTAGCTTTACGAACATTTCTTGGCAACTTCACAACATCAAACACCCAGATTTATTTTTATTTTTTTATTCCCCCTGGAATAACATCATCCCAAGTCTTTCAAACCAATTTAGGTTGCCCACAGAGGAACAAACACTCAGCACTCTCCTTGCTGCAGCTTTCCCTGGATGGGGAGCAGGGTCCCACGCACGTGGGAAGGTGTGCAGGGCACAGAGGTGTGCAGGGCTTGGGTGCTGAGCTCCAGCAGTTGAACTCATGCCTGTGGCATCACAAATATGAGAGCCCAAAACTATTTCAAGGGTTTCCAAGCCAAACACCCCAGCACATTTCGTGGCCTTTGAAATCCATCTGGCCAAAAGCTCCTGACAGGGTGATCTATGAGGCTGTGGAATAGTTTCCCCAGGGAAGTGTTGGAAGGGCTATCATTTGAGTCATTTAGTGCTGAGGGGAATATACCACGGGGAACAATCCCTCATTAGCTGCACTAATGGAGCTTTCTGCTTCAAATTCTGGTGTTCCTACAAAAAAAAAAAAAAAAAAAAAATCCTAGACTTCTTCTTGTTCTTCCATATGCTCAAATTGGCAGGGATGTGGGGCCATTGCTACATTTTGTAGCTTTTGTTTATAAGGCACATAAATTTATCAGAGGAGGGGGGTTTCATGTGTCAGGCGAAGTGTGGAGTGTCAAGAGCAATCTGAAGGGAAGAGTCCTGGAGATAAATGAGAGGCACATCTGTTATTTGCTAAAGAGCAGGGAGATGTGTGGGTCCTCCCTGAGCAGCTCTGAGTGAGTTCCAGAGGATGAAGATGCAGAATCTGAGTGGAGCTGAGCCTCGAGTTCCAGCCACCCATGGACAGGAGCTGTCTGTGTTTGGCTGGTGGATTTCTGGGACATCTCAGAGCTTCCCTGGGATAACACAACTCCCAACAACACAATTCCAACCTGTCCTTTCCACCATGTGCTGTTTCAGATCAGTCGTTTTTATGCCCTGGATGGGGAAGGATCCCAGGTCTGGTGCTCTGGGAATATCAGCACAGTGACTTTGAGGATCAGGCACTTTTTTTTTTGGATAACAACTGCTTCCATCCCTCATGATCTTCTGTGTAACCCTGGGAATGCCACTTGGATTTCTGGCATCACTTACTCTGAGGTGTAATTTAACATCCAGAGTTCAGATGGGTGAATCACATTCCCAGCTGGCTGGATCCTCACCAGCTTTGCCTTATTCATGGGGAACATGGAGAAACCATCCCAAACTGAGACCTAGGATGGACATTATGGCCTTTCTTCTATGGAATGCAGGTTTTCCAAGATCTGATCACTCCAGAGAGCCCCAACTCACTCACTGCTCCCTTGGCTTCACCATCAAAGGTGCCTCAGTGGCAGTGTGGCCTTTAGAGGACAGGAGGCAACACTGACATCACTCCAGGATTTGTAGTGGATTTTTCTGGGCCTTTTTTTTTTTTTTTTTGGCTTCCCAAACTCTTGAATATTTTCCAGCCATGGTGATTTTCCCTCCTGTGCTTCTTTTTTTAACAGCAGATTTTTCCAAGTGGACAATCCCAAAGGTGGCCGGCTTCGCGGGCGGGAAAAAAAGAAAAGAGTCGCCGAGATATTTTAAATGCGATGTGATTTTTATGCCAAAAAGCGTCTTTTCCATATTTATAAGCCCCTGTCATCCCCTCTCCCTCCGCCTCCTCCTGCTTAAAAGGAAACTCCATTACAAAGGCAGGAAAGAACATCAAACAACCCTCGCTTGGCAGCCATGTCTAGATGTGAAATTACTGTCAGAGTACAAAGGAAGACTCAAGATTTAGAAGGTAACATGTGACAAGAGAACGCCGTCCTTCCCCAGCGCCTCCACCTTTTGTTGGTCAGAGCTGGGAAGGGCTTGGGGCTGGTGCCTTTTTGTTTTTTGAGAATGGTGCCAATTATAGAAAGACACAAACCAGCACGGGCTGGGGGTGGTTTGGGTCCCTGCAGTGACTCCAGGCAGGCGCGTGCTCACCCTCAGCTCCATCCTGCAGGGCCACCCCAGGAGCAGCCCTGGTGTTTGATCCCACAAAGCTTTGATGGAGCCACTTTGGGGCTCTGCATGCCCTCAGCTCCCCTTGGTAGGAAGCAAAATGTGTTTTGTTGAAGTGACCACATGTGTTTTCTGTGCAGCCTTTGAGCTTCTAGCAAATAGGGTTTTTTGTTGTTTTGGTTTTTTTCACTAGAGGAGCAAATTCCTGCTCTGGAATGGGAGTTATTCCTGCTGTGGGACTGGAAATTACAGTAATTGCACAATTATAAGCCACACCTGATTATAAGCCGCACATCCGGGTAGCCGGGTCGACCACAGGATCTGTCCATATATAAGCCTCACCCGAATATAAGCCACACTTTTTTTTTTTTTTTTTAACAAATTAACAACAGAATTGCACCAGCACGGGGTTTGGTGTCAGGTGCTCAAGTTGCAAACAGTTTTCATAGACCTGCCAAGACTTTAAAGGCAGCCCCAGGCACCCTCCCCGGCCAGCTCTCACTTCCGGGTTGGCATTTCACTGGGATTTGTCCATAGATAAGCTGCACCTGATGATTAGCCGCACTACTGGGGTAGGCTGGATTCTTCAGTGAAAAAGGTGCGGCTTATAATCATGAAATTATGTAATTAATGGGTCAATGCAGACGTAGATCTTTGTCTCATCTTTCTTTTCATCTTGCAGAGTGTCTTTATTAGCTCTATTCTTATTCATGCTCTTGCAATCCTCCTTTTCCTGCTCCTTTTCCACGTTTCCTGAACACTGCAGGAGAGCAGGGCAGAGGAGGAAGCAGAGCAGCACAGGCTGCAGGTCTCCAGCCCTGACACGTGGGACATGAACCTGCTGCTCTCACCAGCCTTGGCTGCTTGGGTTTTTTTCCCACAGATGCAGGTATTCAGATGAGACCAGAATATTCAGGTGTTCATAATAAAATAAATAATAATAAAAACAAAAAAAAACCCAAAAAGCCAAAACCAAACCCAAACCAAACCAAACCAAACCAAACCAAAACAACCTAAAAAACAAAAACCAAGAAAACCTCAAAAAACTTCAAAAAAACCCCCAAAAAACAAAAACAAAAAACCCCAAAAAACTAAAAAATAAAAACCAACTAACCAAACAAAAAAACCCAAAAAACCCCCAAAAAAACCTCAAAAATCCCCCCAACCCCCTCAAAAAACCCCCAAATCCCCAAAAAACCAAAAAAACAACCCAAAACAAAAAAATAAGGTTTTTATTTAAAAAGCACAGGGTTTATAATGCAAAACCCACCAAATCATGGAGCTGGCCACCCCATCTGGATGTCACCCATGGACTGGAGCACCTGCCCTGTTTCTCCTCTACCCCACATCTCAAATTCAAGTTAAGCTGAGAACAATTGCCAGACTCAACCCTGGACTTGTTTTTGAGTATTTATTAAATGATTGTGTTTTTAATCTGCTTGGTGGTTTGTTCCCTCCTGGTCCCCATGCCAGGAGGAGCTGGTTCATGCTGGTGTGGCTCCTTGAGGTGTGAAGCTCTCCCCTTTGTTCCTTGAAGGATTTAATTTTTTTTTCTAAAAGCGAGGCTTAATGCAAGAGACACTTTTAATCCCTCTCAGTTTTGAGGGCTATTGAACTTACCTGCTGTAATTCAAACCTGAATTTAACTTTTCAAAGAATAAGAGCTTTCTTTTTTGGCTGTCATTACAGCATTACAAGGTCTTTCCTCCTTTATTTCGGGCTTTGTTTGCTTGGTTTTTTTTTTTTAATACAGAGTTGATCATGATCTGCAAGTGACATTTGTTGACCTCAGATATTCAGAAGCACCACACCGAGTGTGTCTTGTATCTTTGGGAAGAATCATTGCCCTTCCTCCTCCTCTGAGAGCAATAAAATCGAGCTTTTTTTCATTTTTCCTCATCGGGAAAAAAAAACCCTTTAAAAATCTGTGTGGAGAGGCACGTCTGCAAACCTGGTTTACAGCCCCTTTCCAGCCTCATCTGAAGTTTCTTTGAATGAGGTGCAAAAAGTGGCTGAGAGCAGGGGGAGGGAGGAAAACTCATTTCTGTGCACACACACACACACACAAGATGGAGACACTGGTTAGCAACATAAACAAAAGGTGGGTGGTAACCCCCAAGCTTTTTTTTTTTTTTTTTTGACAGCCAGTGGTGGCAGTGATGAATTTGTGAAGTTATCTAATTTTCCACTGTTTTAATTAGGGGCCTGGGCTATGAGACCTAACAGCTGGGTTCTTTGTACTGCTTTCTGTTGCCTGACAGAGAAAAATTTCTACTGTGTCTTCAGCCAAGCTTTCAGTCTGACCTGAGCAAATGAAACTTCTGGGACTCATAAACTGTGGTTTCTGGGCAGATTGCTTTTTGAACTGCTCCTTAGCCCTCCTAACATGCAAAGAACACAAAGGCTCACGGAGTGAACTCCCTCTGTACTCCCAAGCTAATGGGGATGCTCATTACAGAGGTGGGAGGGGAGCAGCCGGGGAGGGAAGACTCTCCCTGCCATATTAGAGGACTTATCAAGTGTAAAGTTCCTCCTGGTCGGCCACAGCAGAGCTGGGGCCAGTTGGGAAGTTGTAAAGCTCAAGCCCTTGGAAGACAATGGCTTTGGTTGCAAAGCACCACCAGTTGAGCAATTTAATTTATGGCTCGGCTCCTGCCAAGTGATTTTTAAAGCTTTGCATTAGACTGGATGTGCATCACAGTTCATCACCCCTCTGCTTCCCCAGGCAGGCACTGTAACCACTTTCTTTCACTCTAATCCAGGAGGAAAAAAAACGTCAGAGGAGTTTTTAGACCTGAATTCAGCTCAGTGTAAAGTCTCTGCTCAAATCCCATCGGAGTCAAAGGAATTAAGCAGGGCTTCGACTTAAAGCATGGACTTAATTGCTTTGCTGAATCAGAGCCCATATTCTGATTTTCTTCCTCAGGAGTTCTGCAGAAATGTGTTTTCATCCTCTGGAGGCCATTGCTCCCTCTCTCCCACCTGCTCAGCTGTGGCAGATTTCTTTGGGGCTGCCCTGCTGCAGGAGTCAAAGGGACTCGGTGATGACAAGGCCACTCAAGCCAATGCGAGTTCAATAAACCAGAAAGTCATTTGATTTGCAAGGAGCTCACTGAAAACAGTTTTTCTGTGCAGGAGGCTGAGTAATGACCCATCACTCAGGCAGTTGTGAGAGAAGAGCCCTTTACAACTCGGGGGTGAAGAATGGTGCCTTTAATTGCCACGACTGCAGGCCTGGCTTGGACAAAAATGTCAGGCATGTCCAAGTGCTGCAGCAGATGGATTGTGCAGCACAGGGAGGGGTTCAGGGTTTCCATCCTCCACTCCAGGGTAGGACCATGGGCTGCTGCAGCCCCAGCAGCTCCAGGAGCAAGGGAGGGGACTGAGGGGGCAGATCCATGGCCAGAGAACAGCAAGGCAACCACCCAAGCAAACCTGAGAGCTGGGAGAGGTTTTACTCCTTGTATGGAGTCGTGCCTGGACCTCATCCATCCATTCTCCTTCACCCTTGAGACAGGTAACCAAAAATGGCAGTGGACTTGGTCAGACAGGATGGATGAGCACGGTTTTGAACAGAAATACCAGTTGAAAATTACCAAACCCAGCAATTTCCAGCAAAAACCTTGGTTCCGTTCTGATAGGAAACGGGTCTTTGTGGCAGTGTGGTCATGCTCCAATGTGATGCCCTCCCAGTTTGGATCTGGTTATGTTGGATGAATCCATCACTAAAGAAGGAATTCAGGGCCTGCAGTGTATGAGCAGTGAGAAGGGAGAGCACAGTGCTCCTCTCTTGCGGAGAATCTCCATCGTCTCCATCATCTCCATCATCTCCATCATCCCCATCATCTCCATCATCTCCATCTCCATCTCATTTCCATCTCCATCATCTCCATCATCTCCATCTCCATCATCTCCATCATCTCCATCATCTTCATCATCTTCATCATCTCCATTTCTATCTCCATCATCTCCATCTCCATCATCACCATCTCCATCTCCACCTCCATCTCCATCTCATTTCCATCTCCATCATCTCCATCTCCATCATCTCCATCTCTGTCTCCATCTCCCTGATGGGCAGTGACAAGTCCTTGCACACCCTGACTGCTGCTTTCCCTTATATGTAAGAAGAGAGGCTGGCAGAAATCCTCTTGTGACATTCCTTATTTGTCGTTGGGTGCATTCTCCCACAAAAAAGTGGAAATTTCATCTCCATCCAGCTCGGAAATGTCACAACTCCCTCTTTATGAACTCTGGCTCTGCTGGGTGAAAATTCTTGTATTTTACCCTCGTGACTCTGGATTTTTCCCTCATGTGTTGGGTGTGGTCTGGACACACCCAGACGTGGAGGCTTTGGGGAAAAAGCAGGAATTGTGCCTGTCTTGAGGCTAATTAATGGGACAGTGCTGAGTGCAGTTTAATGGAGGCCACTCTGTCCTCCCTTGTGGAAACATCTGCACTTCTCTGTGGGATGAAGTGACGGCTGACATTAAGCAGTTTGCAAGCCCCAGGTGCCGAAAGTCCAACTAAGATGGGATTTAAGCCAAATTCAGGTTGCATTCCAGGCTGTGATGAAAGGGAATTTTGAAACGTTTGACTTCCCTGCAGAGCAGAAATTCCATTTCCCAATCAGCTCTAAATAATCATTTAAAGATGGACTCTAAATTGGGATTGTTTTAATGTGTCATCTCGGTTTTAATTGCCCCGAGTTCTGAGTAAATGTTATCAGACCATCAGAGCCTGAGGATGAAGCAAGAGCTGGTGATTCAGATGGAATCTCCTGCTGCCAAAGAGGAAGTGCTGGGATTGGGATGACTCCTGCTCCAGCAAAAGACAAGACAGTGAACTCTGTGTTTACAGTGGGCCACCGATGGAATGGGATAATTGCAATTATCCCAGAGCAGCAGCGTTTTAATGACTGCGTCATTTCACAAATACATATGTAAATCTTCGAGGGGGTGGAGAGGTGCCAATTTGTTCTGGCCAGAGCTGGAGACCTTTTATCTCCTTCAAAGAGCTGGCAGCTCGGCTGTGGCAGCAGAGTCCAGCTCTAGGGCAGGCTGTGCTTGCTCAGCTGAGTCACAGCACCAGCGTGCACAGACCACACTCAGCTCAGCTCACATGGAGCAGCAGAGACATGGAGATTTCTGCTTTTCCACCTAAAAATATCTGGTGATGCCTCTGGAAATGGGGGGTTTTGCACAATAAGCAGGATTCAGCTGCAGGAGTTTGCTCTAGGGAGATGATGAGCTGTGGGTGCTTCTCATCTGCTGCAGTAGGTGGGTTTTTTTCACCTGCTTCCCCATTTTTTGGTTTTCTTCTCCAGGGGGACATGCGATCCATCTTCCCTGGGATGAAGTGATCCCATATTTATCCTGTCAGCCCAAGATACTCAACTCTGTGCTCTAGAGAATCTCTGTATTTGGAAAGGAAAACTTCACTTATACTTTGCTATAATTCCCTTCTCTCAAAAGCTCCTGATGCTGAATTTCCAAAAAGGCCCGAGGAATCGGGAGCCAGCACCTGCTGGGTTGGAAATTTTGGACCCTTTAAGGACATTTGAGTGGGATATTCCTCATCTAATATGTGGTCAGAGGTATCCAAAGGATCAACAAGATGTTGAGAAATCGAGATTCTTGAAGGGATAAGACCTTCCCATGCAAATTCTGGCCAAATTCTGTGCTGTGAGTAAGAGAACAGGAGCTGTGCTCTTCATGCTGAATTTATTGGGCTTTGTGTTTCAAGGTCTCCAGTAATTGCCATCATGTGACTGGGGTTCATGGACTTGGGAATGTTACACATCCCACTATCTGCTGTGGGAGCACCCAGGCACACAACCTAAAAACTCACAGAAACCACAGATTTATGAGATCAACCTTTTTAAGTGCGCCCCTGTCCGAGAAATAGGAGTTTCTAAATCACTCCCTTCTTCCCCCACTCGATGGGTTGGCTTTGCTGAAGCCAGGCAATGCTCTGTGATATGAATTAGAATTAATGAAATATCTTTGGAGAGGGCTGGAGATTTGCCATGTCAGCTTTCTGACTCCTCCTCTCTTCTCCACTTGTGGAGGGGAGGAAGGGAATGGACACCTCTGGATGTTTGCCAGGCCAAGGGGATGGATCAACACATTGAGGAGCATGGAAATATCCTGAAATATCCTAAAAACACTTAAACTCTCTGCCTGAGCTCTGCTCCACTCCTTTCACCCATGGTGAGCATCCCCCTCTCATTTAAATGTTTCCCCTCTGATTTCTTAGTGCCCAAAAGTGACCATGGTGTGGTTGGATGGGTCTCAAGGGACAGATCTTCATGGGAATTGGGCACAGGTTCTCCAAATTTAACACTGTGAGGAAAATTCCTAGGAAAAATAAAGCCCATCCACCTATTCGTCATGAAGACCAATCCTGTAGTGCTGGCAACCCACAAAAGTCTTTGTGTGAGGTGAAATTCCATTTTTTTTCTTTCCCCAAACCAATAAACTTGTCTGTTATTCACAAAATCTGCTTAAGAGGGCTCATCTACTTTTTTTAAATTTTTTTTTTTAACCAAAACAATGTTTCCAAATGGGCAGTTTGACTGTGAAGATGGAATAAAAGATACCAAAAATAATTACCATGGAACATCCTGGTACCTTTACTCAAAGTACAAATATTCTGCTATGAATTTTATTCTGGCTGAGCTCTGCCTATAGGTGCAAAGGGGTCTGTTCTTGGCTTTTGGTGCTGATATTTAACAAAGGATTTAAATGATGGAGGCTGTTTGTGTTCATTAGGGTAATTAAGCCTGAGCAGGACACAAGGCTAAAGTCAAATCTGACTCTTGGTGCTTTGTTATCTGGAGGTTTGTGGGTGATGTTCATGTTGATGATGTGTTCAGCTGTCTCTGTCCTTCCCTGGTTATTAATTATTAATAAGTATTATTAATCTGAGATCCTTTCCCAGCCCTCACTGATTCATTCATCTGCTGTTTCCTCCTTGAGCTTGGTCTGTGGAAAATAAAACCCCAAAACTCTTGCTCATCGGATTTTTCCTCCTTAACTCCTGCACAGGCTCATCCTTCAGGGAAGCATTTGAGTTTCTCTGTAACCTTGGGATGAATTGCAGCCATAGACAGCAAAATCAGGAATTATTTGGTAAAAATGCTGTGGATAAAGAAGTGTGGATTAATCTCCATGACTGCAACCCTGTTTTTTTCCCTCTTCTTGCCACATTATTTCCAACCCTTCCCTTCCTCTGGCCCTGGGACTGAGCCACAAACTGCTGTTTGAGTTTTGCAGGGCTCATTTTTCTGCTGATTCAATTACAGGAATTTCATAACTATAAGGCGCACCCTTTTGACTAAAATTTTGATCGAAACCCGGAAGTGTGTCTTATAATCCAGTGTGCCATATACATGGACAGAGTTCGTAGATTTGCCAACCAGGAAGTGCGAGCCCACGTTTAAAGGCTGTGCTGATCCGTGAAAAATGTTTGCAAATTGAGCACCTGCCAGTAAACCCCGCAATCGCGCCATTCGGTTACTAATTCGTTACTTTGTTGAGTGAGGATCCTCGCTGAAAAGAAAAACGTGCGCCTTATAGTCCAATGCGCCTTATAGTCGTGAAATTACTGTAATTAGGGAGTCAATTAATCAGTTTATTAGGGAGCGGGGTGAGTTGTGTAGAAAGGAGCTGTGCCCTCACACCCCCTGTCATTACTGGGGTTCAGGTGTCGAACTAAAAAGCTGCAGAGGGATTTTCAGTGAATCTTGTTGTTCCTGGATGGTGCCTTTTTTAAAATATCCAATGGATTTGGATTTTCCAGCTCTGGTGACCCAACAGGGCAGGGCCAGGAGTGACTCTGGGGTGGTTCTTGGAAACAGTTTTAGCGTTAGAGCGGATTCACCCAACTTTTCTGCTAACCCAATTTTTCTGCTTTGCATTAAATTGATGTATTTGCTGATAACTGATTGTTTTAAAAGCTGAGTGAATCCTGGCTAACTGCCCATTTGTCATTTTATTGTGTTGGTGTGGTATTTTTTTAATTTAAACTTTTTAATTTTTTCTAAATTGCCAAACCCCTGTAAAGTTCAATAATCTGTTCCATTCCATTCACAGTTCCAAAATTCCTATTTCACCTGCCACTGCGAGTTCACTTCCAATTTTTTTGGAGCCTTTTTATTCTCCATCATTTCATCCCTCCTGAAGTTCTGTTCCTGAATGCATCACACTGAGTCAAACACAGGAATATTTCTGCACCTTCAGCAGAGAAACTTCCATTCCTGCTGAGAAGAAACCCAGGACTAATTCCCTCCCTGCCCTTAGCCAAGACACATTTGCTGCCTATGGGACACCTGTCAAAGAGGAACAGAACTTTTTAATAAAATAAACAAAAATCATTTGGTGAGAAAACTCAGGGAAGAGACAGAACCAGCCAAGTCCCGGATATCCTGGACAGCATTTCCATGCTTCCTTCAGCTGTCTTGAAGAAAAATGTCATCTCTTTCTGGCCAATTCCAGTTTTATTTTCAGCCTGAGGAATAGCTGGAGAGCATAGATGAAATTTTCTTTCTTGTCTAATGTAATCAAAGGCTTAGTGGACAAGGTAAATGATGGCACGAGCTAGAATTAAATGTTCCAGGGCTTGAGGTGCCTGACTGATCTGGGTGTCAAAAGTGGGGTGAAAAATGAGCTGGAACGTGGGCAGAGACCTGGATGGAGATGTTCCTGCTCCCCAGGAGGGACCAGGAAGGAAAGGTCACATCCCAATAGCCCCAAAATGTCCTGGGGCTGGGCTCAGTACAATCCAGGAAGGACTTTGGGCTCTGCTGGGGCAGTGCAGGAGGATGAGCTGAGCTCAGCTTTGTGAGGATCAGCCCCTGACCTGTGCTGGGATCCTGTCTCAGGGAAGTCCTGGATGTCCCAGGCAGAGCTTTGGCCTCATTCCTTTGTACCTGCTCAGGTACCCATAAATGAGACTTATAAAAATGAGATTATAAATGATCTTTATAAAAATGAGATTAAAAATGATCTTTATAAAATGAGATTGTAAATGAGCTTGATAAAAAGAACCCATTAACTTGCTCTGGATCAAACCCCCAGCCATGAGGGACTGGAAATCTCTCTGATTACCTCTGATAATGAGCACGGGCTTTCAAAATCTCATTTGCAGCCTGCTCCTGTGTCTCAATCCCCAGCACCAGAAGAGGAAGAGGATGGATGCAGGCAGGATTCATCAGGTGTTTGACCCCTGTTTAGTTCCTACTTGGCTTTTTCTTTCTGCCTTGACCTCAGTGTGCTTCTTTCCCTGCCTGTTGCTTTCTGAATAACACCCTCCCTTAAAACTGCATCTTAAAAAAAAAAAATTAAAAATCCCAGATTCCCTGCTCCTAATTCAGAACCTCAGCTCAAATCAGGAGAAGAAATTGAAACAAAGACCAGAGCAGCTTAGAGAAAACTGAATTGCTGCTTATTTTAATTCATTGCAATTTTCCTGCAAGTGGCTCTGGACATTTTATTTGTGAAATTTTCAAGTGTGAAATTTCCTCAATGCTGGGAGGCACAGGCCAGTGCTGGAGACTGTTTACCCACAAGTTAAGAAAATGTTTTTGCAGTTGGCTGGTGTTCAGTCCCATGAATAATATTTTGCAGAGGAGCTTGCTCCCTGATTAGCACACTCTGTGCAAGTCTAGGAGCAGCTTTCTGGTTGTTCTGCAGCTTTTGGAAATCCCTCCTGCTCCTGGGAATATCTGGGTTTGTCTTGGAATCCAAGCACTGCAGGGGAGACTGAATGGGCAGAGGAAAAGTTGCTTTACCCTGATTTTGAGCAGGATGAGATCTCTGAATCAGCTCTCTCATTTCTCAGAAAAAAAATTATAAAATATTTACATTAATTTCATTATTATAAGCCGCACCTTTTTCATTGAAGAATCCAGCCTACCACAGAAGTGCAGCTAATCATCAGGCGCGGCTTATTTATGGACAGATCCCAGTGAAATGCCAGCCCGGAAGTGAGAGCCAGCCGGGGAGGGCACCTGGGGCTGCCTTTAAAGGCTTCGCTGGTCTATGAAAACTGTTGCAACTTGAGCACCTGACACCAAACCCCGCGCTGGCGCGATTCTGTTACTAATTCGTTACTTTGTTAACATGGATCCTCACTTTAAAAAAAAAAAAAAAGTGCAGCTTATATTCGAGTGTGGCTTATATGTGGACAAATCCCGTGGTCTACCTGGCTACCCGGATGTGCGGCTTATAATTGTGAAATTACTATAATTAGTTGTGGTTGGTTGGAGCTGCACTCTGGCTCTTCTTGAGCTTGAAACCCATCAGTGCTCAGTCTTTCCCTGCCATCAGAAAGGTTTTTGATACTTGACCCCTATTCCTGCTTTTATCTTAGGAGGAATCATCAATTCACCTCTCGATTCCAGTGATTTGTCAGGACTCAAATTTGGGTGGGAATTTCCCATTCTGTTTTTCTCACCATTGGAGAAAGGTTTTAGGCAGCAATTTTAGGATTTTTTTTTTGCTGTTCTTCAACCCTTCAGAAATGGCTCCTGTACATCCAAGAACCTTCAGGCCACCCGTGAAGGTCAGTTGGGGTAAATGCAGATTTAGGAGCATCCTCACAAGAGGATTTCATGGAATCACAGGATGATGGAATGGTTTGGGTTGGAAGGAACTTTAAAGCCAATCCCTGCCATGATTTAGATTCATATAAAACCCAATTCAGGCTGGAGAAATGCATTGATCAGATTTCTCTTTCTTGTTCTCATTTTATCCATTGCTCTTGAAGGATAAAACATTTCACACCCTCAGGAGCCTGCTCAGAAAATATCTCAGTTTTAAACCCTTCTTGGATAAAAATATTTACTTTTCTGCTCAGAGATAACAACTTCCTGCACTATTTTACACTTTTTCCTCCCTTTCTCTATATTTTTTCCTTCACTGTTTTAGCTGTGAAATTTATTCTGGGTCTGAATGGAGCTGGTGATAACACAGCTGAGGCATCTGTACATGGAATTTTTTGTGATATTCTCATGAAGAACATGAAGAGGTCTCAGGCTGAGAGGGATTTCAAATTTTCTGAGCATCTTCGGTGAGAGAGGAATTTGATTTGTGGTTTAAGAGAATGGAGGGATTTATTGGAGTGTGGTCAGGTAAGAACATTGAGAAATCAGCAGATACAACATTTTCCTACAGCACCTCGAGTCCAAAGCAAATCAAAACAGCTGTCAATAAAATTCCCTATAATTCTTTAACTTCCTTTACCTTTACAGAGGGAAAGTAATCTGTGGAAAAATGGAATGAGTAAGAAACTTGGAAAAAAGACATGAGAGGGCATTTGGGGATGCTTCTAATTCTTCAGCTTTTCACTATGAATGAAAAATGAAATTTCTAAGCATTTTGACCAGATTTCATTTAATTTTACACCATCAACCAAAAAACCCCAAAAAACCCCTCCAAAAAACACAACAAAACAAAAAAAGAAAACCAAAGGTTTATTGAGATGTTTATTGATATGTTTGTCAATATATTTATGAGTTTTCTGTTTTTCCTGCAGCATACAAAGCATGACTTGGGGAAAAAAAGCTCTGTGGAGAACCCTGAACAATGGATTCCAGCTCCCCTCTGAAAACACAAGATCAGCTGAACTTTCCCAGCCCTAATTGTTTGGAGCTGCCTGAAAACTTCCTATGGAGCAAAAAAGATTCAAATGCCCACAGGGGTTTCCTTTCTCTCACTGATTGGGGTCTAGAAAACAACTCCAACAGAACAATTTGGGAAAAAATCTCCACAATGGGGGCACCTTGTTATTTCCTGCTCTCACACCTGATGCATTTGAACCCAATGCTGGCTCTGGGAATCCAAGATGTTGGGAAGGATAAGGATTTGACAAAAAAGGTCTCACAGAAATTTATGTATAGCAGAAAGATCTTTGAATGTAGAATCTGAAAAAGGTAAAGAAATGATAGCAAGTTTTGATATAGAAGAAAAAAGTTGCTCATCCAGTATTACTGGGTAGCTGTCCTGGTTTGGAGGACAGGTGTCTGCTAAGAAAGGTAAGAGCATCTCTTTGAAATGGAGAATGGAAACCCCCTCCCTCCAAATTATTATCATTTTGAAATTAAGGGGCTCTCAGGCAAAGATATGGGAATAGGAATAACAGTTCTTTAATAGGGAAATTAAAATAGAAATACAGTACTACAAAGAA